>CM076576.1:281661096-282057654 GCA_034641835.2 Pinus albicaulis | reverse complement strand
GCGTACCTCAACTTCATATCTCAAAAGAGGGTTCTGAGGTGGTTGAAATGTACTAGCAGCCACAACAAGGGAATCAGCCATCCTATTATGTTCTCGGGGCATGAACTGGATATTTAATGCCAAGAAGAAATTCTCTACCATGTCCCAAACTTCATTCCTATAAGCCCTTAACCTAGGATGTTTGGTTTTACACTGATTCCTAACCTGTCTTACTACTAGTTCTGAATCTCCCAGAACTATTAAAATTTGTATATTCATATTCCTGGCTGTCTGTAATCCTAACAGAAGTGCTTCATATTCAGCCACATTATTTGTGGCCTCATATTCTAGTTTAAAAGACAGTGGGATCCATTTGCCTGCAGGAGAAATCAGTAGCACTCCAGCTCCCTTTCCTTCTCTTGAATTTTCTCCATCAAAATGTAATGTCCATATTCTTGCTTCATGTCCTTCTGAAGGCTGCTCAGTCTTGATCTGGAAAAAGGATGTTTCATGAGCATAATCCTGATCTTCTTCCAGCATCAAGCATGAGAAATATCCTTCCTTACTGTAGACTGGTGAATTTACAGAGTTGTTAGCCTTTGTCACCATCTTGACAAATCTAGTCTCCCTGTATAGTATCCTCTCTTGGCCACCAAAAAATGGGATAGTGGCATATGTTAAATCCATATTGATTGATCCACCAATTTTTGTTCCCCAGGACCTTGACAGCAACATACCAAAACGAGCTGGGATGTCTGCTACCACTATGTCCATTACCACACTTTTTGCTGGGATTTGGGCCAAATTGACTACCAAATCCTTGATCATCCCTAAGCATTTAACTCTTTTGGAATCAAATGAGTAGAGGTCTTTGTATGAACGTGTGATTTGTAAACCTAGTTGTTCCATGACTGATAGAGGCATAAGATTGTGGGAAGCTCCAAAATCTAGCATACAGTTATGTAATAGTAGGTCATGAATTACTAGAGACACATAGAAGGGAGGAGTAGAGGGATCTATCTCTTCAACATGTGGGCCAAAAACTACCATGGGTCTCTCTTCTTGAAGGTTGAGACTATCTGGGATGATTGGTGCTTCTGGAGGGAGCATGAAAGATGTGACTTGAGATTGATATGCTGGCTGTTTCAACAGTTCGGTCAAGGGGACTGGGATTTTGACCTTTTCAAGTTCCTTTTGTAGACTGAAAGCAGGAGGGGGCTTTTCTATCACAATATCCTTTGACTCTTTATTTTCAACTGGAGGCTTGACTTCTTTTGACACAGATTTGATACAAGGAGAAGTGACTACTTCTGAAGAAGAAGGGACTTGATCATTAGGCTGTAAAGGTTTGTTTAGAGGTTGCTTACCTTTGTCTGCAACTTTCTGCATTGTAGACTTCTTTTGAGCATGTGCTTCCTTCTGGGGTAGCTCCTCTTCTTGCTCTTCGGTACGAGTCCCCTTCCTAGAAGATCTAAGATCATATCTTCTATTGAAATGAGCTTGCATGAAATCATCAAATTGTTTACAATAATGATCAAAATTTGCTTGATCTTCATCTCTGACCTTTTCTTCTTCTTGCAATGAGCACCTATCTTCATCATTCCCTTGTAAAGGGCATTCTTCTCCATCACTATTTGAAAAGGAAAGATTTGCATCTTCCAGCCTATATGCAGTGTCTTCAGTGGAGTCATCTACTGGACCTTCCAGGTACAATGGGTTTTGCACTTGATCTTGTTGTTCTTTTGCTTCCCTTGGCGATATTTGCAAGGGTTGTTTCCTATATTGAGGATTGTAACCTTTGTTTGGAGCATTTTGAAAATTTCTGAAGGCTGAATTCTTGGCTTCCAATTCAAGCTTAACCATTTTCTTGATCAATTTGCTCATTTCTTCCATTTTGTCTGAGTCTCTGTCCTGACTAGAAGTGGATACCTCCTCTTTGCCCCTTCTTCTGCTATCTTGCTCGGCTCTTCCTTTTGATTTACCAGTGGAGGCAAAGTTTGCTTCCAACTCTAGTGCATCTGCCTGAGCATCATCCAGAGTAGCAGGCTTTCTTTCTCTAAGAGAGAATCCAAATTCTGAATCAAAGGCTGCTACAAAAACAACTTTAGTAGTAGTTTGATGGGGCTTCATATCAGCAGGGAGAATCAGATATAACTTATTGAACCTCTTTATAAATTCTGACACTCCTTCGCTGTGTCTTTTCTTAAGTGTATTGAACTCAATGAGGCAATTTCCATGATCTTTCTTTTCTCCCCATTTCTTGAGAAAAATGTCTTCCATGTTATCCCAAGTGGTAATAGAACGACCAGCCAATGTCTTGAACCATTTTCGAGCTTCACCATCAAGAGACTGCACAAACAGTCTTAAGACCACATCTAAATGTTCAACATTAAAGTTCTCTGCAAAGGAGCAGAAAGTCTTAAGATGTTTTTGAGCATCGATTTCATTTTCCCCATTTAATATAGGCAAGATATTCAGATAATCTTGGGACATATCATTCAACACTTGGGGTAATGCCAGGGGAGCATATTTGTTCATCAAGAAAGCAGGAACATTGGCCATTGGAGGAGGTGGAGGTAGTACAATAGTTTGTTGAGTATGAGGAGGAGGAGGAGGTGGAAGTGGAGTATGAATAATAATAGGAATGTACTCAACCGCAACTTGAGGAGTTGAGGGGAAAAAAGGTCTATTAACAGCAGATACTTTGGTTACTTCCTTGACCTCTTCAACCTCAGGAGTAGGGTGAAGACTGTTTTTATTTATGATACCCTCTCAGGGTGGATTATCCGAATAATAATAATCAGTATCTCCCGCAGTGGAGTTGGGAATTTGTAACTAAGAATCTTGAGAGGAGGAGGAAGGAAAATATTCTATAGGCACTTCAGGGATTTGCGAACGGGCTGATTTCCTTTCCCTCCAATTTATTCTATGTATAATCTGGTCAGGGTCAGACACTGAAGGTGTCTTTGGCTTAGACGAATCTGACCTCAAGTGTGGCTTGCGAGGAGCCAGGACTGCAAATAGATTTATCAAATAACAACTGTGGAGTCGCCAAGGTGAGGGATATACAACTCTCAACTCTCTGTGCTCACCTAATTAGAGATTGAATATGATTTTTTCGAGGCCCAGGGATTCTGATTTTCTTAAATTCGTCCCCAGCAACGGCGCTAGAAAGATGTTGTAGCTCCTAGAGACAGCCTAGAGTTGTGATAGAACAGTGCCTAGGACATCTTAGCATAGCAAGGAGCATATAATATAATGTTGAAGTTGTTAGCTTCATCTCGCATGCTATCTCCTGTAAACAAGTAAATGAAATAGTATGGGACCAAACCCTCAGAAACTGAAATAGAGAAAGAGATACTGCAGAGGCAAGATGCAGAACTTCTAATACAAAAGCAACAGACAATTCAGAGACAGTTTACTGCAAAGCGGGCCGATTCAGAAATACTTCACAGACATAAATTATCAGAAGGTGTATGTAATGAAAGAAATATTGGGAAGATATTAGTTAACATTGAGCTGATACCTAGATATACAATACCACAATGCATAGGCTTACCAATCTAAGAATCCATACATGATAATAGCATTTTAAAAGAACCCTCCCAAAGCAACCAATATAGCAGAAGTATGGTTAATTGAGTAATGGAACAAAATATCATGCATGAGCCATATTTAAAGAGCTTGACTGATCCGAGTATGGGCATCAACTAGGATGAATCCTTACCAGAAATTAGTGAGCCACTTGCATTCCAAAACATGATACAGGAAAGATGGATGAGATGAAATGATATATTAAATAACATATAAAAGAGAGTTACAGACTGTGAAATACCAAAGACTAGAATCCTCTTTGACAGACAGAACTCCTCCTCACTGAGACCCTATGGGCTCAAGCCTTCATATAAGAGTTTTAAAAACTGTATACAAAAAGTCTTTCACTGCATAATTTTCTGATAAAAATCTGGAACCCTTACAATTCGTTTCTTCATGGTTTTTATAGGAGAAACCTAAAACCTAGCAAAAGAGGTAGGTGATGAAAATTTAATTGTATCATTAAAACAAAATGGTGGAAAAGTGCCCGCCCATGCTGCTTGACGGCGCTGTAGTGCTGAATGTACTCTGTGACCTGCTAACTGAAATAAATGCACTGGGTGAAAGCCTCTTCAGGAGCACGATATTGCGATAAAACCATATGAACATTCTATCCTTTCCTGAAAGGAAACTCAGCTGAAATAAAACCTGGAGGATATTGCTTCTTGTGCAATGTACTCTTTTCCTTCTGAATCCTGAATCATGATTTGAAGTCTTCAATGCCGAACATTGAATTCCTTGACCTTTCACTGGTACTCCTCTGCTCCAACATTAATGTCTTGATCAGCAAAAACCTGCGCTTTGAATAACTCCAAAGGGTTTGATAGATTTTAACCCTGTTTATTTTAATGAAATCCGTGTCGTAACAGCTTTCCAAATCCTGTTTCCATAAATTTTGCCTCTGAAAAATTGTCCTTTGCTGCGACCTTTATCACAGTGATTGAGACTGTGAATCATAATAGTTCTTCTCAGCCATAACCCTCAAAAATCCATAGACTTTTTAAGAAAACAAATGCACGGGAGGGTGGATGCAGTGGAGATGACTGTGTAGCATAGCGACGTGGTGAAATGGCAGAATATGCAGGGTGGCGATGAAAGCTACAATGGAACAATGGTGAATATCAGGGCGGAGAATTTTGACCAGAAACATTAAACTTAGCTTATGGCCGGGACATATAAGGAGCAAAGGTAGAAATGCGAAGCACACGTGGCAAGGGTGACGTGGATGAAGACCTGGTCGACCGCTGGTCATGCAAGTGATCTGGAACATACAATATCAAACAAGATCAATGGTTAAAACTGCGTTGGAGGGCAATGAGACGGTGGGCCAGGAGTACGGTGGGCTTGGACTAAACATCGTGCAGCTCCGGAGCGCGGTGACCGTCGGATGAAGGCTCCCACATCTGACGGCGGTGATGAATATCGCTGCGCGTCTCTGTTCGAAAGATAATGCGCGATGGAGAGCGGTATTGGGGCCATACGCTGGGACATGTGGTAGACAACGTATGGAATCGCTGGCCCAACGAGAATTACCACCCTTCGCCCAAAGGTGGTGCGATGAATACCAGGCAGTTTTGGAACAGCGTTCTCGGGCGCGGGGATCACCAAGGCGAATGTGCAGCGAACCGTTGATCTATGATTTGATCAGACGGTGAATAGGTAGGCTACGAGCACGGCAGAGGCAAGCAAACGCCGTTTGATCTGCACAGATCAACGGCTCAGGATGCGCCCGATATGCATCAGATAAGCGCCTTTCGGACTAGCCCCTGGTTACATGAAGAAAAAGAGCAGAGGGGCTATGGCTGAAGGGGCTATGCCTCAAATATTTTCAAATACACATTTACAGCCTTTGATAATGTGTTTTGAAGGTGGGAAATGGTAACACTAGGCTTTTGAGGATGGTTCTCCTAGGCTGCAAGGGGAAATTTGAGAGCTCTGAGTCATATTTTCTATGAAATTTTATGGGAAAAAGGATTATGATCAACATTGGCTCCACCTGGGGACGGCATGTTCATCCTTGGACATGTCGAGAACTTGCAGACCCTCTGATCATCATGTATGCAGACTCTGCTCTCCAACACCTCCATTTTTCACTTTATCGTTCATCACAACACCAACATTATTTGAACACAAAACAAAAAGGAAACTATCATACAATATAATACATCAGGCTACCTTTGAAAAATCAGAACTGAAAGTAGGGCTTGAGAAATTGACCATTTACAGGGGCATCCAGCAAGTCGCCCTGTAAATTCTCCAACCTGAAAGTATTATTGCCCCCCTGTTCCACCATTTTGAAAGGACCAAACCAGAGGGGGTTGAATTTTCCATGTTTACCTTTCTCAGCTCTCTAGACATCCCACCTGAGCACCAAATCACCAATCTGCAGCTTCCTGTCTTTTGCGTGCTGATAAAAAATGTGTTTCATTTTCTCTTGATATTCTATTAATCTCCAATTAACCTGGCCCAGTGTTTCTTCTAATTCCACCAATTGATTGATTCTTCTGATCATATCATCAGGTTCCTCTTGGCTTTATTTCATGGAGCGGGCCACTGGTAAAGCTAGCTGTACAGGAAAAAATGCTGCTCGTCCATATACCAATTCATAGGGAGATTTCCCAGTTGCTCTTTTGTTGGTGATTTTATTATCCCATAGAGCAAATTTCAATTGGGAATTCCAATTCTTCTGATTCTCATTGATAGTCTTCTTCAAGGCCCTCACCAGAGTTTTATTTGAAGACTCTACCAAGCCATTTCCTTGTGGATAGTAAGCTGTAGAGTGAATCAATATGATATTGTATTGCTGGCAGAAATTCATAAAATTTGTAGACTTGAAGGCCTGTGCATTATCAGTCACTATCCTAGCAAGACAACCAAACCTAGATATGATATTTTCCCCCATGAACTTTATGATCACAGTACCTGTAGCGTTCCTTGCAGGTATGGCTTCCACCCATTTAGTGAAATAATCTGTGGCTGTTAATATCCATTTATGTTGTCCACTAGATGGAGGATGTATTTCACCTATAAAATCAACACCCCATTGTTTGAATGGTTCGTCCACATGTACTGGAATTAGGGGAAATGGTGCTGATTTCTGTCTCTCAGCAAATTTCTGACATTTGTCACATGCTCTTACCCTGGCAAAAACATCTCCAAAAATCTTTGGCCAATAGAAGCCAGCTTTCAGAATTTCTCTAGCCCTCTAGTTGTAGTGGCCTCCATAGATCCCTTCATGAAATTCTGCAATAATGCTCTCTATTTCATTTTCTGTGAGACACAAGAGTAAGATACTTGAGGGATCTCGCCAGTATAGTTGGCCATTGGCAACTATGTATTTATGAGATTTCAATCTCAGCGCTCTGTATTTAGTTTTGTCACAACTTGGAGGGCAGCTAAGTGTAAGGAGATATTCTACTATCTCTTTGTACCACGGACTGGTGAGGTACTTTATATGTGTTTCTGGTGTAGCTACTCCAATTCCATGTCATTTTTCTTTCTCCTCAGATTCTTCACCTGCTACACTGGACAAATTTATGCCCAGGGCTTGATAGTTTGATTCAGATAGCATTTTGGCGATCCCTTGCCCTTTAATTAGCTTGGTAGGGCAGATGGCCAGGTCATATTCTTGTATTTTAGCAATCCACCTTCCTCTTTTTCCTTCACTATCCCCCTGAATAAGGATATCCTTTATAGAAGCTGCAGGTACAAATGCAGTCATGTGGGATTGTAAGATATATACGCGGAAATCTTTGAGGGATTTCACTAGAGCGTATGCTTGCTTCTCCAATATGTTGTATTTTAACTCTGCATCACGGAGCACCTGACTGAAAAAGGCAATAGGCTGCTCGTACCCCTCCTCATTTTTTTGTAATAAAACTTTTGCTATTGTATGAGGTGATGCAAAAGAAAAAATCATGAAAGGTTTATCATAATCTGGTGCAGCTAGCACAAGGGCTTCCGCAAAAGCATTCTTTATCCTGGTAAATGCCTCCCGTGATTCTTGTGACCATTTTACCTCATTATTCTTTTTGAGCATGTATGTTATATGCCTAACTATCTCAGCATAGTTAGGGATAAACCTTCTCAAGAAATTTATGCACCCAAGGAACACTTGTACTTCTTTCTTATTTCTGGGAAAAGAAATATTGTTTATAACTTCTACCATCTTAGGGTCTATCTTCACCCCATCTTTAGTCACGATATGGCCTAAAATATTTCCCTCTTCTAATGCAAATAAAGACTTTTGAGGATTCAGAGAGAGACCATACCTTCTGAATTTCTCAAAATTTCTCCGCAGATGTTCAATGTGCTCAGCATCATTCTTGGAAAATACAGTGATATCATCGAGGTAGACCACCAGAAATTTATTCTGCTCCCCAATAAAAGCAATATCCATTGCCCTTTGAAAAGTGGCCCCTGCATTAATCAATCCAAAAGACATCCTGGCATACATAAATGTACTCCATGGTGTGGTGAAAGCAGTCTTCTTTTGATCTTCTGGAAGTACAGCCACCTGGTTATAACCAGAAAACCCATCCATCATTGACATCCTTGATTCTCCAACCACTTTCTACAGGATGTGGTCCATTTTAGGTAGTGGATAATTATCTTTTAAAGATGCTCTGTTTAAATTCCTAAAATCCACACACAACCTTATTTCTCCATTCTTCTTGCGTACAGGGACAAGGTTTGCCACCCATTCAGAGTACCTCAGTGGTACAATTATTTTGGCTTTCAGTAGCTTTTTAATTTCTTTCTCAATAGAAGGCAGCAGCGGAGGATTGATCTATCTGAGCTTTTGCTTGTGGGGCTTTGCATCTGTCTTCAGTGGAATTTTGTGTTGAATAATATTGATATCAAAAGTTTTCAAGTCCTGATAGGACCATGCAAACACATCTTTGTAATACTGAAATAACTTCTGATATAGCTTTTTATATTCTCCAGGGATCTTCTTAGACAGTTTTATAATTTTGGGGTCAGCCTCAGTACCCAAATTTAGGTCTTCAACCTGATTTTCTTCTGCCACTTGGCTTGGCTGTAGTGGGATGTCATTCTTATCAAATAGTCTCTCTAGAGGCACTAGCCCTCTAGGTATAATGTTTCCCTTCAACTGCAACACTTTATTTCCTGCCACTTTCTCCTCCCAACCTCTTTTTGGAATTTTTTTGGGTTCTGCCTCTTCTTCATCATCAATCTCCATATTGGAGAATTCTCCTACCATTTCCAGGAATCTCTTCATCTTTTCTTCATCTTCAAACACCTTCCAGTGTTTGATGTTATCTGGGATCGAAGGCCGATAGCGCACCTCAACTTCATATCTCAAAAGAGGGTTCTAAGGTGGTCGAAATGTAGTAGCAGCCACAACAAGGGAATCAACCATCCTATTATGTTCTCGGGGCATGAACTAGATATTGAATGCCAATAAGAAATTCTCTACCATGTCCCAAACTTCATTCCTATAAGCCCTTAACCTAGGATGTTTGGTTTGACACTGATTCCTGACTTGTCTTACTACTAGTTCTGAATCTCCCAGAGCTCTTAAACTTTGTATATTCATATTCCTGGCTGTCTGTAATCCTAATAGAAGTGCTTCATATTCAGCCACATTATTTGTGGCCTCATATTCTATTTTAAAAGACAGTGGGATCCATTTGCCTGCAGGAGAAATCAGTAGCACTCCAGCTTCCTTTCCTTCTCTTGACTTTGCTCCATTAAAATGTAATGTCCATATTCCTGTTTCATGTCCTTCTGAAGGTTGCTCATTCTTGATCTGGATAAAGGATGTTTCATGAGCATAATCCTGATCTTCTTCCAGCATCAAGCATGAGAAATATCCTTCCTTACTGTAGACTGGTGAAATTACAGAGTTGTCAGCCTTTGTCACCATCTTGACAAATCTAGTCTCCCTGTATAGTCTCCTCTCTTGGCCACCAAAAACTGGGATAGTGGCATAATGTAAATCCATCTTGATTGATCCACCAATTTTTGTTCCCCAGGACCTTGACAGCAACATACCAAAACGAGCTGGGATGTCTGCTACCACTATGTCCATTACCACACTTTTTGCTGGGATTTGGGCCAAATTGACTACCAAATCCTTGATCATCCCTAAGCATTTAACTCTTTTGGAATCAAATGAGTAGAGGTCTTTGTATGGATGTGTGATTTGTAAACCTAGTTGTTCCATGACTGATAGAGGCATAAGATTGTGGGAAGCTCCAGAATCTAGCATACAGTTATGTAATAGTAGGTCATGGATTACTAGAGACACATAGAAGGGAGGAGTAGAGGGATCTATCTCATCAACATGTGGGCCAAAAACTACCATGGGTCTCTCTTCTTGAAGGTTGAGGCTATTTGGGATGATTGGTGCTTCTGGAGGGAGCATGAAAGATGTGACTTGAGATTGATATGCTGGCTGTTTCAATAGTGCGGTCAAGGGGACTGGGATTTTGACCTTTTCAAGTTCCTTTTGCAGACTGAAAGCAGGAGGGGGATTTTCTATCACAATCTCCTTTGACTCTTTATTTTCAACTGGAGGCTTGACTTCTTTTGACACAGATTTGATACAAGGAGAAGTGACTACTTCTGAAGAAGAAGGGACTTGATCATTAGGCTATAAAGGTTTGTTTAGAGGTTTCTTACCTTTGTCTGCAACTTTCTGCATTGTAGACTCCTTTTGAGCATGTGCTTCCTTCTGGAGTAGCTCCTCTTCTTGCTCTTCGGTACGAGTCCTCTTCCTAAAAGATCTAAGATCATATCTTCTATTCAAATGAGCTTGCATGAAATCATCAAATTGTTTACAATAATGATCAAAATCTGCTTGATCTTCATCTCTGACCTTTTCTTCTTCTTGCAATTAGCACCTATCTTCATCGTTCCCTTGTAAAGGGAATTCTTCTCCATCACTATTTGAAAAGGCAAGATTTGCATCTTCCAGCCTATATGCAGTGTCTTCAGTGGAGTCATCTACTGGACCTTCCAGGTACAATGGGTGTTGCACTTGATCTTGTTGTTCTTTTGCTTCCCTTGGAAATATTTTCAAGGGTGGTTTCCTATATTGAGGATTGTAACCTCTGGTTGGAGCATTCTGAAAATTTCTGAAGGCTGAATTATTGGCTTCCAATTCAAGCTTAACCATTTTCTTGATCAATTTTCTCATTTCTTCCATTTTTTCTGAGTCTCTTTCCTGACTAGAAGTGGATACCTCCTCTTTGTCCCTTCTTCTGCTATCCTGCTCAGCTCTTCCTTTTTATTGACCAGTGGAGGCAAAGTTTGCTTCCAACTCTAGTGCATCTGCCTGAGCATCATCCAGAGTAGCAGGCTTTCTTTCTCTGAGAGAGAAGCCAAATTCTGAATCAAAGTCTGCTACAAAAAAAAACTTTAGCAGCAGTCTGATGGGGCTTCATATCAGCAGGGAGACTCAGATATAACTTATTAAACCTCTTGATAAATTCTGACACTCCTTCGTTGTGTATTTTCTTAAGTGTATTGAACTCAATGAGGCAATTTCCATGATCTTTCTTTTCTCCCCATTTCCTGAGAAAAATGTCTTCCATGTTATCCCAAGTGGTAATAGAATGACCAGCCAATGTCTTGAACCATTTCCGAGCTTCACCATCAAGAGACTGCACAAACAGTCTTAAGACCACATCTAAATGTTCAACATTAAAGTTCTCTGCAAAGGAGCAGAAAGTCTTAAGATGTTTTTGAGCATCGATTTCATTTTCCAAATTGAATCTAGGCAAGATCTTCAGATAATCTTGGGGCATATCATTCAGCACTTGGGGTAATGTCAGGGGAGCATATTTGTTCATCAAGAAAGCAGAAACATTGGCCATTGAAGGAGGTGGAGGTAGTACAATATTTTGATGAGTATGAGGAGGAGGAGGAGGTGGAAGTGGAGTATTAATAATAATAGGAATGTACTCAACCGCAGCTTGAGGAGTTGAGGGGAACAAAGGTCTATTAACAGCAGATACTTCGGTTACTTCCTTGACCTCTTCAACCTCAGGAGTAGGGTGAAGAGTGTTTTTATTTTTAATACCCTCTCGGGGTGGAATATCCGAATAATAATAATCAGTATCTCCCGTAGTGTAGTCGGGAATTTGTAACTGAGAATCTTGAGAGGAGGAAGGAAAATATTCTATAGGCACTTCACGGATTTGGGAACGGGCTGATTTCCTTTCCCTCCAATTTCTTCTATGTATAATCTGGTCAGGGTCAGACACTAAAGGTGTCTTTGGCTTAGACGAATCTGACCTCAGGTGTGGCTTGCGAGGAGCTAGGACTGCAAATAGATTTATCAAATAACAACCGTGGAGTCGCCAAGGTGAGGGATATACAACTCTCAACTCTCTGTGCTCACCTACTTAGAGAGTGAATATGATTTTTTCAAGGCCCAGGGATTCTGATTTTCTTAAATTCATCCCTGGCAACGGCGCCAGAAAGATGTTGTAGCTCCTAGAGACAGCCTAGAGTTGTGATAGACCAGTGCCTAGGACATCTTAGCATAGCAAGGAGCATATAAGATAATGTTGAAGTTGTCAGCTTCAACTCGCATGCTATCTCCTGTAAACAGGTAAATGAAATAGTATGGGACCAAACCCTCAGAAACTGACATAGAGAAAGAGATACTGCAGAGGCAAGATGCAGAACTTCTAATACAAAAGCAACAGACAATTCATAAACATTTTACTGCAAAGCGGGCCGATTCAGAAATACTTCACAGACATAAATTTTCAGAAGGTGTATGTAATGAAAGAAATATTGGGAAGATATTAGTTAACATTGAGTTGATACCCAGATATACAATACCACCATGCATAGGCTTACCAATCTAAGAATCCATACATGATAATAGCATTTTAAAAGCACCCTCCCAAAGCAACTAATATAGCAGAAGTATGGTTAACTGAATAATGGAATAGAATATCATGCATGAGCCATATTTAAAGCGCTTGACTGATCCGCGTATGGGCATCAACTAGGATTAATCCTTACCAGAAATCAGTGAGCCACTCGCATTCCAAAACATGATACAAGAAAGATGGATGAGATGAAATGATATATTAAATAACATATAAAAGAGAGTTACAGACTGTGAAATATCAAAGACCAGAATCCTCTTTGACAGACAGAACTCCTACTCATTGAGACCCTATGGGCTCTGAGCCTTCATATAAGAGTTTTACAAACTGTATACAAAAAGTGTTTCACTGCATAATTTTCTGATAAAAATCCGGAACCCTTACAATGCGTTTCTTCATGGTTTTTATAGGAGAAACCTAAAACCTAGCAAAAGAGGTAGGTGATGAACATTTAATTGTATCATTAAAACAAAATGGTGGAAAAGTGCCCACCCATGCTACTTGACGGCGCTGTAGTGCTGAATGTACTCTGTGACCTGCTAACTGAAATAAATGCACTGGGTGAAAGCCTCTTCAGGAGCACGGTATTGCGATAAAACCATATGAACATTTTGTCCTTTCATGAAAGGAAACTCAGCTGAAATAAAACCTGGAGGATATTGCTTCTTGTGCAATGTACTGTTTGCCTTCCAAATCCTGAATCATGATTTGAAGTCTTCAATGCCGAACACTGAATTCCTTGACCCTTCACTGGTACTCCTCTACTGCAACATTAATGTCTTCATCAGCAAAAACCTGCGCTTTGAATAACTCTGAAGGGTTTGATAGATTTTAACCCTGTTTCTTTTAATGAAAGCCGTCTCGTAACAACTTTCCATATCCTGTTTCCATAAATTTTGCCTCTGAAAAATTGTCCTTTGCTGCGGCCTCTATCACAGTGATTGAGACTATGAATCATAATAGTTCTTCTCGGCCATAACCCTGCAAAATCCACAAACTTGTTAAGAAAACAAATGCACGGGAGGGTGGATGCAGTTGAGATGACTGTGTAGCATAGCGACGTGGTGAAATGGCAGAATATGCAGGGTGGTGATGAAAGCTACAATGGAACGATGGTGAATATCCGGGCGGAGAATTTTGACCAAAAACATTAAACTTAGCTTATGGTCGGGACATATAAGGGGCGGAGGTAGAAACGCGAAGCACACATGGCAAGGGTGACGTGTAGGAAGACCTGGTCGACCACTGGTCATGCAAGTGATCTGTACCATAAAATCTCAAACAAGATCAAAAGTTAAAAAACCATATGAAGTCGATGGGGCCAGGAGTACGCGTTTGACTAAACGATCGCGTAGTCCGGAGCGCATGGATCAATGGATGAAGGCTCCCGTATTTACCTATCAGGATAATTCCGCCTGTCTGCTCAAAGATAATGCCGGATGGAGAGCGTACAGAATAGCACGCCAGACGGTAAAACAACGTGGTGGAACGCCACCATCGAGATTATCACTACCGTGAAGAAAGCATGAATACCGCCAGCTGAATAGCGCCCCGCGAGGATCACTGGCGATATAGCGAACGCTGATTCATGATTTGATCACTTTGCGAACAGGTAGGCCACGGTCAGCGCAGAGGGCAGTGAATGTCGCCGATTCATTGTATCAACGGCTCGATGTCGGCGATCGACCCCCCCCCCACTAGCTGAAAAGAAAAGAGTAGAGGGCCATATTGAAGGGCTATGCCTCAATATTTCTAAATACTGCAGACGATGTACTTTGACACGTGTTTCCTGAAGGTGTTCTGGTACCATAGCTTGAGGATACCTGAAAGGTAAACGAGCCTGAGTCGTGATTTTCACAAATTCTTGCGGGAAAGGATGACTGTCACGGCTATGTATTTCGAAGTAAGGCACAGAGGATCCAAAAATATGGATATCGTTGAGTGAAACCCCGGAATGGGGATGAGTTGGCATCATTCATGGGGTTACTGTGTTGTCATGCAAGAGTTCATCAAAGAACTTCACATCGCTTATCCTATTACACTATCAAAGAAAGGTAAGAAACTTGACTGGATGAAGAATTTCAATCCGCTAAAAACAATTGAAGAAGAAGACAACTTTCAGTTCAAAGATTGTAGATCCTGAGGAAGAGAGCTGGTATGCGTACGCGTTTGAAAATAGAGGACTTAAGGATCTCAAGGGAGAAGAATATGCGTTGTTATGAGTCAAGAAACCGAATGAGCAGAGGCATCTGTCCTGAAGGCGATGAGAGCCAGAGTTGGAAACACCGGTTCAAGGGATGATGATAATAAATGGGAAAATTAGTGTTTGCCGTGCTAATTTCCAATTCAAAATATAAACAAAGTGCTTGAGGATTATGAGGTAAATTTCAAGTTAACCATGAGTTTTTAAGTGAATTTCTTGAGCAAATTAACATAAAAAAAAAACACTGAACAACAACATATAACATACATGAACATCACCATAAACAGTAACAAAATAGCACATGATGAAGGAGTTCACCTCGCCTGGACTACGTCTCCTTGGTACAAATTCCAATGGCTTGTCCCTCTTCTATTATGCTCAAAAGTGTGATTACATATGTTTACAATGTTCAAACAACTCTAAAACCTGTTTCATCAGCTCCAGAATGCCCTAAAATTCTGGTGTAGCTTCTTTCTGCATCGAATTTGGTCAAACCTCCTCAAGTTATGAATTCCCCTAGCTTCTACACTAGTCGCTCGACATTTTCCACCAAATCTGGCACCGAACCGACAAATCCACCCAAAATTCCGCTAACTGGATGCCAAATTGCCCAAAAACCGGGGGAAATTTTCGGCGCACAAAATTTTCCAATAATGCTTAAATATCGGATTTCAAACCATATCGGATATGGTTTAATTAATTTTTTTTTTATAATAAAAAAAATTCGCGTGGTTTATTAACCTATGCTCTTCGGCTAACTGTTCGCATGGTAGTTATATGTCATGACGTTGGATTTAACTGTCATGGTTATGGAATATTGGGGGATGGTGTGGGGCTAGCCTCCTGCTCATGGTCCCACCCCCGGAGGTGACCAGGGTTGGGGCTAGACCTTGATCCCCTCCCCCATGGAGAAACCCACATGTAAACAAAACTATGTGGAGTCCATTATATGTTAAGAAATACATGTATGACGCATTGGTAAGACTGGGTGCTCGTCGCTTGGAGGTCGCGGGTTCGATCCGATTCCGCTCTACTCATAGTTTGACCATATTTTGGTGGCCCTCGGGTTGTTACGTGGTGGCCCCTAGCTGGGCCACATGGCAGCCTGTGATTGGCCACCCAAACAACCAATTAAAAACTGCCAATTCAAACCAAATAGACAGTTCCACTTGGAACAATTTAATTTTCCAAAAAAAATTTGTTGACCAAGTCAACCTATCACTGTGCATGCCCAGTTAGTAGTACAGACTGCTGACTGGGCTGTCCCTGTAATTTTTTTTTCCAAAAATTTGCTTGTTTGACAAAGTGCACAAAACGCGTTTCTGGGAGCATATTATGTCGATTTTCCGCGAAACGAGTTGCGACAGATTTAGAACGATGAGATCTACGTGGTACTTTAGGTTCCACACCATTCCAAAAAATTTCATTTTTGAGCATAATTTTGAGCACCTGATCACTCCTCCCCATTGGAAGCTTTTGGACCCCAAAAGATCACTTTCATTTGTTCAACATATGAGGGTACAATTCCCTCACCTTTCCAATCTCGATCCATTTGGCCTTGCTTGGATTTGTTCCTTTGGGCCCCACACTAAGGTAGTCTACACTCCCTCGTTTTGATGTCCTTGTTCTTATGTCAAGAATGGTGTCTTACTGAAGCTCATAAAGGTATTAAGGAAAAAAGTATTCACTAGAAGGAATTTGAACATATTCTCCTTGATATCTTATCAACAGAGGTTCATATAACCTTAAGTTCTCAACATTAACAACAAAGTAAATTTTCATGTATGAAGGAAAATCTAACTTGAAGGCATTTTCACCAATATTTTCCAAAATTCTAAAAGGACCATAACGAATTGGCTTCAGTTTTTTACCTTCCCCTTGAAGCCTCTATTTTCTAATGTGAAGCCAAACTTTGTCACTAACTTGGAACTTGTGATCTACACGATGTTTGTCGTGCCTTGCTTTGTACTTGCCTTGGCTCTTTTCAAGCTGATCTTGAACTCTTTGATGTATCAATTGGATTTTTTCTTTAAACTTCTTAGCTTTGTCTATGTAGTTATGGCCACCAATAGCAACATCCTTCCAAAAAATGAAATCCAATGGAGATCTAGGAAGGTATCCAAGATATGCCTCAGATGACGATGTTTGTATAGAGGAGTGTTTTGCACAGTTGTAAGCATGTTGAGTGCATGCAACTTTTCATCTCACAAATTTGGATGCTTGCTGTAGTATCCTTGAAGAATATGTATGAATAGTCGATTGACCACCTCGATTTGACCATCTGTTTGTGGATGAAAGGTTGTACTCTTTTTCAACTTGGTATCCATCAAGTCCCACAAACTTGTCCAACAATTCCCAACAAATCGAGAATCTCGATCACTAACAATGGATTTGGGAAATCCAAAATAAACCCAAACGTGCTGAAAGAATAAGTGAGTTGTTTGTTTAGCTATAATTTAATTTTTACATGGCATTAATATACACATATTTCTGAACCTATCCAAAACTACATACAAATAATCATGACCTCTTTTTGACAATGGAATACCTCCTACAAAATCCATAGAAACACTCTCCCATGGACGTGAAGGTATGGGAAGTGGCGTGTACAATCCTAACTTCCTATTGCTAGGATTACTAACTGCACACAACGAACAACCTTTAATGAAATGTGACACAATTTCAAGCATACGAGGCCAATAAAAATACCTCTAAATATGTGCCACAATTTTTCTTACACTGAAATGTCTAGCAATAAGAGCAGTGTGTGCTTTCCTTATGACATTCAATCTTCCCCCCTATGGAATACAAAGATTTCCCAAATGATACAACAATTTATTATGTACATGGTAATCCAATTCATCTACTTGGTTTCCTTGACTCAAATTTTCATAAACATCTTGAAAGTCATTATCAAATGCATATTTCTCAACATAAATTTCATGCAAAATATAATTATTCTTGAGTAAAGTAGTTGCACTAAAAATAGGCCTAGAAATACTATCAAAAACCTTGTTGTATATATACCTTTCTTATACCTAATGACCAAGTGGAATTGTTGTAGGAAACCCATCCATCGAAATTGCCTTGACTGCTGCATCTTAGTTTGAGATTGCAAGGATTGCAATGGTTGGTTGTCGGTGTGTATGATGGTTTCCTTTCCCATCAAGTAGTGTTTCCACTTTTTCACACTTTGAACCAACAAATAAAGCTCCTTGTAATAAGTAGGATAGTTAATCATTACACCATTTAAATTTTCTGAATGAAATGAAATGGGCTTACCATGTTGCATAAGGAATACTCCCATGGCATAGTTGCTTGGATCAATTTGAATCTCAAAGGGTTGTCTCAAGTCCAGTAGTGCAAGTACTGGGGCTGAACTGATATTTTCTTTCAAATCATCGAATGATTTTTGCTGCTTGCCTCCCCACTGGAATACCTTTTTCACACTAGTCAATGCATGCAAAGGAGTTGTGATAGAAGAGAAGTTAGCAATAAACTTCCTCCAATATTGGGTTTCCCCCAAAAAACTTCTTACCTTTGTGACTGTCTTGGGCATTGGCCAATTCACAATGACCTCAACCTTAGAGGGGTCTATCTTCAACTCACCTCCTCTAACAATATGCCCCAAGTACGCCAAATAAGTTTTACCAAACTCACATTTTGACATCTTCAAAAACAATTGTTCTTTCCTTAAGAAATCAAGTACTTTTCTTACATGCATGACATGTTCATCAAGTGATTTACTGAAAATCAAGATATCAACTAAGTAGACTATGAAAAAATCATCAAGAAATGGCCTCAACACATCATTCATCACACACATAAAGGTAGTAGGAGCATTACATAAACCAAAAGGCATAACAAGACATTCAAACAAACCTTTCTTTGTCTTGAATGATGTCTTCCAAATGTCGCCTTCAACAATTCTAATTTGATGGTAACCACTCCTTAAGTCAAACTTAGTAAAATACTTTGCATCTTTCAATTGATCAAGTAAATCATCTATTCTAGGAAGTGGATAATGGTTCTTTACCATAATTTTGTTCAATGCACATAAATCTATACACATGCACCATGTTATATCCTTCTTTGGCACCAACACAATAGGTGACCTGCATGGCAAAGTACTTGGTCGGATGATCCCTTTGTCCAACAACTCTTGAATTTGCTTTTTGATTTCAGCACTCTCCATCACTAACATCCTATACATGCCAATGTTAGGAAGAGGACATTCTTGCTCCAACTATATTTCATGTTGGATTCCCCTCATGGGAGGTAATCCCTTTGGCTCTTGCAACATCTCATTATTTTGATTAACCACTTCAATAAAATCAGATTTCAAGTTTGGATCACAACCTTGAAATTCTTCATAATCAACATCATTCTTTGGTTTAATCATAAGAAGCACAAAAATCTTGCTTGAATTCACTAGTCTTTTCATTTGCCATGCATTAACTAGTGAATGATTTAGTTTCTTATGATGAACTCTCACAATATACTCCACACCATCTTTGAAAAAGTGGTACTTGTTTTCATGGCAATAGAATATTGATTTTTTATCATATAGGTGAGGACTACCCAAAACAATTCCTGAAATATCAAGCGGTACAACATCTAATTCAACTTCGTCAATGAAGTTTGTTGTGATTGCAAACTAAAGAATACACTTTGTTGTAACCTGTAAATTTGTGTTCTTGCATATACAGACCCATGGATATGGTTTGTGACGTGGAATGGTTTCCAGATTAAGTTTCTTGACTAAGTCTTCATATATCAAATTGGCTTGAGACCCACTATCAAATAGTGTGTCGATTTTTGTATGCTTTGAAATAACCCTCACATGAAATAATTCAATCCTTGTTTCTTCATTTGGAGTACTAGTGTGACAATTTGATGAACTAGTGCTAGAAATGGATTATTTTCCTTTCATACCCATGGCTGTAATTTTAGTTTCATCACCCGAGTCGGATCCCAAATCCTGTTGAGTGGCTGCAACTATTTTTTGTTTCCCCTTGTTGTTGAATTTCTTGGGCCTCATCTCTGGATGAAGCTTCCAAAAATGGTTTTCATTGTGACCCTATTTGGAAAAATGTTTGCATGTCATTTTCTCTCCTTCCATTTTAACGGATGCATTTTTCTTCCATTTTCCTTTGAAACCCTTTCCTTTCTCTCCACCCTTAAATGGCTTCTTTTTACCTTCTTATGGAATATTTTTCCCTCTTGTCTCAAGGTGAGTGTCTTGCATACAAACCTCATCTAGACAAGTGGGATTGAACATAAGGATAGTATGCCTTAGGTATATATGTAAACCCCCTATATACTTCAACAACGTGTCTTATGAATGTAAATCAACACCTAACATGAGAGCTATTTTTCTAAATTCTTGGGTGTAATCTTGCACACTTTGACCTTTATGTTGTCTAAAGTTTTTCCAATTCATGATGAATTTCTGCATATATTCTAGAGGGAAAAATTTTCTTTTAATTGCAACAATGAAATTAGACCAAGAGAGTGAGATCTTACCATGTTTTTAAATCTCATCTTGTGTCATGACTTCCCACCATAATAGTGTTGCATCCTCCCGTCTCAAGGAAGCTAGTTGAATCTTTGTGTCATCATCTTGAAGGTTTTGAATCCTGCAGTAGACCTCGAACTAAAAAATCCAATTGTCAAGCTTCTCTGCATTCACTTCACCATTATACATAGGTAGCTCAAATGTAATATGAAGTTTTAACAAGTATTGTTTACCAATTCCTTTTGAGGTATGTTGATGAGTATGAGTAAGGGTTTTAATAGTGGAAGAGGATGAAGTTTAAGGTGAAGATGGTGGTGAGGATGATGGTTGAGTATGTTATCACTCCATCATATCTTCAAGGTTGAGAACAGGCTAGCAAAGGTAACCACATACGAATATTTCGCCAAGTAGCTAGCCCTACTAGGTAGGAGAGGGCTCTCTCCAAGGGATCACAACAAAGATGACTGGATCAATGAGAATTTAGGCTAGGTATAGTAGCACTAGGGTTTTGTTTGATAAATTTGAGGTGCTGGATAATGAATAGGTCAGAGAATAACTGGGTCAGGGCAAACAAAGATCAAGATTTAAAAGATCTGATGGGGCAAGGTAGGTAAGTAGCTTAACACATTAAGGTATCTGATGGAGTGGTTTAGACTGCTAGGGTTTCAGAAAAGGGCATGGCAACATGGATTATATTCAATAAGAAGAAGATGAAACAAAACTGTAACTGTTCCTCCAACGCAGAGCATACGCTAATGTATTCTGTCTTTCTGACTTAGGAATCAATTACATTCAGAGATGGCATGAATATGAAATCAAAATAGATTCACACATTTGCAAAACATAAGAAGAAAAAATTTCAAATCACATTACCACAGGTATCCCATCAAAATAGCTGCAACTCAGCTTGTTATTTCTTGCCAAAAGTATGATTACAATAGTGTTCAATGATCAAATTTTACAACATCCAACCCTTGCAATGAGAAAGGAAATGAAAGATATAGGCCAAAAAAAACTTCTCTCATTCTCATGGGTCGAATCCCTGACTTGTGGAGCTGATCCACAAAGTTCTCAACTGGAATCCTAATGATTAGGGAGGTTAGCCAACTCATCCCTATCATTCATGAAACTGATTCACTTTGACCAAAATTACCTATTTACATGATGTATCTACCCCTAGTAACTATTCATGACATAATTACATTTACATTTCACCATTACATCAGTAAAAGTTCATTGAATCCATCCATAAACTAAGAAATTTTGAAAATTATGGAGAAAACAGAAGACTACAAAAAGTGTAGCGTGCTTGGAAAAAGTGCAGCGTGGCTGGGAAAAAGCATAGCGTGGCTAGGAAAAAGCGTAGTGCGGGCCTTGAAATTGAGTTTTGATTGCCTTCCCGAGGTCAAAATTGGGCCTACGATGGATCATTGGTAATATATTCCAGTATAGTTGTCAAAATTTCCATAAAGGTCTAAAAATGGTGCAGTAAATCTACTCAAAAATTGAATCTCCCAAGACTGCTCCAAAAGCGCAGTGAAGGTCTGAAAAATGAGGCAGAAAGTTGATTTTTGAGAGGTTATTTGCATTTTCCACCTGTTAAAAGCTCCATTTTTTGAGTGCCAATAGTCAAAATTACATGTAGACATCACTCTAAATACAAATATGCAACCCATTTTTCATTTATAGGCCTCCAAAAAAAGCACAGTGTGGCTTACGCTGCGCTTTTTGCAGGCTGACTATGCAAAAAAGTGTGTCAAAATTTGCAGAAATGCCAAAAACTTGAAAATTTGCCCAAAATTCATCAAAATTGTTAGATGAAGTGCTGATGAGGTGTCTCAAGAAATCAAGGAGGCATCATAAGGAATCTCAAGTTTTTCCTCCTCCTTTTTCTTGATTAGGGTTTACTTGTGTTTCTCCTTCAACTACTTGATCTTGATGTTGTGAATCTTGTTTCTAGTGATGTATCTGTTGGACATGTGTCTTAGCATCTCATTGTTCTTTCTGGACTTATGGAGGAGACTCTCAAGGTGGATGTTAACCCTGTCAAGCCACACCTCTATATCATCATTAATCTACTTTACAATCCTTTCCTCAAAACTAAGCTACCCTGCCTCATGTTTATCTTGCTCTAAATCTCTCTTAAGACCTTTGGTTTTTGGTCTTTTCTTGATGGTTTGAGTCTCACCATGGTCAGAATCATTAGGTGTCATCACTGCTTTACCTTTGATTTCTTGTCTCTTTTCCTTTAGCAGCTCTAACTCCTTGAGTACCTGATTGTCTTTCAACTGCTTGTTCTCTTGTTCAAGGAATGGTATTAAAAATTGGGCTCTTGCCATGTTGTCCTGCAATTATTTGATTATGGCATCCTTCTCTTTGATGATCAGATTTGGGGCCTCATGATCATCTTGGACATCCAAGCCCACCAACTCAAAATCTCTTTCTTCCTCATGAAGGTCTTCCTCCTTGTGGACAATTGTCTCTTTCTGCTTTTGATTTCCCTACTTTGTTGATGAAGAAGGAAAGGCCCCTTCCACAATCTATGGAGAAAACAATTTCCTAGGTACCCTTTGGTAGGTTTTGACCTTTTTGGCTTCTTTGACATCTTTGGCCTCTTTGGCCTCTTTCATTGTAGCCCTGCTAGTTTTCCTAGTCTTCCTGTGAGGAACTAAAACTGTGGGTGGAATAGGCCTAGCAGTTTGAATTGGACCTGCTGTGAAGTCATCAACCTCTATGAAATTCTCCCATGATATGTTTAGCTGATTAAGGTGGTGAAGGAAAATTATTTTTATCAGAGAGTGATGGAAGAGGTTGTTCATCTGAAGCTCAAAATATTTTTTTTGGACAATGTAGGCCATTTTATCAATGCTTCTGTACAAGTAGTGGGGCAGGTTGATAAATTTCACCCTAGTGAAATGCATGAGCAACTTGATGTGATAGCTATATAATCTAGAGAATCTGCCCTCACAAGTGAATTATTTCATGATGATTTTCATCATGGGGAAAATATGTTCAACAACTGGCCAAAAGGAAAGATATTTTTGATGTTTTGTTTGTAAGGTGCCTTGAGATAAGGCTCATACAACTGGGCATCCAAATCCTTAGTCTTAAACCACTTTTCACCCACATTGGGTATCCATGTTGCTGCTGCTATGATATCAGTGGAGATAGTGAAGGTCACCCCTGCGATAGTCACTTGGTTTTTTTGGAGATTGCTGATGAAAACCCTAGTCAAAATAGGGTGACTTTGGACTATTTGTACCATCTCACAGAATTCAATGCAACCCACATGATAAAAAAATCTGATAGCTAAGGGTGATGCCATTATTTCTCTTGTGTCTGTTGGCTCTAATCTCAAAATCCTCCCTCCTTTTTTATATGTTTTCTTGTATTCATTTGTGGCATTTCTTTCCTCCTCCATTGTATTTATTTCTTCCTCCATTGTGCTTATTTTGTGTTTGAAAACCCTAGGGAAGAAAGGGAAGGGAAAGGGAGTAGGATAGTGGGGTTAGGGTATTGTGATAGGTAAGGGAAAAATTGAGGGAATGTAGGAAGGGATTAGTGAGCTTAGGGAAGTAATGGGAGGGTGAAATACTTAGGGAAATAGGGTAAGAACTTGTATTATAGGGAGGTATCTAGCTGCCTAGGAAAGCATAGCTAGAGTGGTAGGGTTTAGGAAATATGACTTTGGGAATAGGAAATGAGTAAGTTTATGGGTAGTGGGGAGTGAGTTAGGGTGTAGGGAAGGTGTATGGGTCCTTGGGAGAGTGATTGAGTTTGCAAATTAGGAACTAGGGTTTTAATTGTTTAAAACATAACATAAAATGTAATGGAGGGTATACACCATGAAATTGACACCACAAGTTGAAAGGAGGGGCTATGAAGATGCCACTTAATTGCGAACAACTATAGAGACCTTGAATTGATGATGAAAAAATCTGCAATGAAGCTTAGGGACTATGGCTCCATTTTATAAAAAGTGCAACGTGTAAAGAAAAAGCGCAGCAAAAATCTGGTTAAGCGCAACGCCTTTGGAAAAAGCGCATCGTGCAACTAGAAAAAGCGCAACGCCTGTGTAAAAAGTGCAACAAATGACCCATAATTTGATTTTTTGAAGGAAAACTCAGTTTTTTTCTTGGGAGGTTGAGAGCTCGATGCTTCGAAGATTCAAATGAATGTCTTCTTGGTCTTTGGGAGCCTTTATAATTGAGAAATGTCATTAAACAACCTTGGGACCCACCTTTCCTTTCTTGAAATTGACTTTTCATTGCTTTTTATCTTTCAATTTCTGAACTAGATCATTGAACTACATCCTTTGATGTTTAGGAACACTATTTGACTTTTTGGAACTTTGGATTATCTGTTGATGGAACTTTGAGTGTGCAACTACTTGGAATTTTTGAGAATTTATTACAAATTAGAAAAAATAAAAATACATTTTGCTCCTGAAATCATATTTACAAATAAAACTTACTAATGAAACTTCTTTATTGGCACTCCTTCATTTGTTGGGATTTTATGCAATGAAATGGTTATTTGATGACCTTGGAAACCCTAATACCTAAGGGAGACTCTAACTGAATGAAACCATGATGAAAATGACTGAAATGATGATGACAAGTCAGTACTGATGGTACACTTAGCAAAGTGGTGAAATGAGCTAGCAAGTTATAAAATTTTGAAAGGAGTGATATTTGACCTAAATCTGCACCAAGTGACCAAATTTTGCATGATGACCTAATGGAATGAATTTTTTTTTAGAATGGGACCCTTAACATGACATGAAAGAGTTTATTTGATCACTGGTGGAAGGATGCAAATATTAACACTAACATTGGCTCTAGCTGGGAAATGAAAACTCCTTGGAAGTGTCAAGAACACCATAGACCAAGTGCCTATCCATTGGGCATGGAGTCAAAAGCTAAAAACAAACTGAATACTGAAAAACTAATCATAATAAATTGAATCAAGACTAAGTAAAAAATAACTGAAAAAATGATTGAAAACCGACTAAAATCTGACTCAAAACTGACTTGACTTTGACTAACCTATATTTGAAAACAATAGAAAACCAATGAAAATTTACGGCCTTCACCTAAGGATCCAAGCTCAGTGATTCTCTGCTTCACACTTTGTAGAAAGTTAAACTGATATTTACAATGGAATTGAGAAATATGAAATCCACATCATAAAAGACAATGCTTAAGGAGCCTACCATTGATCGTTCCTCCTAAGCATTCTTCTCCATTCATCTCCTTCAATCTAAAATCATGTTGTCCACGAAAAGATGAGATCTTGTATGGCCCTACGGGTTTTCAAATTTTTCATGCTTCCCTTTTTCCTCGTTCCTTTCATCCTGCTGGAGGGCTACATCTTCAAGCTTAAAATCACTCGCCTTGGTCTTGCGGTCATATACCTTTTTTATCTTCTCATGAATATTCAAGGTGTTTTGAAATACCTCATCTCTTGTCTGCTGAAGATCGATCATCTGATTGATCCAGCGTTGTACATCATTTTCCTCACTTCCTACTTCTTGCAACAATTTCATGACCGGGAAAAGTGTCTACACCATAAACCAACTGAAGAGGGGACATTCCTATATATTTCTTACTACTCACCCTGCCTGCTCACAAAGCATTAACCAACCTTTTGTGTCAATTATTCTTTTTTTCCTCAAGCATATTCTTTATGATATTAATTAAAGACTTATTATAAGACCCTGCTAAACCATTACCTTGTGGATAATAGGCAATTGATTGCCCTAACTTTATGTTGTACTTGTCACAGAAATCAACCATTCTCTTCAACTTGAATGTAGCAGCATTGTCGGTAGTGATCTTATGAGGACAACCAAGATGAGTGAAAATGTTAGTCTCCAAAAACTGAATGATTACTAAATCTGTTTCTTGCCTTGTTGGGATCGTTTCGACCCATTTGGTGAAGTAGTCGATGGTTGTTAAGACCCATTTATGTTGTGTAGATTATGTAGGGTGAATCTCTCCGATGAAGTCAAGGCCCCACAACTGAAAAGGTGCATGTACTGAAATAGGCTGCAAAGGTAATGGAAGAAGTTTTCTTTTACCTTGAAACACTTGACACTTGTGGAAAATCATCACTGTTTTATACAGGTCTACAAAAAGATTTGGCCAATAGTATCCCGCTCTTAATACTTTATTAGTCGTGGTCTTCCAAAATAGTTGGCCCCCACAATATCCCCTATGGAAATCATTCATAACTTATTTTGCTTCATTTTCAACTAAACAGTTCAGCAAAATACCTCCTGGATCTTTCCAATAAAGGGTGTTATCCAAAATGCAGTATTTGGAAGAATTAAACTTGAAAGACCTACCCTTACTCTTAGTCATGCTTGGAGGAGCATTTAGATGTTGAAGAACATAGATAATGTATGAATACCATGGAGACGAAAGAAAGATATCAGATACCTGTATAAGAGTGCCATCCTCTTCTTCATCAAACAATGCTGAAATGAGGTTGATGTCTAGTGCATGTAAGTTTGAGTCAACCATGAGCTTGGCTAAGCCATGACCTTTGATCAGATTTGTGGGCTTGATCTCAATGTCATATTATAACATTTCTGCTATCCACTTCCCTCTTCTACCTTCCAAATATTTCTGCATAAGAACATATTTTACAGCTACATTGGGGACATAAGTCAAAATATGTGAATGTAAAATGTATGCACGGAAATCCTTCAAAGCTTTACCAAAGCCAAGGCTTGCTTTTAAATGATATTCTACTAAAGCGCTGCATCCATGATGGTTCTACTGAAAAATTTTATGGGTTGCTCAGTCTTATCCTTTTTCTACATTGGCTACAACCAATGTATGCTCAGAGGCAAATGAGAAAATGATAAAATCAATTGAATAATTCGGGCTGATTAAAACAGGGGATGTGGTCAAAGCAAAATTTACTGAGTTAAAAGAATTCTTGGCATCCTCGGACCACTTTAACTCATTCTCTTTTTTTAACATGTTGGTAATTTCTCGAAGATGCTTATCCAAATTTGGAATAAATATGCGTAAGAAGTTCATCTTACCATTGAAAGCCTGAATTTCTTTCTTGCTCCGTGGAAAGTCAATTTGCTGAATTGCCTCAACCCAAGAAGGGTCAATCTAGTTTCCATCCTTAGAGATGATGTGACTGAGAAGCTTTCCCTCCTCCATGGAAAAAAGGCTCTTTTTCGGATTAAGAGAAATTCTGAATTTCCTGCATTTCTGAAATACAATCCGTAAGTGATATAAGTGTTCATCATCGGAATGAGAGAAAATTGTCAAATAATCTAAATATACCACTAAGAAAACATCTTTCTCATCTACAAAGGCTATGTCCATGGCACGTTGAAAGGTGGCCCCTACATTATTGAGTCCGAATGGCATCTTGGCATACTTAAATGTGCCCCAAGGTGTTGTGAAGGCATTTTTATCTTGGTCCTTCTCGTGCACTAAAATCTGATCGTATCTCGAATATCCATCAAGTAGTGACATCCGGGGTGCTCCAACCACTATTTGTAGGATGTGATCCATTTTGGGAAGGGGATAATTATCCTTAAGGGACACCTTTTTCAAATTTCTAAAATCAATAAAAAGCCTATTTCTCCAATCTTCTTTCTTACCGCGACTAGATTTGATATCCAATCGGAAAAACTGATAGGAACAATGATACCTGATTTGTAAATTTTTTTCACTTCCTTTTCAATTGAGGGCAGCAACCTCAGGTTGATCCTTCTTAGATTTTTCCTAAAGGGATTTTGGTCGGGCTTAATTGGAATGGTGTGCTGAATAATATTCTTACCATAGACCTTCAAATCTGCATAATCCCAAGCGAAAACATTAGAAAATTCAGAAAGTAAAGAAATGTATTTGTCTTTTACCTCAAGAGATAAATACTTGGACAACTTGACCATCTTTGGCTTGTCCGTTGTTCCGATGTTTACATACTCCACACCTTGCTCTGTAGGAACCAATGTTGGCTTCCTCACTTCATCACCTTGATCAAACAATTCTCCCAAAGGTATGAGACCTCTTGGAATATTGTTATCCTTTAGCTGTAAAATATCAACCTTGGTGGATTCGATGACTTGATCATTCTTGTCATAAAATTCATCAATGGAAGAATTCTTGAATTCTCCTTCATTCCGAAGATTTTTTTTTACTTGCTTATCATCCCAAAACACTTGCCAATACCGCAAGTTTTCAGGAATAGTGGGCTGATGTTTAACATGGATTTCAAACTTTCTATTGGAAAATATAGGGATATTGAAATTAATTGTTGTTGTAGCAAGAGAATCTGCCATGAGATTCAGACTTCTAGGCACTACTGACAATGTATGTTCAGGAAACATTTTTAGGATATCCAGCACAACATTCCTGTACGCTCTCATTCTTGGATGCTTGGCCTAGTATTCCCATTTTACCTACTTTATCACAAGTTCAGAGTTGCCATAAACTGAAATTTTTCTTGCGCCTAACTCTTTCAAAATCTTGAGCCCGGTGATTAATGCCTCATATTCCGCCTCATTGTTAGAAAATTCAAAAGCCAACTTGTATGAACATAACCTTAGAATTTTAGGAACCTTACTAGGCTGATGAAGAGGGATGCGGATCCAAATCCCAATGTTTGCCCCGTCTTTCCCCAAGGCACCATCAAAATCCATGGTCCATAGACCATTTTCATCATCCAAGTGTTGCAATTCTGATTTTTGTTTTGTCTCAACTTTCCGGGCCACTTCTTGATTCTGATATGAACTTTTCTCTGCCTTATCTGATGATTGATCTGAAGAACTTGGCTGATTTTATTTTTCCTTATCTAAAACTGTTCTGATACAATTAGAAATTTCTGGAATATCTTCTACTTCTACAAGCTCACTATCTACATCATCCAAGCCACTATCATTGAAAAAAATAAATGATTGTAAATCTATATGTACAACATTAATTGGATGATTGGTAGGATTATCTTTAATGGTTATCATGTAATTCATCTTCTTTTCTCGGTAAAATTTTCTCAATTGTCCGAAAACAAGGATGGTGGCATAAGAGAAGTCTAGTTTCAAAGTGCCTCTCAACTTCGCTCCCCAAGATCTAGACATCAACATACCAAATCGTGGTGGTATATCAACGACCACCACATCCATCAAGACATTCTTTGCTAGAATTTTTTCAAGAGAAACTACTAAATCGTTAATAAGACCCAGACAACGGACTCTACCCGAATCAAAGGAATACAAGTCATGGTAAGGACGAGTGATATCTAGGCCCATTTTCTCCATAATGGCTTTCGGCATCAAGTTGTGGGAAGCTCTAGAGTCAAGCATAGCATTGTGAAGGATATTTTGGTGGATTCTCAGACTCAAATAGAATGGGGGAACTTCACTATCCTCTAACTGACCATCTATTTCTGGACCAAAGATAAGTTCAGGTTGATCATCTTCGACATTTAGTATATTAGATGAAGGATCTAATTTTAACATTTTGGCCACATGAGACTTATACTAATTGTTCTTGACAAGTTCAGTTAAAGGTATTGACACTTTCGCTTTGGAAATTTAAGTTTCTAAGCTGAAAGGAATGGATTTGTCTACCTCTTTGATGATGTCTCTTTTATCGGCACGATCCTTTGGTGTAGCTTTGTTATTTTGAATTTCCTTTTCTTTTCCTGGTGTGCTTGTAGATGGCTGACTAACCTTGCTCTAATTTGTAGTTGCATGTTTTTTTCCTTTATTCTGATTACTTTGAGGATTCTACTTCATTGGAGTATCCTTTTGTTGTGATGCTCGCTTATGAATATGATTTATTGGGACATGTCTACCCCTCAATGAGTATTTCAATGTTGGGATATGAGTGCATTCAAGTAGCCTTGCTGATAATAATATAATTCAACCTCCAACTCATGATCAATGGCCAATATGCAGTCTTCATACTTGGGCACATTTGCCTTCTTAACATACTCTTCATTTTCTTTCAAAAATACGAGCTGGCCATCAGCTGTAAAAAAGTGATTTTCTTCAACAATATGATCTTCTTCTTCTTCCTTGACTCCTTGAGCATAATTTTGTTGCAAGGGTGTCTGAATCTGATGTAGTTGTGCTGGTTTCTCAGGTGCCCTTTGTTCTCTTTGTTTGATTCTAAATTGAGGCTGTTGTTGCTGTCCTCTGAAGTTAGGATTTCTAACTTGTGTTTCAGGCTGCCTTTCTGTGATGGACATCATGTCAATCATCCTTTCTGTTGTTCTTATCAAAGTTTCCAGTTTTACATCTGAGGATGATGATGCTTCTTCCTTGATGGTTACTCTCCTCTCACCCTTCATTTTTGACTTCTTAATGGACAAGTTAGCTTCCACACTGCTTAATGGACAAGTTAGCTTCCACACTGATTGCATTCTTCTGCATGTCTTCTAATGTAGTAGGATTCCTTTCTCGCAACTGATAGGCTCTGTTTGGATCAAAGCCATCCGAATAATGAAAAAGAGCCAAACCTGGAGGAGGTTTGATCTCATTGGGAATGGAATTGTATACTCTGTTAAAACGAGTAGTGAAGTCTTGTACTAATTCATTTGGTTCCCTTTTTAGATTATTGTATTCAGAAAGGATTTGTAAGGGATTCTTATTCATGTTGAGATTTTGTGTATTTGGGGTAGCATCAGTTGTGCTCTAGCTCCCAAATTTTGTGGAGGGACTAGAGTACACTTGATCTACAAGACCCATAAATGGATTTGGGTAATTTCATCTGGTTTAGGAGATATTAAATCAATTAATTATTTTAATGTATTTCCTAAGTTAAAACTTAGGGACCTTAAATAATTAAAGTGAATTTAATTAAACATGTGATGAAATTGTCTTAAGTCACACAGATCAAGCTTTATTTTAATCTTAGCCATAGATTCAATATTTGATCATGGCCATTGATTTTTCAATGAGAAAAGTATAAAGGAAAGGATTGGGGTCATTTTTAAAAACACAGAGGCAGAGCACTGAAGCTAAGCTGAGATTCTAGGGCAGGGTTTGCTAAGAATACTTAGAAGTGCTTCAGCTGTAGAGAGGGGAATTTAGACCAAGGGGATGATCTAATCCCGAAGTCTAGAATACACAAGAGGCACAGATCAGCTCAAGGACAGCGCAGAAGAAGGTAGCATCAGCAGCAAGGACAACATATTCCCTCCAAGGACAACGTGATTTTCAGTAGGAAACCCTCAAGGGTTACACAAAGACCCTTCACGGGCAGCATAGTGACTGCGTCACCCAGTCTGGGGTAACGCATTCTCTTCTGAAGCAATGCAAAGGGTTTGGAGGACTTCAGAGGCTGACACAGAGGCTTTCAGGGGTAGCGCTAGGGTTTCTAGGCCCTAATCTTCGTTGAGTTCTATAAATCCTGTTTGAGGGTGTGGATCAGTCATTATTTTAGCCCTAGATCAGCCAATGAGCTGTAGATCTAGTGTATTCTCTATCAGGTCTTCTAGATCTGGAACCCAGATTTGTGTATTCAGAAATATTCTTAATAATAAAACCCTCCAGCAGCCAGAGATCGGTTTTCCCACATTGGGTTTTTTCGGGGACTATTTGTCCAGAAATAACTGTCACTTTGTCAGTGTGTGCATGTGCTTATTCTAGATCTGGATTGGTAGAGATCTGTTATGTGTTTTTCTTTGATTTTAACTTTAATTTATTTAGTTAATAACTTGTCTAAGTACGAGGAGCATAACCAGATTAACAGTAATAATTTCTGAATAAAGTGTAAGATTTAGAAATTTCTACATGGTATCAGAGAAATTGCAGATCTAGGAGGGTCACCAACAAAAGAGATTGAGAGTTCTAGTTGTTGGAAGCAACTGGAAAAGCAGTAGAAACACAGATCTGAAGGGACAACGTAGTTTTTAGAGATAGATTCACCTAGAGGGAAGGGTAAAATTGTCCAACGTTGTGTCCTAGCAAGCCCACGTAATTATTGCGCAGAGGCAACTCCGAAACAATGCTGGTTTGGTCTGAATCCAGCCAGTGTGATTCAGATCTGAATCTTTCAGATCCAGAAAAGACTGCAGAAACGCTGTAGAAATTCAGAAGAGTTGGTGGGGTTAAATTTTAGAAGTTTTCAAATTTTTAGCCTTAGCACAAGTGACAAAGAGTGGGAGGAGATCGACTTCTCAGAGAGTTTCTAGCCAAAGGAAACTTGCAATTTGATCAGAGGATCAAAGAAGAAACTAAATCATAGTTGATTTGGTAGATTTCCAAGGAGGGAAATCAGTTGTCAGAGGGAGCAGAAGGTGCCTATTTCACCAAGGGCCTTAGATCCATTTCCCTAGCAAGGAGAAAAGGAAGTTCCGACACATTTTAAGTAGATGGCTCCTCATGGACTGCGTGATCAGGATAGGTTGGATGGCCTCTCAAAATTTTTAGTTTGGAAGGCAAGGATCCTGATATTCCTTGAGGCATACAATCTTAGAGACCATGCATAGCAAACTCTGGCCACACCGACAAATCTGGATCTCCTTTGGAAGCATAAGGAGGCTGTTGGGCATGCAAAGAGACTGATTATGGACGGTATGAAGGAGCATATTATACCACAAGTAGCTGAGAAGAAGACAGTTAACGAGATGTGGAAGCCCTTTACTTCCCTTAATGAGGTTAAGTTTTTCCAAAGAAATATGTTGTTGGAGACTCAAATGAGGTCATTCATGATGACAAAGGGAAAGACATCGAGTATTTTCTCTTCATATTGCAGTCAATCAGGGATCAGCTGACTGCAACGGGTGAAACAGTGGATGATGATGTGATATTCATGACTACCCTCAATGCAGTTAATGATGAGTGGGAAACCTTTTTCCAAAGTATCTTGGGCAGAGTAGACCTCCCAGATTGGTACAACTTGTGGTAAATTCTACGTCAAGAAGAACTCTGCAGATTCACCAAGAGGTAGCACAACCCTACATTGAGTAAAGTGAACAAGGAAGATGAGGAAGATGCAGCCTTGGCATCAAAGAAGCAAGCAAAGAAGAATAAGGATATTTCAAAGATTAAGTGCCTCCAGTGTGGTGAAATGGGACATTTTGCTAGCCATTTCCCTCAGAAGAAAAAGGAAAAGGAAGAATCTTCTTCCAAAGCAGCTGTGACAGATAACGGGTCAGAAGATGATGCAACCATGAGTGCTCATGAACCATAGAGGTGGGGTGACATGGACATGTAGAGGAGCTACATGGAAGAGAGGCGGGATCCTTGAGCAGTTCATCTCTTGGATCACATGCAAGCTACGACAACCTTAAGATAGTAGCGAGACAAGTGGAGCAGTGGGTACATAGATCACAGATGAAGTATAGGTAGAAGTAGAGGCAGAAGCAGATCTGAAGACTTTAAGGAGAAGTGTAGAGAAAAGCAGAAGCAGCGTAGAAGCAGTAGCAGTGCAGAGGCTGATGTGACTTCAGCAGTGCAGAAGGCTTTAGAGGGACGATGCAGTGTAGCAGCAACGTGGTAGAATTTAGAACAAGGGGCTGATGTGACTTCAATAGTGTAGAGGGAGTCTGATTACGCAGGTAGAGCTGTAGCTGCGCATCATTCTTTAGATGCCAGCACAGATTTGTAGCCTATGGAGCTTCAATAATGAGGATGCACCCCATCAGAATTGTTTGTCAAAGATTAGGCAGGAGATTCAGTTGTTTCTCTCAACAACTGAATTGCAATGCAACAGATCAGTAGTGGCAATGCTTTGAGCAACACAGATGCAACATATTGAGAGGGAGTTGCAGTACAGAAGTTGCAGTGGCAGTGGCAGAGTCATGGGCAGCAGTACATAATGGCAACAACAGTGTAGAGTTGAGTGGCAGCAGGCCAAGCTTCAGCAGCACAAAACTAGTGCCCAAAATCATGCAATGCATAAGTGTGATGTATTGCTAGAGCACACCCTTAATGATAGGAGGGAGTGTTGAGATTTTGTGTATTTGGGGTAGCATCAGTTGTGCTCTAACTCCCAAATTTTGTAGAGGGACTAGAGTACACTTGATCTACAAGATCCATAAATGGATTTGGGTAATTTCATCTGGTTTAGGAGATATTAAATTAAATAATTATTTTAATGTATTTCCTAAGTTAAAACTTAGGGAACTTAAATAATTAAAGTGAATTTAATTAAACATGTGATGAAATTGTCTTAAGTCACATGGATCAAGCTTTCTTTTAATATTAGCCATAAATTCAAGATCTAATCATGGTCGTTGATTTTTCAACGAGAAAAGTATAAAGGAAAGGCTTGGGGTTATTTGTAAAAACATAGAGGCAGAGCACTGAAGCTAAGCTGAGATTCTAGGGCAGGGTTTGCTAAGAATACTAAGAAGTGTTTCAGGTATAGAGAGGGGAATTTAGACCAAGGGGATGATTTGATCACGGGGTCTAGAATACACAAGAGACAGAGATCAGCTCAAGGAAAGTGCAGAAGAAGGCATAGTAGCAGAAGCAAGGACAATGCAGTCCCTCCAAGGACAACATGATTTTCAGCAGAAAACCATCAAGGGTTACGCAGAGACCCTTCAGGGGCAGCGTAGTGACTGTGTCACCCAGTTTGGGGTAACACACTCTCTTCCAGAGTAGCGCTGAGGGTTTGGAGGAATTCAGGGGTTGATGTTGAGGCTTTCAGGGGCAACGCTGGGGTTTCTAGGCCCTAATCTTGGTTGAGTTCTGTAAATCCCATTTGAGGGTGTAATGAGTAATTATTTTGGCCCCAGATCAGCCAGTGAGTTGTATATCTAGTGTATCCTTTGTCGGGTCTTCCATATCTGGAACCCAAATTTGTGTATTCAGAAATATTCTTAATAATAAAACCCTCCAGCAGCCAGAGACCGGTTTTCCCACATTGGTTTTTTTCGGGGATTATTTGTCCAGAAATAACTGTGTCACTTTGTTAATGTGTGCATGTGATTATTTTAGATCTGGATTGGTAGAGATCTATTATGTGTTTTGCTTTGATTTTAGATTAAATTGATTCAGTTAATAATTTGTCTAAGTAGGAGGAGCATAACCGGATTAACAGTAATAATTTCTGCATAAAGTGTAAGATTCATAAATTTCTACAATTCACTTTCCATTGGGCTATGAAGGCATCTATCAGCTAGTTTGAAGTGGCTATAGATTTTTCATTTAATGATCTGAACTAGGTTTTAACTTCTCCAGAAAAGCTCTGAACTATGATTCTCATTTTAGCATCGTCTCCATCTATTTATTCCAGATCAATAAAGTCAGTGACTTTAACTATGTACTGTTTTGTAGTGATTGGAGAAATCTCATAAAAAAGAGGGTGTCTCTGGCCATAACCTTATGGTAAAGCATTAAGTTTTCCTGGTAGAATGAGGGGTGAAAATCTAGCCATGATTCCCGCTGAGTGAAATATAGGAGTGACAATAGAAGGAGTTTGCTGAATAGGTAATGAAGCAAATGGTGCAGACGAAGAAGAAACAACTGACTCTGATTGTGTCGGGATGGGTATTGACTCTTGCTGATATTGGATTATGGATTTTTCTTACTAGTATTGAAGTTGGTTTGCTAAAATTTCAAGCCTATAGAATTGACTTCAGAATTTAGTGTCAAAGTCTGATTCAGAATTGGTTTCTTTAAAAGGTAAATTTTCTTCAAGTTTTAAAGAACTAAGATCTATCTCACATAATGATTTTGTCTGAGAAATCCTTATTGAGTCAAATAATATATCAGACAGTGAGGTTTTAGACTTAGATTGAAATAAAGATAATTCAAATTTCAAGTCAAAAGGTATGTCTTCGAGAGATAAAAATTTTGCAGGCAACGAAGAAGATCTTACCAATGGATTAGGATTTTACTGAATTTTTGTTTGTTTATATCTTTGGTTATGTACAAGCCTCTCTAGATCTTTGATTGGATCATTTGGATGAGGATCTGGATTTGATATGGTATATCTCCTCGAAGCCAGAATGTTCATTATTCAACAACTTGTTTCTCTACAAATTTTTAGATCAACCTCCACGAAATCTTAGACCTATCATCCACAGACCAAGAATTCAATGATCTAATGGTACAGCTAGGGAAGATCTGTCACTTTCTTCCCCAGTATGGTCGCCAAGATTTTATCACTCCACCAGATCTCCAAGGCTGAGAAGAGACCAACAAAGGTAACCACAAACCAATCTTTCGCCAAGCAAGTAGCCCTACTAGGCAGGAGAGGGCTCTCTCCAATGGATTATAGCCAATATGACTAGATCAATGATATTTTAGGCTAGGTATAGTAGCACTAGGGTTTTGTTTGATAAATTTGAGGTGCTGGATAGTGAATAGGTCAGAGAAGAACTAGGTCAGGGCAAGTAAGGATCAAAATTGCAGAGATCTGATGGGGCAAGGTAGGTGAGTAGCTTAACACAATAAGGTATCTGATGGAGTGGTTTATATTGCTAGGGTTTCAGAAAAGAGCATGGAAACATGAATTATTTTCAATAAGAAGAAGATGAAACAAAACTGTAACTATTCCTTCAAAACAGAGCATAAGCTAATGTATTCTGTCTTTCTGACTTAGGAATCAATTACATTCAGAGATGGCATGAATATGAAATCACAATACATTCACACATTTTCAAAACATAAGAAGAAATAATGTCAAATCACATTACCATAGGTATCCCATCAAAATATCTACAACACAATCTATTATTTCTTGCGAAAATTCTGATTATAATAGTGTTCAATGATGAAATTCTATAGCATCCAACCCTTGCAATGAGAAAGGAAATGAAAGATATGGGCCATAAACAACTTCTCCCACTCTCAGGGGTCGAATCCCTGACTTGTGGAGCTGATCCACATAGTGCTCAACTGGAATCCTAATGATTAGGGAGGTTATCCAACTCATCCCTATCATTCATGAATCTTATTCAATTTGACCAAAATTACGTATTTACATGATGTATCTACCCATAGTAACTATTCATGACATAATTACATTTACATTTCACCATTTCATTAGTAAAAGTTCATTGAATCCATCCATCAACTGAGAAATTTTAAAAATTCTGGAGAAAACAGAAGACTGCAAAAAGCGCAGCGTGCTTGGAAAAAGTGCAGTGTGCATGGGAAAAAGTGCAACGCCTCTTTAAAAAGAGCAGTGTGGCTGGGAAAAACCGTAGCGTGGGCTTTAAAATTGAGTTTTGATTGCCTTCCCGAGGTCCAAATTAGGCCCAAGATGGCTCATTGGAAAGATCTTCTAGTCTAGTTGTCAAAATTTCCATCAATCTCTGAAAATGGTGGAGTGAATCTCCTCAAAAATTGAATCTCCCAAGACTGCTCCAAAAGCGCAGCGAAGGTCTGAAAAATGAGGCAGAAAGTTGATTTTTGAGAGGTTTTTTGCATTTTCCACTTGTCAAAAGCTCCATTTTTTGAGTGCCAATAGTGAAAATTACGTGTATACATCACTATGAATCCAAATATTCAACCCATATGTTATTTAGAGGCCTCCACAAAAAGCGCAGCGTGGCCCACACTGCGCTTTTTGCAGGATGACTGTGCAAAAAGTGTGTCAAAATTTGCATAAATGCCAAAAACTTGCCTAAAATTAATCAAAATTGTTAGATGAAGTGCTGATGATGTGTCTCAAGCAACCGGGGAGGCATCAACATGAATCTCAAGTTTTTCCTCCTCCTTTTGCTTGATTAGGGTTTGCTTGTGCTTCTCATTCATCTGCTTGATCTTGATGTTGCAAATCATGTTTCTAGTGATGTATTTGTTGGCCATGTGTTTGAGCATCTCATTGTCCTTGTTGGCCTTATGGAGGAGCTTCTCAAGGTGGATTTTAACCCTATCAATCCACACCTTTCTATCATCATTAATCTCCTTTGCAATCCTTTCCTCAAAACTGAGATGCTCTGCCTCATGTTTCTCTTGCTCTAAAGCTCTCTTAAGACCTCTAGTTTTTGGTCTTGTCTTGATGGTTTGAGTCTCACCATGGTCTGACTCATCAGGTGTCATCACTTCTTTACCTTTGATGTCTTGTCTCTTTGCCTTTAGTAGCTCTAAATCCATGAGTACCTACTTGTCTTTCAGCTGCTTATTCTCTTGTTCAAGGAATGATATGATAAATTGGGATCTTGCCATGTTGTCATGCAATTATTTGATTATGGCATCCTTATCTTTGATGATCAGATTTGAGGCCTCATGATCATCTTGGACATTCAAGTCCACCAACTCAAAATCTCTTTCTTCCTCATGAAGGTCTTCCTCCTCGTGGACAATTATCTCTTTCTGCTTTTGATTTCCGTGCTTTGTTGATGAAGAAGTCAAGGACCCTTCCACAATCTGTGGAGAAAACACTTGCCTAGGTCCCCTCTGGTAGGTTTATACCTTTTTGGTTTCTTTGACCTATTTGGCCTCTTTGGCCTCTTTCATTGTAGCCCTTCTAGTTTTCTTAGTCTTCTTGTGAGTAACTGAAACTGTGGGTGGAATAGGTCTAGTAGGTTGAATTGGACCTGTAGTGAAGATATCAACCTTTATGAAATTCTTCCATGATATGTTCAACTGATTAAGGTGGTGAAAGACAATGATTTTGATCAGAGAGTGATGGAAGAGGTTGTTCATCTGAAGCTTAAAATATCTGTTTTGGACAATATAGGCCATTTTATCAATGCTTCTGTACAAGTAGTAGGGTAGGTTGAGAAATTTCACCCTAGTGAAATGCATGAGAAACCTGATGTGATAGCTATATAATCTAGAGAATCTGCCCTCACAAGTGAAGTATTTCATGATGAATTTCATCATGGGGGAAAATCTGTTCAACAATTGGCCAAAAGGAAATACATTTTTGATGTTTTGTTTGTAAGGTGCCTTGAGATAAGGCTCATACAAATGGGCATCCAAATCCTTAGTCTTAAACCACTTTTCACCCACATTGGGTATCTCTGTTGCTGCTGCTATGATATCAATGAAGATAGTGAAGGTCACCCTTGCTATAGTCACTTGGTTGTTTTGGAGGTTGTTGATGAAAACCTTGGTAAAATTAGGGTGACTTTGGACTCTTTGTACCATCTCACATAATTCAATGCAACCAACATGTTGGAAACATCTGATAGCTAAGGGTGATGCCATTATTTCTCTTATGTCTATTGGCTCTAATATCAAAATCCTCCCTCCTTTGTTATATGTTTTCTTGTCTTCATCTGTGGAATTTCTTTCCTCCATTGTATTTCTTTCTTCCTCCATTATGCTTATTTTGTGTTTGAAAACCCTAGGGAAGAAAGGGAAGGGAAAGGGAGCAAGATAGTGGGGTTAGGGTATTGTGATAGGTAAGGGAAAATTTTAGGGAATGTAGGAAGGGATTAGTGAGCTTAGGGAAGTAATGGGAGGGTTAAATACTTAGGGAAATAGGGTAGGAACTTGTATTACAGGGAAGTATATAGTTGCCTATGAAATCATAGCTAGAGTGGTAGGGTTTAGGAAATATGACTTTCGGAATGGGAAATGAGTAATTGTATGGGTAGTGGGGAGTGAGTTAGGGTGTAGGGAAGGTGTATGGGTCCTTGGAAGAGTGATTGAGTTTGTAAATTAGGAACTAGGGTTTCAGTTGTTTAAAACATAACATAAAATGTAATGGAGGGTATACAGCATGAAATTGACACCACAAGTTGAAAGGAGGTGCTATGAAGATGCCAATTACTTGCAAACAATTGTAGAAACCCTGAATTGATGATGAAAACCTCTAAAATGAAGCTTAGGGACCATGTATCCCTTCCTCAAAAAGTGCAGTGTGTAGAGAAGAAACGCAGCAAAAATTTGGAAAAAGCGCAATGTGCAACTGGAAAAAGCGTAGTAAATGACCTAGAATTCAATTTTTTGAAGGTAAACTCGGTTTTTTGCTTGGGAGGCTGAGAGATTTATGCTTTGAAGATGCAAATGAATTTCTTCTTGGTCTTTGGGAGCCTTTATTCATGGAGAAATGTCATTGAAAAACCTTGGGACCCACCTTTCCTTTCTTGAAATTGAATTTTCATTGCTTTTTATCTTTAAATTTCCGAACCAGATCATTGAACTTCATCCTTTGATGGTTTAGGAACACTATTTGAATTTTTGGAACTTTGGCTTATCTGCTGATGGAACTTTGAGTGTGCAGCTACTTGGAATTTTTGAGAATTTATTACAAATTATAAAAAATAAAATTACATTTTTCTCTTGAAATCATATTTACAAACAAAACTTACTAATGAAACTTATTTATTGTCACTCCTTCATTTGTTGGGCTTTTATACAGTGAAATAGTGATTTTATGACCTTGGAAACCCTAAGACCTAATTGAGACTCTAATTGAATGAAACCGTGATGAAAATGATTGAAATGATGATGACAAGTCAAGACTGATGGTACACTCAGCAAAGTGGTGAAATGAGCCAGCAAGTTATAAAATTTTGAAAGGAGTGATATTTGACCTAAATCTGCACCAAGTGACCAAATTTTTGCATGATGACCTAATGGAATGAATTTTTTTTCTTCAAAATGGAACCTTTAACATGACATGAAAGAGTTTATTTGATCACTGGTGGAAGGATGCAAATAATGACACTAACAGAGTAGATGGTGGCTTATCACCATTTCCATTACCTCCTACTCTGGGAGTTATCTGAAAATGGAAGTATTTGTAATGCTGTGCAAAGTATCCATTTCCATTAAATTAAGTGTGCAACGTGTTTATCATGTCTTGCAATTTAAACAGAGTCTTTTTGGTAACTGTTTTTGAGTTTATGAGTGAGGGAATGTTAATTAAAATGACTGTTTAACATCTTAAATAAAAAATACATAGCAGCATAACTTCACTATAACAACACAACAACATAATGAGGCATTTCACCCCTCCTGGGCTACATATGTCGGGTCCAAGGCTCCCAATGGGCATGTCCTTGCTCTATTAAGTTGCTCAAATTGGTTTTACAGTGAGAAAAATTCCTAAACAGGAAAAAAAAGCTATGAAATTGAATTTCTAAGACATAAATAAGCTAATAATGGCTTTTATTTCACCTCAAAGAGTGAAGTGTAGCCCAATGCAGCTCCATTTCCCTCATGGCCCTAATGGCTCTCCAAGATTCCCTCAAGAAAAAGTGGTTGAATAACACCTCTGTTGGCTCTGAAACCTATCCAAAACACTCTAGAATGCTCAGAATACCCAAAATCGACCAAAATTTTGTCCAAATTGGTTCAATATTGAAGAAGTTATGACCTAAACTACTTTGCTCCAATTTCCTCCACCATGGGCCCACTGCCAGTTAACATGGCTAAAAATAGAAAATCTGCCATCTTTGGCGCCGCCTCCGAATTTTATGCCAACATAATTGGCGCTTAATTAACTCTTAACCGCATATTAGTGCTAAGATAAGCACGTCATCAAAATTCCCGCCATTCAAAATTTCGGAGCTCCTGGTTATGCACCATGGTCACATGGCATGGGGCTGGCCTCTTTCTTCGTCCGTCAGAAGCATTTGAACGGAATAATTATTGGCACACGGATTTGTTTAATAAGTCTCATGCTGGTGGTCCATTGATGGCGGTATGAAATGGTAAGGTAGAGGTGTGGGGTTCAAACCCGACCTAAATCATTCACAAAACCTCATGTTTAATTTTGATACGTGTTAATGTGTATGCCTCCATGGGATGTTTTAACCAACTTTGGTTAATTAAAATAACCACCATATTAAATATTATCCACCTTAATATGCCAACTCATCCTTAAATGATATGCCTCCACATGTTTTAAAACTTCATTTTGGGTTTAATTAAGTTTTTATTAATATTAAGATTTTTTTTTTTAATTTTTTTAATTTATATATATATATATCAAAATAATATAAAACACGAATTTTTTTTTAATAATAAAAAAATCATATAATATATTAAATAAATATTTATATATACAATATATTAAATCAACTTTAATATAATTAAAAACAATTTTCAACATATAGACTAAAGTGTTGAATTTTGCAGTTTACCTCGACATTCAAAGTGCAATAACTTCTTCATATGGTGTCGGTTTTTTGAACTGTTCATGGTGCCAAAATCACAGCGACGAGAATGTTCTGTTCGTTCAGAATGCAACCATTTTTTAACATTTTCATTTTTGAGCAATTTTCAACTTTGGACATGATCACTTGATCACACCTCCCAAACGGGAAGATTTTGGACCCCAAAAGCTCTCTGAAATAGAATTTGAAGATGAAGAGACTGATTATCCACTCTTCCAACCTTGAACCACTGAAATCTTCCTGAATTCATCAAATTGAGCTTCTCATAAAAAGACAAATTCTTCCTTGAATCCACTGACCAACTGTTGCTAACCTTGACTGAGTCATAATGCAAATTTTTGAAATTTGCTGAACAACAACTATAATTTGCAGAAATCATACTGTTCCTACAATGGTCTACCTTCAAAGGAAACTGAAATTGAGATTCACCTTGCCAACTGTCCTTATGGTGAATTTTTGCCGAATGAGCCATGTACTTATGTTGATTCCCGATCAAGTTTTCTTGCCATACCACCCCGCCATTCTGAAACTAGCAATGACCCTTGTTGAACTTTGTGTACTCTTTGCTTGCATGCTTTACCTCTCTTGTATTTTTGCACCACCTTGCACCGACACTTTGTTCTTTGCATCGATTGACACCAAAGGCACTTTCTGCAACATCTTGTCATCTTCTTCCAAAGACGACCTGCTTTTAGACTAAAAAATTTCATCATTTAAATCAGCAATAATATGAAAAGGATTATGTACAAAATATTTTTGCTTAATCATCAACAAAGTCAGATTTTGACTTGCATTGACAAGCCTTTCCAATTATCCTGTGTTGACTAAAGACGATTCTAGATTTTTCTGATGTGCTCTCACAATAAACTCCTTACCATCCTTGAACAAATGATACTTGTTCTCATGGCGATGGAAGATCGCTTTTCTTTCATATAAATATGGACTACCCAACACAACACCTGTAATTTCAAGCGGTATCACATCCAGTTCAACCAAATCAACATAATGAGCTGTTATGGCGAAGCGCAACATGCACTTTCTTGAGACTTGTAAATTAACATCCTTGCAAATCCATCCAAGTGGATATGGCTTTGGATGAGGTATGGTCTCAAGTTTTAGCTTCTTTACTAAGGCTTCTGAGATGAGATTCGCTTGTGACCCACTATCAAATAGTGTGTCTATCTTTGTGTGTTTGGCTATTATCCTCACATGAAATATCTCTATCCTCCTCTCTTCATTTGGAGCTTCTATGTGACAGTTTAAAGTGCTAGAACTGGGATTTGTTTCCTTTACAATCTCTTTCCCCTTTATGTTCTTTAGTACCATGGCTATGATTTTATTTTCATCACCTGATTCAGACCGTAAGTCTTGTTCAGTAGTTGCAACCGTTTTTCCTTTTTCTTTGGCCTTATATTTGGTTTTAAATTTTTCTGGTTTCAGCTCAGGATGAAGTTTCCAACAATGGTCTTCATTGTGGCTTGTTTTGGAACAATTTTTACACAATAAAATTCCTTTTTCTTTCCTAGATTTTTCATTTATTTTTCTTCCTTTGCCTTTAAATTCACTACCCTCATTCCCATCAAAATATTGTTTACCTCTAGCCTCTAAATGCGTAGCTTGTACACAAACTTCGTCTAGACTAGTAGGATTGAACATAAGGATAGTATGTATAAGATAGTTGTGTAAATCATCTATATATTTCAGCAAAGTATCTTGACTATGCAAATCGATTCCAAGTAATAAAGCCCTTATTCTAAATTCTTGATTGTAATCTTGAACACTTTGTCCCTTAAGTTGTCTAAAACTTTGCCAATTCATGATAGCCTTTTGTAAATGAGCTAATGGATAAAATTGCAGCTTAATTGCGGAAATAAATTCAGCCCATGATAAAGTGATCTTACCATGTTTTTAAATTTCATCCTTGGTCTTGGCTTCCCACCATACCAATGCTGCTCTTTCCATTCTCAAAGAGGCTAACTGAATCTTGGTGTAGTCTTCACGAAGGTTTTGTATCCTCAAGTAAACTTCCAATTGTCTTATCCAATTGTCAAGTTTCTTTGCATTGACCTCACCATTAAACATATGCAACTCAAATTTAACATCAAGCTTTAAAAATGGACTTTTACCAGTAGTTTTAGACTTGTGAGATTGATTCACCGAAGTTGAGAATGACGATGTAGAGGAAGAGGATGAAGATGGGGATGGTGGATCACCATTTCCTCCGTATCCTTTCTTTGACTTGTCATCACTTTTCTTTCCTCCTGAAGAGCCCTCTCCTTCTTTTTGATGTTTAGACCCTTCTCCAACAAGCCTATCATTCCTTTCTTGGTAGAGTATCCTCACCATCTCAGTCATGTCCAAAAAAGCTTTTCAGAATACTCGTTCCTCTTCTTTGGGATCAATATCTTCAAGAGCTTCTCCCTCTCTTGAAGACATTCTTGAAGCTGCTTCTATGGCTCTTGGAGGTGGCTCTCTGACCCTCCTTGGTTGAGGATTACTTTGTGCACTAACCAAGTGTCCTTCACCTCTCTTGAGTTTAAGCCTAGTAAGCATCAAAACTTGCAAAAAATCAACTATATATTTGCACAAAACAAATGTTGAGTAAAAATATAGCTCCTAAGGCTCAAATCCTTAGCTCTGATACCATCTGATCTGAAAATTGAAGTATTTATAATGCTGTGCAAAGTATCCATTTCCATTAAATTAAGTGTGCAAAGTGTTTATCATGTCTTACAATTTAAACAAAGTATTTTTGGTAATTGTTTTTGAGTTTATGTGTGAGGGAATGTTAATTAAAATTACTGTTTAACATCTTAAATCAGAAATACACAGCAGTATAACTTCACCATAACAACACAACAACATGATGAGGCAGTTCACCCCTCCTGGGCTACATCTGTCAGGTCCAAGGCTTCCAATGGGCATTTCCTTGCTCTATTAAGTTGCTCAAATTGGTTTTATAGTGAGGAAAATGCCTAAATAGGAAAAAATAGTTGTGAAATTGAATCAAGAAGACATAATTAATGTAAGAATGGCTTTTATTTCACCTCAAACAGTGAAGTGTAGCCCAATGCAGCTCCATTTCCCTCATGGCCCTAATGGCTCTCCAAGCTTCCCTGAAGAAAAAATGGTTGAAGAAAACCTATTTTGGCTCTGAAACCTATCTCAAACACTCCAAAATTCTCAGAATACACAAAATTGACCAAAATTTCATCCAAATTGGTTCAATATTGAAGAAGTTATGACCTAAACAACTTTGCCCCAATTTCCTTCACCAAATCTAGGCCCACTGCCAGTTAACATGGCTAAAAATAGAAAATTTGCGATCTTTGGCACTGCCTCCGAATTTTCCACCAACATAATCGGCGCTTAATTAAATCTTAACTGTAGATTAGTGCTAAGATAAGCGCATCATTAAAATTCCCGCCATTCAAATTTTCGGAGCTCCTGGTTATGCGCCATGGTCACATGGCATGGGGCTGGCCTCTTTCTCTGTCCGTCGAAAGCATTTGAACGGAATAATTATTGGCGTGCAGATATTTTTAACAAGTCTCATGTTGGTTGTCCATTGGTGGCAGTATGAAATGGTAAGGCAGAGGTGCGGGGTTCAAACCCGACCTCAATCATTCACAAAACCTCATGTTTAATTTTGATACGTGTTAATGTGTATGCCTCCACGGGATGTTTTAACCAACTTTGGTTAATTAAAATAGCCACCATATAAAATATTATCCACCTTAATATGCCAATGCATCCTTAAATGATATGCCTCCACATGTTTTAAAACTTCATTTTGGGTTTAATTATGTTTTAATTAATATTAAGATTTTTTTTGAATTTAATTAATTTATATATATAAATCAAAATAATATAAAACATGATTTTTTTTAAATAATAAAAAAATCATGTAATATAGTAAATAAATATTTATATATATAATATATTAAATCAACTTTAATATAATCAAAAACAATTTTCAGCACATAGACTAAAGTGGTGAATTTTGCAGTGTATCTCGGCATTCAAAGTGCAATAACTTTTTCATATGGTGTTGGTTTTTTGAACCGTTCATGGCGCCATAATCGCAGTGAAGAGACCTTTCTGGTCATTTAGAATGAAACCATTTTTGAACACTTTCATTTTTTTAGCAATTTTCAACTTTGGACATGATCACCTGATTAGGGAGAACCCTCTCCTCTTAGAGGCTTGGAGCTTTCACCCTGCAACCTTGTATTCCTCTCTTCTTAGAGGACCTTCACCATCTCTATCATGTCAAAGAAAGCCTTCCAAAATTCCTTCTCATCCTCTGATATGCTATCATTTCCTCCTTCATGAAACATGCTTACTGAAGCCTCTACTACAACTAGATGTGAATCTTGTGGTGGAGATTGTGGGAACTGTGCCCTCCTTCTCCTTGCTCCAACTAGAGAAACTGCACCCACAAGCTTTCCTTATCCTATCTTGAGCTTCAACCTTGTAAGCATTTAAACACTTGAAAAAAAATTAAATCCTCCTTTCACAAGTAAACCTAGTGTTCTGATACCAACTTGATCTGAATGGGAAAATTATTGTTTGTTGTGCTAAATTCCAATTCAAAGCATAAAAAAAGTGCTTAAGGATTATGAGGTAAATTGCAAGTTAACCATGAGTTTTTATGTGTTTTTATACAAATTTTTTGAGAAAATTAACATAAACAAAACATTGAATAGCAACATCTAACATACATGAACATCACCATAAGAAATAACACAATAGCACATGATGAAGGGGTTCACCCCACCTGGGCTACGTCTCCTTGGTCCAACTTCCAATGGTTTGGCCCACTTCTATTATGCTCAAAAGTGTGATTACATATGTTTACAATTTTGAAATAGCTCTAAAACTTGTTCCATCAGCTCCAAAATGCCCAAAAATTCCTATGTATCCTCTTTCTACATCGAATTTGGTCAAAAACTCATCAAGTTATGAATTCCCCTAGCTTCTACACTATTTGCTCCACATTTTCCACCAAATCTGGTACAGAACCTACAAATCTGCCTGGAATTCTGTTACCTAGGTGCCAAATTGCCCAAAAACCGGGCGAAATTTTCGGCGTGCCAATTTTCCAAATAACACATAAGTACTAGTTTTCAAACCATATCGGATATGGTTTAATTAATTTTTTTTATAATAAAAAAATTTCGCGTTGTTTATTAACCCACGGTCTTCGGCTAACCGTCTGCATGGTGGTTATATGTCACATTGTTGGAATTAAATGTCACGGTTATGGAATGTTGGGGGGGGGGGGCATGGGGTTAGCATCTTGTGCATGGTCACGCCCCCGACGGTGACTAGGGTTGGGGCTAGACCCTGAGCCCTCTCCCATGGCGAAACCCATATGTAAACAAAACTATGCAGAGTCCATTCTATGTTAAGAAATACATGTGATGGAGCATTGGTAAGACTTGGTGCTCGTTGCTTGGAGGTCGCGGGTTCAACTCCCACCCTCTTTGCTTGGACCTTGGCCCTCTTTTGGTGGCCCTCAGGCTACCACGTGGCAGTCGCTAATTAAGCCATGTGGCAACCTATAATTGGCCACCAAAACAACCAATTAAAAAATGCTAATTCAAACCAACCAGATAGTGCCACTTGGCACATTTTAATTCACCAAATACAGTCTGTTGACCAAGTCAACCTACCACTGTGCATGCCTAGTCAGGAGTACGGACTGCTAACTAGGATGTCCCTGCAAATTTTTTTTCCTAAAATTTTCCTGTTTGACAAAGTGGATAGAATGTGTTTCTAGGAGCATACGGTCATTAGGGGAATTTTGAGGTCTAAAATGGGCCTCCTAAGGAAATTATAAAATAATAGTGGAAATAATAAAATAAGATTAGATTACATCATCAAATTTTAGAGAGAAAAAATAACATACTACTTTTTCAACTTATATTTTCAACTTATCTCCCTATGGGTTTATTCAAATTTCGAGGGGAACACTTGTTGGATGCATAATTTTATTCCCCAAACAAGGATTACCCATGTTTCATACTTTTGATGGACCCTTCTACATGAAAAATGAGAAATGCATAAAAAACGTGATTGCTATCATGTTTTTTCATGTATTTCTCATTTTTTGTGTAGCATGGTCCCTCGAAAGTATGCAACATGGGTACTCCTTGGATGAGGAATTAAATTTTGCATCCAATGAGTACTCCCTCTTGAAATTTGAGTAAAACCTGAGGGAGATAAGTTGAAAAAGCAGTTTTATTATTTTATTATTTTTTTATCTTTTTACTTTTTTACCCCAAAAATGGTTTATCATCCCCCATGGTTGACATCATCATCTTGAATCCTATTGGTTCTTATAAAGTTTATTTTGGTTGTACATTTTTCTTAGAAGGCCCATTTTAGAACTCAAAAGCTCTCTAATGGTCAATTTTCCGTGAAACAAGTTCCACTAGATTCAGAACGACGAGATCTATGTGGTAGTTCATGTTTCACACCATTCCGAAAACTTTAAGTTTTGAGCATAATTTTGAGCACCTGATCAATTGAGGATGTAGAGGCACCATCTTCTTGGCAGGAGGTTTGTTTAAATGAGTGATCACAATGGATTTAGGTATCTATTTGAATAACCAAATTTGAATGCCAGACAAGCTAGATGGTTGGCCAGGATCAGTGAGTTCGACTTTGAGATCGGGTTTATTAAAGGTAAAGAGAACAGGGTTGCAGATGCTCTTAGCAGGAGAGTACACATAAATAACATAGTAGCTATGAGCTCCTGTGGGACAAAATTACATGATAAGATATTGCAGGCGGGTCAATAAGATGATAGGTATAGGGAGCTTAAGCGTAGGTTACAGAAGGGTACATGTGATCAGGATGTGGACTATCACCTAAAAAAACATGGATTGGTCAAATTTAGGGACATGATCTATGTGCCAGAAAACAATGAGCTCAATAATATTATCTTGAGGGAATTTCATGCTAAGCCATATTTAGGTCACCTAGGATATCAGAAGATGTTGATGATAGTAAATAAGTTTTATTATTGGCCAAATATGAAGAGGGGAGTGGTAGAGTTTATGGCTATATGTTTGGACCGTCAGTAAGTCAAAGCGAAGTGTAAACATCCAGGTGGATTAGTTCAACCTATTCATATTTCAAAGTGGAAATGGGAGGGAATTTCCATGGATTTCATTATAGGTTTTCCAATAACATCTAGACAATATGATTCTATCATGGTTGTGGCGGAAATGTTTACAAAGGTAACACACTTCATTCCGGTGAATTCTACTTATTCATCTAATGATGTAGCACATGTATTCATCAGAGATGTAGTGAGATTGCATGGTTTTCCAAAGGATATCATGTCAGACAAGGATGCTAAGTTAACTTCTATGTTTTGGAAATATTATTTGTAGGTTTGGGTATAGAGTCATCCTTCAGTATAACTTATCATTCGCGGACAAATGAATAGACATAGAGGGTTAAGAGGATATTAGAGGAAATGCTGAGGATGTATGTGGTGCATCAATAATGGAGGTGGGAAGAGTATCTTCTACTGGATGAGTTATCTGACAACAATGGGTATAAGGAGTCATTGAGGACGAGTCGGTTCGAGGCTTTGTATGGGTGGAGTTGTAATACTCCCATTAGTTGGATTGATCCAGTGAATAAGGTGTTGATAGGACCAAACATGTTGGCATAAATGGAATATGAAAAGCAGGTAATCAAAAAGAATTTGAAGGTAGAACAAAACAAACATAAAAGTTATCTAGATCAACACACATTGTTTAAGGCCCTTTCAGGTTAGGGAACATGTGTATTTGCGCATCAAGCACAAGAAGAGATCCTTGAGGATTAGATTATGTGCTAAGTTGGCACCTCGGTATTGTGGACCTTTAGATATCCTTGAGATGATTGGACCAATGGCCTATTGAATTGCATTTCCTCCAATAATGAAAGTCCATGATGTTTTCCATGTTTGATTTCTTAAGAAGTATGTTAAATATGTTGATAATGTGATTGAATGATTTGTATTGTAGTGGATCCAAAAGGATAATTCCAGCTAGAACATTTTTTCATTTTGCAGAGAAAAATGTTCATGCTCTGGAATCGAGCAATCGAGTAGGTTAAAGTGCAGTGGAAGCACTTTGGGCCCGATGAAGCTACATCGGAGATGACTGGTAATATATGTGCTATGTATCCTTCCTTGTTTGCTGGTTGAGGAAAAGAAATTTTGGTATATGTGTCGATGTTGTGTTTTGGTCATGCCCATGTATATACATATGTATGATGTAAATAACACATCAAGCTATGTTATAAAGCTCCAATAAGTGGCAGGGGTGCCATGTAATTATGATTTTCATATTGTTATGTTTCTTATGTTGGTTTGTTTCACAACAGGATGATCATTGTAAATACTACAACGAGCTAAGTTATAAAGCTCCATAAGTATTGTATTTTGTTTTTTCAACAATTTTGTTGGTTTTAGGTGTCATTGAACATCAAGGACGGTGTTCCAGTAAGGGGGAGGGGTCTGTATAACCCCGGGTTAAAACTTCATGTAATAAAGTTAATAAAGGAAAATTAATATCATGGTCATGGGACACATATTCCAAGTTGAATGTTGGGCAAAAAACATAGTGAGGAGGATCAATTCTGATTAATTAATGGCTATGAAAATGGGCAAAGACAATGGAAAAGGCTTTGGAAAGGAATGAGGAATTTATTGGCATTTATTTATGAAAATAATGGAAATTTGAAGAAAATAGAGGCCTCATTAATAAAAAGGCTTTTGAGGATCAGTTCAAATTTTTTGATAGTGGTACCTTTTTGTCAGTTCAGTTTTGGAGATCTCATTCTATTCTCTCTCTCTCTCTCTCTCTCTCATAATCTTGGACATTTTTCTTGGAGCGCTCTTGGATGAGTGTGGCATACTTGGGAATTGGAGAAAGAAGGCAAAGGAAGATTAGGAAAGCACAAGAGGACATTGGAATCGACAGTTACAATGAGTTTTGCTTGCAGGTACCGAGTTGCATGTATGATTTCCTTACTAGTTTTGGCATGCATGACACATGCATGTGGTTTCTTAGTCATGATTTGTCATTGACATGGAGGATTTCCTGGATTGACAGTGGTTTTTCCTAGCCTTGCAATTTCCTGGATAGCCATGGTGTTATGGGTTTATTTCCTTTTGTTTTTGTTTGGTTCTCATGTTCCTTATGGTTATGGGTTGAGTTACTAGTTACTGGAAGCCTTGGTTGGAAAAACACTCTAGAATCCCTGTAACAGGTTGGGTTGAGTTACTAGTCCTAAAACCCTTGGATGGCCAAACTCTCTAGAAGCCCTTGGTGGGTCGAGTTACTAGTCCTGGAAACCCTAGTTGGAAAAATGCTCTGGAAGCCTGACAATAGGTGTGTGTTGAGTTACTAGTCCTAGAAGCTCTGGTTGGAACAAATTCTCTAGAGCCCTGGAAAACTTGGGTAGAGACCGACCTGGTGGTGGTTATTGATGTTCAACCGTGAGGTGGAATAACTAGATGAGGGTTGATGTGTTTTTTCCTTTGGAAGCCCTATTTTGTTTTTGATTTATTTGTTTAATGAGATCCCACATCACGCTCAGAATATGGCACATGGGTAATTGGCTAAAAGAAAGACTTGGTTCAACCCAATCTATGCTCGGGTGGTTCATGGAAGTTCCAAACATGGTTCCATTTTTCATATGTCAATAAGAGCTCTTTTCCATTGATATTTGATGGGGAAATTTACTTGCTATTATGTGGTTTATATGACTATTATACCCTTGCTATTTCTGTCGTTTATATGTTACCTATGAATATGTTTTCTAATAGTGATGATGTATGACTCTCATCATGTTTTGATTAGAAAATGAATGAAAAATGAATATATGACCTAATATATGATAATGCAGCTATTTTGATAATACATAAATGCTTCTTAACAATTCTTAGATAAGTATGAGATCCCTATGCTCAAATATATTGTTATGACCTATAGACTGCATATTTGTGATATGTTTTATGAAATTGCTGCCATGGTTGGTAGGGGTAAGGTCAATTCCTTAATCAAATGTTTGTATTATTAGCCTTTTTTCAGTGTTATTTATCATTTATGAAGGTTTCATGAAGTTCTGGGAAGTGTACTGAGACCTAGCCCTGAAAAAGTGGTACAAAATTTAGGGTCGCTGGCACATATTTTCGTAGAAAAGTCCACAATCACTACCATGCCTTGATGTGGGATTGACTGGAAGGCCTCAGTCGCATGCATGGATTTTCATGGGAGTGGTTGAGGGCCCAGATCAACAAACTGATGAGTTTTCTTAAGGGTTGGTCGTTTGGAAGGGTTGGTTGGCTCTTGAAGATTCTGTAGCATGTGCGGAAGGTCAAATTGGTCTTGTCATGTCGATTCCACTTAGATTTACTTGGGGAGTTGAATCATATCATAGTAACTATTCGTCACATGTTGACCCCATTGGATTGGTTAGCTTGGGTAAATGTGGGAGGAGAATGTTACAATCACAAAGTAAGAATAATGCTTAATAGGGAAAAAACACAATTATCAAAGACATTGCACTGAAAAAACATATGAACATGGAAAAACCATTGTATTTATTCCTAACTGGAGGAGCAGGGATTGGGAAAAAATTTACAAAAAAAATAATATTCCAAATGCTCATACCGATTTATGATGCACACCATTCAACTGATCCTTTGAAACCAAAGGGGTTGATATTAGAATACACAAGAAAATTTGCATATAATGTATGTGGTACAACTGTCCATTCTACACTGCTAATGTCTTTTCATAAGTTTTCCCTACATCACTTAGTAATGAAACATTAGATGCACTCGGAAAACTTTACCAAGAATTGAGAGTATTTTTCATTGATGAGGTTTCCCTGCCAGGAAGTTGTTTCTTATTTTGAATTGATGACCGATTGAGAAACACTAAACATGTACATACAAAATAATTTGGAGATGTCGACATTATATTTTGTGGAAATATCTATCAAGAACAACCTATATAAGATTCCTTGACATTGAACAACCCAACCTCAACAAACAACCAATTCCATATGACTTTTGGAAAGAAAATGTGAAATGCTATGAATTGCATACTACAATGTGTCAAGCGAATGAAAATTCATCTCAATATTGAGTAGAATGCAAACAAACACTCAAATAGAAGATGATCTGTTATATTTGAACAAAATTTATATTATGCCTGCACTTATTATGCTTACATTAAATATATATATATATATATATATATATATATATATATATATATATATATATATATATATATATATATATATGTTGCTTTGCACATGATATGAAAATGTTGTCCATTGTTCATGGTGACGAAATTGTCATCAATGCTATTGACCAAGAAGAAGAAAACCATGGGTGATTTTCCTTCACATTTATATATAAACAAAATTTCCTTCAAAAATAGTAGTGACATTAAATATGCTAGTTGAGATCTATGCTAACAATTACGATTCATATGATGAAATTGTTAATGGAGCAGATGGAATCATTAAATCCTATTGAAAAAAAAATGAAATTGATGTCATATGGATCAATTTCTTCGATACAAACACAGGATATCACCAAGCAAGAAAGTTGGCTCACTTATATAGTGAAGTCATTTTCCAATATTAGTTAACCATATTGTGAGTAGCAAAACCAATAACACCATCAACAAAGACATACTATATCAAAATACGAACAATTTCTTGTTCAATTGGCATGTGCACACACAATACATAGATCACAAGGCCTGACAATAAACAAACTTGCATTCAATCTTACTGGAGTACACAATCATGGATTAGTCTACACAACCTTTTCTTGTGTTAGGAACATGCAATCCTTGTTCCCGTTAAAACCTCTATAGAAATGAAACTTCAAATTCAAGCAAAAAATAGCAATTGAAATGGACTGTCTACGACAAAGTGAAAAATGAGAACTAGATTACAATCCATTTTTGCAAACACATTCATGCACATATTTTTTGTCTATAAACAATTGAAACCTAGAAACCTATATGAATGATGTCTTGAATGACTATGATTTGATGGACGCTGACATTTTGTGTTTACAAGAGACAAATTTGAAACAAGATATGATGTAACAAAAGTTAATACCTTCAATTTCATACCAAGCTATTACAAATGTGGATTGCTGACATGCCTCAAAGAAATCATAAGAATTGTTGAACATATGCAGTTTCAAGAAGACACTTTAGAAGCATTAATGACAAGTATCATTCTACATAAAATTCAAATTACAATTATTAATGTCTACACAACACCTTATGCCACATTGCCAAATTTACTAAATATTATTGAAAAAACATTATGTAATGCATCTATTGGTAAACCAATAGTCATCATTTTTAACATGCGACAATGTACCAATAGAAAAAAGACACTAATAGAATATATGCATAGCTACAACCTCCATTTTCTTCTAGATACAAATACCTATGTGGCCACATATCTCATTGATCATGTATGGTATAACATAACACACAACTACAAGATCTACAAGCTAGATACATATTGGCCATGTCATGACACAATTTGTCTCATAATGGACCATATGCATCTAAATGAATTATAAAACATATTGAAATCTTTCCTTATTTGACACTAAATCATTTCCCCCCTCTTTGCTGCCATTGAAGCTTAACCATTTATTAATGTTATTTTGAAATCGTACATTGCATCCACGTGCAAAAAATATTCTAATGTAATTTCCTTTCTGTTATAGAAGAAAAATGGATCAAAGTTGCAGCGACCAAAAACAGAAAAGGAAAGTATTTAAAAATACTATTTCTACTTCTCTTTTGTTCCTTATTTTCATATATAAACTAGTTTCCATGTATTCATTGTCACTAATTGCATTTTTCCAAATACCTTGCTGCCTTGAGCAACAAAGAAATAAAACATCACAACAAGAAAAACAACTACAAAAAGAAGCAACAAGGAAAGTAAATCTATGTCCATTTATTATTTGCATATGTAAAATCTGTAATATACATATCAACATTGGCTGATTGTAATTGACTCTGATTTTCATGATTTTTACACATGCTAATTGAATTATCAACCATTCCATTATCAATTGAAGAACTGAACATACACAAATCACGAAAATTGTTTCATGGTGATGTCATGGTTGTCTATTTGGACAAAGAAACAAAAACACGTCAAATCCTACATTCCATTTTGACTGATAAAGAAGGATTGAAGACAATCATAGTGATTGTTCCAAGTGACCTCATCAAAAAACACAATCAAAAGATCTTGCTAGGAAAAGGAATTGTAGTCACAAATTTATCAAAATATGATAATGGTGACTATGACCACAATTTGGTGTTAGAAAATATAAGCACTATAGAAAACATTGACAGAGTTTGTGCAGAATACAATTTTTTCCCAATGCAATAATAAAACATTTGGGATAAATCATAGAAACATTCTCAATTGAAACAATTGGAGCACTTGTAACAAAAGTTCAAAAAGTTGGAATCCAATACACATTGAAAATCAGAGAATAAAGCTCTGAAGATGATAAGGCATCAGTAACATGCTCACCCTTGCACCACTCACTCATTAGTCTTATGCATTTTAGCTTATTGTATCTATGCAATATCAAAAATTACATTTTTTTTGGTACTTTATATCACAACTACAACTATTTTAAAACTTTGAACTTATCTATAATGAAATGGAATAAAAGCTACAAAGTGGAGATATGCCAATTATGTTGTTCAAAAACATAACAAAAAGAAAATACCTAAAGGAAAAAACATTTCGTACAACACGAGAGACGTTCATAATGCATTTGAACATTGAGATACAACAAGACCTCAAAGTTAATCGATAAACAGATTTAGGTAACTACATACCAAACAATCTACTTATCTTTCATTCCATAGAAACTTATTTTTCATTATACATTTGTTGACTAATATTATTTTCTAACAGGTGCAAGGAGTACTTATTATTGAAAATGCATAATCTACACCATTTGAACTTGTTTGTGCACTTTGCAGTTGCCCAATGTCATCATATGCAATGATAGAAGATACTTCATTATTTGCATTAAGTGAAAACAAAAAACACCTTTTCTCTTTCTAAATTTTATCAGCTGCATTATAAGAACTCTTGGTAACAACACTCTGCGTTGTTTCCTTAGAAACATGCTAGTTTTAAAGAAAATATTGTCTGAATGAGCTCAAATGTCTTACCAAGAATATCTATATAAAAAAGCAACAACAATTTATATGTTGTGCAATTTATAGATTCATGGTATTTTCACTCTCAATGGTGAGAATCTGATTCTAGATGTTGATAGCAACAACAAGGAAAACAAACTGAGCCAAATCTCCAAATAGAAATTTTTTCTTGTCTACTCATGTATCACCCTCATTATTTCATCTTTAATTTTTTGTCACATAATAAAATTCTACAATTTTCTATTTATGTAAGCATTAATAAGTACTTTGTATTATTTTTACTCATGCAAGTATGATCAAAATTCATAAAAAATACTCGAGATTATTATGTATCTTAAATGGCAATGCTGAAAGAAAAGTGAACATTAATATTTTCATTGTATAAATCCCTTGTAGATTCAAAATGCTAATTGTAATTTACTGAAAGAATAGACTTGAATCTACTCTACCAATTGTGGAAATAATAAATGGACGTGAAACCACAAAGCATACAATAAAAATAATTCATTCAACACATTACACAATGATTTCCTAGGGAAAGTCACAACTAAAAACCCTTGCTATCTATATATTGCGTTAGTAAGAAAATATGAGAATATTACAATGCTTTTCTCAAGCCCGAGAAACCTCTGCATTATCTCTATTTGTCTCACTTCTTCCTAGACAAGCCTAAGCGAAGACTTAACCAATTTTTTGCTTTCCCAAGTCCTTATTTCCTTGCGTTGTTTCCTTGGGTAATTATCCCATATTAACTAGGGAAATCCCCATCCAATATTGCGCAATCCATCACCTTCCTCTGACTGCATGCACCACATGTAAAATTCATATGATTATACAACTGATAGTACATTTCCCTTTGAATTCCAATCTCAACTGAGTAGCTCTCAGATCTGACATGCATGAGTTATTTATGGTTGATTTATCAATTAAATGAATGATCACTGATTGTGGTTCAAGTTCAAGTTCCACAGTTTGACCTCTCACTAGTGCCTCTGATAGTTGGAACTAGTTAAACTAAATTAATTAATTACAACTCAAAATAAACTCAACCAGGCCTTCTATAAAGTAGGATCCACTCTACGTGACTCAAGTTAGACCCTCAGCTCGAATTAACTGAACCAACTAAGTCAAAATAACTTAGTTAACTCGTACAAGTTGTCATGTGATGTGGAATTACAATTTTCTTCTAATTTAATTAAAGGGAAAATTAAATTAGAATCTTTCTTGGTGCCATTTTCAACACTCCCTCTCAGTAAGAAAGGGATTATCATATACCCTAATCCTGCCTCTATGAAACTCAAATTTTCGTATTGAAAATTCCTTAGTCAATAATCTGCATCTTGTTCCTCTGTAGGAATGTACTCTAGCATCATGATCTGCCTCTGCACATAATCTCATAGATGTTGGTACTAAATGTCGATATGCTTGGAACGATCATGAAAAACTGGATTCTCAGAGAGTTTGATACAACTCTGATTGTCACATTAAATCACTATAGGATACATCTGCTGACCAAGTAATCCAACATGGATCTTCCTCATCCAGATAGCCTCACAAGTTGCTTGACTAACAACCATGTACTATGCTTCTGCTGAACTAAGTGCAATTGATATTTTCTTCCTTCTGTACTAGGAAATTGTTGCTAATCTAATATTGAAGATTCGTCTGATGTGCTCTTCCTTTAAGATGGAATCCATGCCCAATCTGCATCTTTGAAGCCTTGAAGCTTCACTCCCTCTATCCGTTTATACCAAATACCAAACTGATTGGTGTCTCTGAGGTATCTCACACATGTTTGGTTGGCTTGACCATTGCTTCACTAAGTTGGTTAACTGCATAACACATGTATGGTCTTGTGTTCACCAAGTACATAAGTGAACCCACAAGCTGCCTGTAAATGGTAGCCTCTACCTCTTCGCCTAAAGTGACATCTTCCTTCCTCCAATTACTTGTTAGAGCAGTCTCCATGGGTTTGCTTCTCTCCATGTGGAAATTCTTTAGTATCTCGTTGGCATACTTTCCCTTAGAGACAAACAGTTCCCCATCTCCTCGCCAAATTTCCAAACCAAGGAAATAATACATGAGCCCCATGTCTTTCATCTCGAATTCTCTTGCCAAATCCTCTTTGAAAGATTTTATCAACTTCTCATCATCTGTTAGAATTAAATCATCAACATATAATACTATAATCAATAATTTACCTTCAACCAAAATATGGTAAAGGTTTGCATTTGCTTCAGTATCTCGTTGGCATACTTTCCCTCAGATACAAACAATTCCCCATCTCCTCGCCAAATTTCCAAACCAAGGAAATAATACATGAGCCCCATGTCTTTCATCTCGAATTTTCTTGCCAAATCCTCTTTGCAAGATTTTATCAATTCTCATCACCTGTTAGAATTAAATCATCAACATATAATACTATAATCAATAATTTACCTTCAACCACAATATGGTAAAGGTTTGCATCTGCTTCACTTTTGGTGAAGCCCAACCTAGTGAAATAATTGTCGATCCTGGTGTACCAAGCACGAAGTGCTTGTTTTAGTCCATACAACATTTAATTGAGTTTTCACACATGTGACTCTCTGTCAAAGGTCTCAAATCCTTTTGGTTACTCTATGTACACCTCTTCCTCAATCACTCTGTTGAGGAAGTCTGTCTTCACATCCATGTCATGTATCTTCCATCCCATCTGTGTTGAAAGTGATAGAATAGATATGATTGAAGAGTACCTTGCTATTGGAGCAAAGTTCTCCTTGTAATCAATTACCTCCACCTAAGCGAACCCCTTGGCCACAAATCTGGCCTTGTGTTTCTTGCCACTCCCATATGCTGCTTGCTTCACCTTGTAGATCCATGTGGATCCTACAAATGACTTATCCTCTCGCCTTCTGACAACTTCCAAAGCACTATTATTGATAATGGAGTCATACTCCTCTACTATGGCATCAACCCATACTAGTTTCTGCATTACTTCCTCGAATGAGGATGGCTCAGTCTCTACACTCTCTCTCATGAGAGCCATGTAGCCAGTGTACCACTCTAGGGAGCTCCTCTGCCTGCACTGTGATGTGGGTGCTCCCACATTCTCTTTAGCATCATGCATTGACTTGTTAGCATCTCTGGTGCACTTATTTCCATCTCTAGATGTATCTACATGAGTGGGTGCTTCCACTCTCTGCTCCTTTGTTTGTGTCTTCTCCACAACATCCTAAGTTTCTTCCTTTGAAGGTAAAATCTCATCAACTACATGCAATTTAAGCTCCCTCTCAAGGGAGCATCTCATGGCCTTCTCTTCATCGTACTTCACATCTCTACAAAAACTGTCATCCGTGAGATGGTAGGTACACTCGATATTTGTGAGGTGTATCAGTGTACCCCAAAAATATGCACAACTTTGTTTTTAGTTCTATATTTTTCCATGCATCCTTAGTAACATGACAGTAAAATGATGAACTAAAAATCATGAAGTGTACCACATCTGGTTTCTTACCTGAAAAATCTTCCTCTACTATACTCATCCCAAGAATCCGATGAGGACTCATGTTCTACACATATATTGTTGTGTTGCATGCTTCAACCCACAAGTGCAATGATAAGCTCTGGTGATACAACATCTCTTGTGCAAGTCCCATAATACTTATGTTCTTTCTTTATGATACCCCATTCTACAATGGGTTATGAGGTGATATCAACTCCTGTTGAATGCATTCTGATGCAAAAAAGTTCTTGAATTCATTCGACATATATTCTCCACCGTTATCTCTCCTGAGAGCCTTCACTTTCCTACCTATGCCTTTCTCAACAAGTGCTTTAAATTCACAAATTTTGAGAATGTCTAGTCTTTCTTCTACATGAAGAATATATAGGACCTACATGAGAAATCATCAACAATATCACATAATACTTGTGCTTGGTCGTGGAGGTTGTCGAGAATGGTCCACACACATCTAAGTGAACTCTTTTAAGGATCTCTTGCGCTCGAATGTCCTTATCATGAAAGGTGGATTTGGTGTACTTCCCCAATGTACACCATTTTCATGTATCACACTGCTCAAGTGCGCCCTTGGGAAATCCTATAGAAATATGCTACATGATATTCAAAGATTTTTGTTGCAAATGGGGACGAGTCATCTATGCCATAATTCACTGATGTCTCGTCTCTGCACCATCTCTTCTTTTGTGCTCAAAGTAGCACATTATTCTATATCCAATTTGTAGAGGTTCTTTACTCAAACCCCGATCTTCTTCAGTTGTCCTGTGGCTATGTGAAAAAGGAAGCCAGGGAAAATTATAAGGATGGGAATTTATCTTAAAGTTTAGAAGCATTGGCGAATTTTACTAGTCCCTAATATGAAAATTTCAAAATGTTTGGGGATATTTTTTGTAAAAATACTTCAATACATAATAATTTTATAATAATATATATAAACTTTTAGTGATTTTTAGGTAAAATAAATTTAAAATTTAAAATTTGAGAGAATAAATTTTAGAAAAACTGGATATTGGAAAATATTTTTTTTGGAAAAAGAATGAAATTAGCCCACTTTTGAATATTAGCCCCTAAAATTTTCCCTGAAGGAACACCTTTCCTTTGCTAAATATCACATTGTAGCCACGGTCTTCCAACATAGCAACTAAAACTAAATTATTCTTCAAACAAGAAACATACATGACAACTTTTAATGTGAGAGGAGAACCAGATTCCTTCTGAAAAGTAACAGTATCGATGTCGATCGGGCTATACCTTCCATCATCTCCCATCTCGATGTGCATATGGAGGTCCTTCTCCTCCAAGTCGCTGAATAATTCTTGTTGTCGGTCATATGGAATGAGGCTCCGCTATCCAGATACCACACACTACCCATCGCTAATGTCACCATGCAAGCAATGAGTGTGAAATCCAACTCAAATTATGAAGCAAGAGCTTCACCTTCCGCTCCTCCAAGGGCTTCTTTTCGACCTTCTTGTGTGGAAACTTCGTGGCATAACATCCCATCTCGTGACAGTGAAAAAATTTAATCTTTGACAAGTCCTTTTTCTTGCTCGCTTGACTGGAATATCATTTGGATTGGGACTTCTTCCCTTTCCATTTATTTTCCTTCCCATACAAGGCACAATTCTCCTCATCATCATGCTTGGATGAGGTTCCATCTCTGGTGTTCCACCTAATCTCTTTCTGCACCAAGTCAGACCACAATCGCTCCCACTCTGGTAGCTTCTCCATCCCATTTAATGAATCTAGGTAGTTGTGCCAGCTCTTGGGAAGGCCTAGAAGTGCTAGGTTGATCAGATCATCTTCAACAATTGTAACACCAACACTTCCAAGATCATCTTGACATTGGGTGAACTTGGTCAAGTACTGTGGTATTGTGTCGCCCTTCTCCATCTTGATTTTTCTAAGTTTGTCCTTTAGTGCCAGGTTCTTGTGGTCACTTATTTTTATAAAATAAGTTTGTCAATAATTTCCACATTGCATATGGATTATCCTTACCGTGGAGGCTCGAGACAATATGATCTCAAACTCATTCCAGTAAGATCCTTCTTTCTTTTTCTACAAACTTCTTCCACTCTACTAGATCTTGTGCATTAGTTGGAGCTAGTTTCGGGATGTCCTTCTTAATGAAATACTTCAATTCATTGTCTTCCAAGACCGCTTCCATCTGGTCTCTCCATGAAATTTAATTCGAGCTACCCTCAAGGGCATACTTTAGCCTCAAACCATAGAACACCATCTTGATCCTGCTGCTAGCTCTGGAGAAGATACCTGCAAAACTCGTTCCTCCTGCAAGTACAAACTCATATTCTTCTGTTCTATTTTTATTTCAACTATGATACCATGTAGATTCAAACTGATAATTTTAATTTGCTAAAACAATATACTTCGATCTACTCTACCAATTGCGGAAACAATAAATGATCACGAAATAACGAAGCATACAAGAGAAATAATTCAATCAACACATTACACAATGATTTCCTGGGGAAAGCCACAACTAAAAATCCCCGCTATCTATATATTGCATTAGTGAGAAAATATGAGAAGATCACAATGCTTTTCTCAATCCCGAGCAACCTCTGCACTATCTGTATCTATCTTATTGCTTCCTAGACAAGCCTAGGCCAATACTTAACCAATTTTATGCTTGCCCAAGTCCCTATTTCCTTGCATTGTTTCCTTGGGTAATTAGCCCATATTAATTATGGAAATCCCCATCATATACTGCACAATATATCATAGGCTTCCTCTAAATGCATGCACCACTTGTACAATTTGTATGATTATACAACTAATAATACACTGCCCTTGAACGCCAATCTCAACTGGGTAAATATCAGATCTGACATGCATGAGTTATTTATGGCTTATTTATCAGTTAACTGATTGATCAATGATTGTGGTTCAAGTTCAAGTTCCACACTTTGACCTCTCACTAGTTCCTCCAACAGTTGGAACTAGTTAAACTGACTTTAAGAAGATAAACTAAATTAAGTAATTACAAATAAAAATAAACTCAACCAAGGTTCCTATAAAGTAGGAGCCACTCTACATGAATCAAGTTAGACCCTCAACTCGAAACAACAAGACCAACCAAGTCGAACTAACTTAGCTAACTCATACAAGTTGTCATGTGATGTCGAATTACAATTTTCTTCTAATTTAATTCAAGGAAAAATTAAATTAGAATATTTCTTGGTGTTGTTTTCAACATTCATGCAAAAAAACATTGATATGAAAAAAAATAATGTCCTTTTTTTTATTAATAGTGATATTACCATAACAATATTTTTACTTTTTAAATTGCACAAATTTTTTGAAACATTGTCTACAATATTCTTGTTAATATTATATGACTTTGAACTATATTTTCATATTCAATTTTCCCATTATTAAAAAAATATTTTCAATATCGTCTTATTTTACTTATTTCCTGTTATGCTTTAGTTTCACTGTTTTTTTTAATATGAAAAATCAATTGCTCTACCCATTCACAAAAATGTATTAATTATATTGCACTCAATTATGTTTTGTCAAATTATTGTCATTTGTTAAATTATGTTTCTTCCTTGACTTTACAACATTTACATTCCCATTTAAGTACAATGTTATCTACTTTTCTTTCAAACAACTCCAATGCAAATTTATATTATAGTCTTTGTTTAGTCAAAGTATTGTGATTTGTTAGATTATGCTCTCCTTCAAGCACTTGAAATGCAAATTTATGTTATGCTTTGTAAATTAAAAAAAAAAAGAGCTCATGCATTTAGGAATGGTTTAACATGCTTTGGCATGTAACATTGTCTTTTGTGGGATGACATTAAGTATTTTCCGACAAAGGAATTGATATATCCCAAACTAGTTTATTTATGCTTGGCAACAAATAAGCAATTGGCATAAACTCTTGTAGAATTTTTAATGAACCTCACTACTTTGAGTATATTGGAATTTTGATGCACAACCATCTAAATAAGATGTATAAATTTGGTATAGATGTCCCAGCTAAGTTGGAAAGCCAATTTGTTGAAGTTATTGGAACTTTCCAAAATAAATGAAAATGTGTCTAAGTTTTATATCCAAGAAGTTGAGACTATGCATAACATTAAGCTAAATTAAAAGATATTTTTATTTTATTTAATAAAATAAAGTGAAAATAAATAATAATCTTTAAGAAAATTATATTTAAAAAAATAAAATATTGTACAAAGCATAAATTAATATTTTTTTATTTTTTATTTATTTAAAAAAATATATTTAGCCAAATGATAGTTTTTCTTGTGCCCCATTGAAACTAATCAGAGATCAGGAACAGTTGGCACAAAAACTTGGTAAACGGGAAGAAGTCCCAATGATGTCCCCGACCTGTGCAGTGAATTGGAAGTCAGACCTCGACCTATGCAGGAAGATACTATGTCATCTTACAGTCAACAAAGTCATTGTTTCATGCATTGCAAGAGAAAGATCTACGCAACAAAGGCTCTGGCATTACGTATCAATGTATATTCATGTCGTAAAATCATACCTTCTTGTGACTGTCTTTTATAATGTTATGAAACCAACTCACAAAATAGAAGAAATGATATATCAACGCCTTAGAAATCAGCCTCTTGAGGGGGAAACCTCCTTTACATTACATAAATGAACAATTCTTGGATGATACAAATTACAAAACCTCCTATTTATATATAGGAGTGAAAGGGGTCACAATATAATCCTAGCCGACATAACAATAACAATGTAAGGGAACAACAATAATAATAGTGGGCTTTTATGGGGCACAATAATAACAATAAGAGGGCTATACTAACAATAACATTAAGGGGATACACTAGTATTATAGGGACCTAACGGGCCCCTCTCCTTCAAACAAGTGTTGTCCTCAATGCTTGATTATTTCTAGATGCTTCTGTATAAAATTATCATCCTCCCATGTTGAATCTTCAGTGGGTAAGTTCTTTCACTTGCTGAGATACTCTGAAATTGACTAATTTCGTAGTTGTCGAGTTATTGTTTCTGTGACTGCTTGAGGTTCCAATATGATTTTTTATTCCTCTTAAATTTCTAGCAATATTGTTTGAACTGGGATTTTTTCACCTATAACCTTCTTTAAGCATGAAACATGGAAAACTGGGTGCACTCAGGAAGATGTAGGTAACTCCAATTTGTATTCCATAGTACCAATATTTTGCAGCACATTGTAAAGACCACAGTACTCTAGCGATAATTCATTATAATTATTATCTTGCTTGAGGGACATTAGTTTGTATGGTTGTAGCGTTAAAAATACCCAGTCACCTACATCAAAACTTCTTTCGTTGCGATGTTGATCTGCCTGTTGTTTCATTCGATTCTGCACCAAAGTTGGGTTACCCTTTAAGAGTTGGATAACTTGTTGTTGATGCTCGATGTGATCTTCTGCTGCTTGATCATCCATATTAGATTTCATTTCATCCTTCAAACCATCCACGCCTCCATTTCTTCATTTAAACCATCTATGTCAACTTTAGTGTCTCTTTGTGAGATCAAAATTTGTGGCACTTGATACCGTAATTTTGATATATCATACTACAATTATTCCTCTTCATGCATCATAGTAGAGTTTTCTTATGGATTTATGGGTGTATAATTATTTTTGGGAGGCATTATGCAACCCAATACTGATAAAAATGCTTCAATATGCCTTTGGAATGACTTCAAATTGATTTTTTAAACAAAGGTTATGCAATTAAAAAAAAAAACACACCCTTTTTTTTGCTTTTAGGAGCTTGATGTTGAAACAGTTATAACTTTGTAATTTCGGATCCCCAAGATTTGAACTTTAGTCCTGTAGTAGCCCTCTGAGTCTTCTTTCCAATGCCACAGGTCAGACCTAATTTGGATTCTTCAAGAAAAATTTATGCCCAATCTCCCACAATGACCTAATATTTATGGATTAGTTCTATAGAGCGAACTTGTACAGAGTTCCGTGTGTCCCTGTTTTGACTTTCAGCGCTGCAATCGATACACAAGAAATTACATTCCATGTAATTTCGGTCATTTTTTACATAATTCCAATCCGATGTCTGAAACGAAAGTTATGACGATTTTCCCTCGACCACCTGTTTGAGATGAAATTATGGATCCTACAAAAACCCTAACTTCCTCAGATCATATCTCTAAAATTATAGTGAACCAAGATTTGAAATTTGTACACGAAGTTCCTGAGGAGTACAAATCAAATAGGTTTTTTTTAGTTTCTGAACCTTCGTAGAAAAACAGTTATAGAGAAACTTCCAAGATGACTTGTTTGTAGCAGGGAAACCCTAGAATCTAAAGCTCTGATACCAGATGTTATGAAACCAAATCACAAAATAGAAGAAAAAATATATCAACGCCTTATAAATCAACCTCTTTGAGGGGGAAACCTCCTTTACATTACATAAATGAACAATTCTTAGATGATACAAATGACAAAACCTCCTTTCTATATATAGGAGTCCAAGGGGTCACAATATAATCCTAGCTGACATAACAATAACAATGTAAGGGCATAACAATAACAATAGTGAGCTTCTATGGGGCATAATAATAAAAATATGGGGACTACATGGACACAATAATAACAATAAGGGGGCTATACTAACAATAACAATAAGGGGATACACTAGTATTATAGGGATCTAACAGATGTCTATGTTTAAGGTTTGTATATAACTTTCATCATCTTTACTTGTCTCTGTTATGCCTGAAGATTACTTCGGTCATATTTACACTTCCTTTCAGAACTAGGGCACAAGAATAATCTTTAGAATTGACTACTCATATTTTAAGTTAGATTGGATCATCCCGAGTATCGAATATGCATGTATCAATAAATCAGAGATCCAAAATTCCTTTCCCAAGTAGGGTGCACATGCCCTAGATGTTTATTTATTTCTTGATTGATATCATATACCATTGGTGTTTTGCGGTGTTGACATAGCAAGAAAATTCACAGGCTATTCTGCATATCAACTACTACTCCTCTGGAAATTGTTATTGTGGGAAGCCTGATGGTCTTTGCAACAACCGCTGAAAAACATGGGCTTGATATTCTAAGTATGTGCATAGCATTTTAAACACAAGTCCTCATTTTTGTGTTTCAGTGTAAAATTGAAAACAACACTTATAATGACCCAATCTAGAGCACGTAATTGAGTGAGATAAGATCATCTCTGGTAATGGAGTTCACAAAAAAAAATTGTTTTCGTTTTTCGAAAATGGAGTTGCAGATCAATTTATCGTAGTACCTCTTATATATGATAAAGGGGTTTTTGAAAGGAGACACGATAAGCATGTACGCTCAATATGTGTCGAATGCATCAGAATGTCTTGGGAAAATTTTGAATTGACCAACTCAGAGAAAATGAGAAATATGGTTGTATGGCCATTATTAAATTTTATTAAGTAGATACACTTATGCATATTAATTGTGTAAGTAGGATCCACAGTTGTAGATTTCCAACTCTCTTATTGTCACTGCCTATGATTGTTATTCAACTACACACATTAAGCGGTTATGTTAGTAACATAGTAGTATATCAACTGTTTTGGATGATAAATAATGATAGCACATGCAACCCCTTATTCGCGACTACAAGAATAATCTAAAATGTAATATACTCACACATAATGTCTCCTCTTAGATGTGCGGCGTGCTGTATGCTATCATCAGGAAATTTCCATGCAATTTTGCTTCATTTGCTTGAATTCCATTCCACATTTAAACTCTCTTCCATTCTTAAATTAGGTTTTAATTCAATGCATTATTGAATAATAATTAAACAATTACAAAAGCCGCTTATATATACTGAATAATTTATTTTTCCACACAAATTACATAATTCATACTTTTCAAAGTTCAATAATTAAGGTATGTGGTAGGGAATGCTAACTATTCTACCTTATTTTTTAACATCGTCATTTTATTAGCTATTGGATTATGAATAATGTTACAAAATATTTCATTACAATATAATGAAATGTAATATCAAAATATTTAAATTTATATATTGTTATGTTTTTTTATCTTTATTGAAGGGAAATTTTATAAATTATAATTTCATTCTCTCTTTTATTTTTTTAATTTATAATCTTGTCCCGATGATGAACCACATTGGTTGGTTCGAAACGCATCAGCGATTCATGATCATATGTGATTAATACCGAAAGCAATTTTTTAACAAATTATGGATCACATAAACCATATTCCAAAAAAATTGACCATGTTTAAAAAAATATTATTAATTATAAATGAAAATATAAATAAAAACATAATTAGATGATTATATGTTAAAATATTTGATTTATAATTATTATGAATTTATTATATTTTTTTACTTAAAAAATAAATCAATAAATATGAATATATATTTTAAATTATGTTAATAATATTTTAAAAATGATTATAATTAATATGAATATTATTTTAAAAAAATATTGTTAATTATAAATGAAAATAAAAATAAAAACATAATTAGACGATTATATGTTAAAGTATTTGATTTATAATTATTGTGAATTTTATATTTTTTCTTAAAAAATAAATCAATAAATATGAATATATATTTTAAATTATATTAATAATATTTTAAGAATGATTATAGTTAATATATTTGTTGATTATGATTTAACACATAAATAAAAAATAATTATATAACTATATATGAAATTTGATTAATGAGTATATGATTTTAAATTTAAATTTTAAAATAATATATTTATAAAATAAAATAATTTATTATTATTATTATTATTTATTATTTATTATTTATTTATTTTTATTTTTTTTAGCTGGATTAAATTATATTAATGTAACATAATATATAGGTTGAGTCGGGTCTCCGGAATTGTTGTGTTAGCGAAATCTGGAGGCATTATAAGTAAAAAAAACAAAATAATGACCGCCCTAGATGGGGAAACCGATCATGAAACAACTGCCCTTAATGGGGAAACCAACTTCCAACAAAAAAGACTTAAAAGTTGAGAAAATGTTCTGGAAAGACATATTAACGTAGAAAATAAACAAAACAGTGAAAAGGGACCTCTCCTTGTTGTTGTTGTACTCCATGCTAGGTGTCATTTTGTTGAGGCGGAGGCTCCTCCACAATAGGGCACTTGTAGTCGTCAGAGGAATCATCTATGTGCTTTGACTAGTGGGTTGATGGTATAGGTGTTGTAGCGGTGCGAACTGCGCAGGCACTGCCCTTCCTGCGATCTTCACCCGACCATTCGGGACTCCCACTGCCACTACTTCCACTACCATTGCTGCTGGAGGAATTAGCATCAGGCTTGACTGGTAGGGCCTCAGATTTCCGCAAGAGCTGCGGAGGCACAGTGGCTATGGTGGATTTTCTTGGTCTTTTCCTGGTGCTTCGCTCTGAAGAAAAAGGGGTTTCTTCATGGAAACTGATAGTAATGGTGGTTTTGAGACGAGGTTTGTCTAGTGCACAATTGTAATGAAATTGTGATGTATTCTCCTCAGGCAGCAGTGAGCGGGGCTCAGAGTGAATGGGCTGAGGAGGTTGAGAAGCTCGGCCCCATTCTTTGCCTTAGCCTGTGGAATGGCGCTGGGAAAAAATATCTTCAGGCAGCAGGGTGTAGGGCGCAGGATGAATGAACAGAGGGGGACAAGAAGCCTGTCCCCTTCCTCTGCCACGACATGTGGGAGGATATTGAGCGGAATTCTCTTCAGGCGACGGAGAGTGAGACTCCGAGTGAATGGACAGAGGGGGACGAGACGCCTGACCTCGACCACTGCCTCGATGACAATGCATTCTGTGTCGTCTAGGCATACTGGAGGAGTCAGAGTCGTTAGGGAGGCAAGTGAGCAGAGGCTGGGTGATAGAACAGGCGGAGGGACTGTATTTTAGTGGCGAAGGAGAAAGCATGAAACTGCAGTAGAGACTGTGGGTGAAATGGAGATCCGGAGCTAGCGTGAGGCAACAATGGAGGCTGCAATGCCTCCCTGTGTGCGTTCGAGAGCTTGTATCTAAGACAGCAGAGGGGCAGATGCAGCGGGAGGGAAATGGAGGGATTATGAAGTGCAGAGCCATTAAGAGGAGATTTGGGTGACATATCAGATTGAGAACAATAAAGAAGGAGTGAGGCGAGCCGCTGGCTGACTTAAATGCAACCGGACAAAGCCCATGTGTGGCCATGTGGCGCACACTGGGCCTGTCGTCTCCCTTCCTCGACTATACACCCGCATCTGGGGATAATTTATTAATTATTATGTTAATTGAAGTTTTTTAATTCCACTGAAGAGTTATGTTAGGGTTTTTTTAAGTAAATGGGCTAAGGTTTTGTTATGTTCATTTTTTCATTATGCAAAAAAATAATTTCTTTTTTGTTTCTTCCTCATTAGTTTGGAACTTATACTATCCAATGCGGTGTGAGACCATCCATGGAAAACATATCGGGGGGGGCCAAACCCCTTTTTTAAGAATGTGGTTATAGGGGATGGAGTTTTTTTTTCAATCCAAGAGAGTTAAGCACCCCATCGATCGACTTTGGGCTTAAGTCTTGCAGACATAAAAAAGGATGATCCTCCATTGGGGTTGGAAAAATCGTATGTAAGGGAGATGCCTCTTAAGGCACTCAAGGATCCAAAATACGAAGTAAAATAAGAAAAAATTGAGAGCTACATCGAGCACATGAAGTATCACACCTTAATGCGAAATTTAATCAACATTTGGCCAACGGAGAAAGCATTGGTTGGATGGATCCAACAAAAATGGAATTTGACGGGACACATTGATCAAAATATGGGAGCAAAGGGTTTCTTTGCAATGTTTTTTGCAAATCTAGAAGACAAAAATAAGTATCCTAGAACAATCTGATTTTTTTCAATAATGTGGGGTTATTCACAATATTTTTGCGAGAAAGGTACAACTTGAAAAGGGAAAAATTTATGGGAGCCCCAATTTGAGTTTTCCTATTGTTTTTGCCAGCTAAATTTTGGAAGGAGGAAATTTTATAAGGTACCAAAAATACGATTGAATATTTTTTGAAAATATCCAAAGTGACCGAGCATGGATGCTACACTTCATAGGTGAGGATATGTGTATATATGAATATCTCTTAGCCACTACTGAAATCAATTGAAATCCCTTACCATGGTAAAGTTGGAAACAACCTTTGTATTATGAGAATGTATCATTCAAATGCCACAGGTGATCAGAATGGAAAATGGCATCCACCCATGGTGTCCATCCACCCATGTTATCCATCCACCCATGGAATTTACCCATGTTATTGTAAATGGCATCGACCCATGGTATTTATTCGCCTATGGTATTGTAATTGACATTTATCCATGATATTCATTCACCCATGGTATGTATCCACCCATGGTATTCATCCATACATGGAATTTACCCATGGTATTGTAAGTGGTATCTACCCATGGTATCCACCTATGGTATCTATCCATGGTATTGTAACTCAAAAAAAGGCTATAAATAACAAGCCTCACTTTGTAAAAGAATATTGTCCACCACAATATAGCTTCTACAACTATTCTTTGTTTTAATAAAGCAAGTTTCTTTGTAGTTTTATTTGTTGTGTGTTCACTTTTTCTGGCATTCTAATTTTGCAGATCTTGTTAGATCCATTTCAAATTTTTAGATCTTGGAGGCCTCCCCCCAAGATCCAGATCAGTGGTATTAGATTTAGGTTACGAATCCATGTGAATGAGGGTTTGAAACATATTTCAGTTTCAATGTTTTGCAGCAATCTTCAACAAACTCCATGAATTTTTTGGGCGGCGAGTTTGCAGATCAGATTTGAAACTTTTGGTGAAAAATTTACAAAAACAAAGACTAGATCTAGATTCCTTGCGAAAAAATACCCAAATTAAAAAAAAAAATATTCGGCCAAATTGGAGTTCGGATGAAGGATATATCGCTCATTCAAAATCAGCAATGTTGCAATAATTTTTCTGACGACAATTCATGGATAGCAGCTCTCCCATCATTTATTGCAGTTTTAAGTGTGACATTTCAGATAAATGGTTACATATCTGAGCTCCCTTGAAAAATCACCCGATTTCAAAAAAAAAATCGGTCGAATTGGAGTCCGTACGAGGGAGTTATCGCTGATTTAAAATCAGCTCTTTTTTCAGAAATATTGTCACGATGGGACAGTTCCTGCACGAATCTGAGGGTCTTGAGTTTCTAGATAGAGATTTCAAACACATGAGAAGATGCAGAATGATCATTCCATTTCAAGAAACATGTTATAGTAAATATCCCGAGCTATATTCATCGAGTTATGCTCATTTTAAATCTGGAGCAGCATTTAGAGTGGGTTCCCTTTGGAGACGTGCCCTCCCACCCCTCTTTAGTAGGCACTTGTTTCACATTCATTAGTTTCATCATAGCAGTATTCGGCTTGGGTTATTTGGAGATGTGCCCTCCCACCCCAAGTTATGTAGGCACCTACTACTTCATCAACAATCATCATCACAGTTATGGGTCAACCGCACAAAATCCTTCTCATCAAAGTCCATTTGCTAGATCGCACACTGTTAGTATCACAGTTGGTCACAAGCATTACAGGGTACCTCTATACTTGGATCTTCGTTTTCTATGGTTCTGGGTCATCCACAAACCCACACTTCATCGAATTCCATTTGCTAGACCGCACAATTTCAATATCACAGTTGGTCACAAGCATTACAGGGTATCTCTATCCTCGGATCTTCGTTCATCATGGTTATGGGTTAACTACACAAAACCCTTCTCTTCGGTGGCTCTTCATATTCAACAAAGGCTTCTCAGGAGGGAACTTCACGCAATGGGGACCATTGCTTCTTAAGGAGGGAGGAATGATCCGAATGGAAACTGGCATCCACCCATGGTGTTCATCCACCCATGTTATCCATCCACCCATGGAATTTACCCATGCTATTGTAAACGACATCGACCCATGGTATTTATTCACATATTTTATTGTAATTTACATCTATCCATGATATTAATTTACCCATGGTATGTATCCACCCATGGTATTCATCCATACATGGAATTTACCCATGGTATTGTAAGTGGTATCTACCCATGGTATTGTAACTCAAAAAAGGCTATAAATAACAAGCCTCACTTTGTAAAAGGAGATTGTCTACCACAATGTAGCTTCTATAGCGATTCTCTATTTTAATAAAACAAGTTTCTTTGTAGTTTTATTTGTTGTGTGTTCTCTTTTTTTTCTGGCATTCTAATTTTGCAGATTTTGTTAGATCCATTTCAACTTTTTAGATCTTGGGGGCTTCCCCCCAAGATCCAGATCAACAGGTGCCATGAATACAACCATCTCTTCAAGAATTGTCTCCTGAATATCATGGAGGCAACAAAAGAAAATCAACAAAAAGGATCACAAGGGTTTTAAAAAATTCCAACCTCATTGGAAAATCCCTCAAGCATAAAATATGAAAACACTAGAGGAGTCCCTTCAGTCCAAAAGCCATTAGAACACATTGACTAGAGAAGAGTAGGAAATTCCAAATCGGGTACATCCTCAAGAAACAGATTAAGAGAAGGGCAATGGAAAATCAAAGGTGGAAGCTCATAAGAGAAAAGTGCCAAAGGAATCCACAAAGAACACACCAATAGAGGAAATTAGTATGCTAGATGTATAGGGAACAAGGAATGATGATGGGTTAGAGGACATGGAAACAGATGGAATTACATTCTCAGGCCTCATTGAAGAATGAATGGTAAGGACCTAGGAAAGATACTATATCAACAAAAAAGGGTTGTTTAGACTAACATATATGTGACTAAAAAATAAAAGGGATGTGGTTTTGAAGGGAGCAAGCTCATTCCCAACAAGTCTTGGCATCCAAAAACAAAGCTTCAAAGAGACTTCTAATCATGAAAAGGAAGACATAAAGAGGGGAAGGAAGAATGAAAGAGTTAATACGAAGAGATGGGGCATGTGCTTGTCAATTTTGGACAAGTGGCTCTTTTGACAGAGGTGTTTTCCTCTACCCAACATCATTCTCAAAAAGCCATTTTTCATTGTTTTTCTACTTTACTTGGAACTTACTAGTATTGTGGCACACTGTGATGTAATCTGATATCAATTTAATAGAAAAAAGCTTATTTACTCAAAAAAAAATATTTAATTTAATTTAAAAATATTTATAAATTTATAATGTCGTTAATATTTTAATAAAATCTAAGTATTAATAATATCATTAATAATTATTAATACTAACCTAGATCTCTAGATCTACCAAGTGCTGAGAATGATCAAATCTCTCTTCACTCTAAAAGAGGTTTGCATCTCAAGAGATTTGATCCCTCTCTATGCTTGGTAGATTCATAGTTAAGATATCTACCAAGTGCTGAGAATGATCAAATCTCTCTTCACTCTAAAAGAGGTTTGCATCTCAAGATATTTGATCCCTCTCTACACTTGGTAGATTCATAGTTAAGATGGATCTAGGCTAGTTTAATTTCACCTTTTAAATAGGTTGTATTCCACATGAATACCATGTGTGAATACCATGGGATCTCATACCATGGGTGAATACCATGAAATTATTTTTATTTAAGGTTATTTTTGTTATTATTATTTTTTCAACAATAAATTTGGATGGGGAACTAGCAACCTCCCTAGATATATGCAACAACCCGCAAACCACATATATCAGGAACTCAGCCTATCATCGGAACTGGAATCGAGATCCCAGACTCCAACGGGACGCCTATCCTTCCAACGTTAATATGACATGTCATGTCATCGGGGACTTAAAATCGAGTGGACATAGGGTTATTTTTATTTTTAGGGTTAAACAAGACATTACATTACATTACACGATATTAGATTATAACATCTATACCATATTGGGTTGGAGAGCATCTCTCGACACAATTATCTTTATAAATATATCATTTTATGATTATAAAATCTGTTTACTTTATATTTAAATTTTGCAATCCAAAATAATAAAAATTCTTAATATCATATCATTTTGAAAATAAAAAAAATTATAAATCTTTTATTTTAAATTTATTTTCTTTCAAGTAATCGGTTTATGTGAGAATACAATCTCATTACATTAGTATGTATGTAATTAATTATCAAATCATTTAGAAATTTTAATTCATTGTTTTTGGTTTTGGTATTTAGTAATTTTGAATTTAGATTAGATTATTATTTAATAAATGTTTTATGTCTAATTGTGAATTAATTTGGAATAACTATAGTTTCTTATTTATTTATTTAAAAAAAATAAATTAAAATTAAGAATTTTTTTCTCTCTTTAAAAAAATAATATTTTACATAAAATAATTAGTTATTACATTAATTATTATTATTATGGATCACAAAGCCAAATTTCAAAAATTATATATATATATATATATATATATATATATATATATATATATATATATATATATATATATATATATATATATATATATATATTCAACACCATTGTTGATGTTATATTCACCATTCTCATTCTTCAAATGTGTGTTTATGTAAAGTTACCTCAAAAAAAGAGCACACCATCATTCCTCAAATGTGTGTTTTTTTAAAGTTGAGCAAAGGTCTTTTCCAAAATTTATGTTGGATTTTGTGAGAATTATGAATATATGTATATATATTTTAATCTTCAACATAAAGTTTCCACCTTTGTATCCATAGTTATCTATATTTAGAGATTTGGTAAATGACCTTTTCCTAATAAATGCAAGTGCGACATTGAAATGAGAGGGAGGCTAGAGTTTGAAGAGGAGATACTTACTAATTGATGGACTCATACAAAGGACACGTGTTTATAACTTTAGAGGATATGATAAAGTCTAGGGTTCATTAATTTTAGGGTACATTTTATGTGATGGTGGTCTAACGAAATAAAACCTAGTGATTCCGACGAACTACTAGATAGTAGGATTTCCAAGCTTATCTTATAGTTTATGTGACTTATTTTGTGTCCTAAGAGATTAAATCCCACATAAAACTCTAGAGATTATGATAAATATGTGAGATTTGGGTTATGAATGTTTGATTTATTAGACTTTATGGAATATACTTTAGCTCAATTATGACTTTTCAAATTGGATCATGCATTTTTGAGACAGTGGACTAATGTTGAAGAAAAAAAAAACAAAATTTTGACACCCTTGTGGGCTATTCTCCATCAATGAGCAGCCAAATCCATGTGAGAGAAAATTTAGATAATGTTCCTTCTCAAATATCCAAGAAAGTAACCAAACAACCATGGTCCTCATTCAATTTATTTTTGAATGAATTTGAAATGTACAAGGGAGAAATAGGTTCTTTGAAACAAGGTTGATAAATTTACAAATGAAAGAGGCATTCATCCTTTAATCAAAGATTGATTGAATATCTAGCTATATTTTTCATTATAGTCAAGAACATGATGAAGAAAGAAAGTCAATTCTTCTTTGTACAAAAAACTTCTATATAGTGCATTCAAACTATAGAGATACTATTGCTATTGTGATTCTAAGTTTTTGAATAAAGAAGACTATTTCTAGATTTGAGTATTTGGTGATTTCCATAAAAGTTCCTATAATAACCATGCATAGGGTGCATTAGAGGGAACATAAGGAGCCCTTTTAGTTGTAGTACTCCAATTCTATACTAGATTATAGTTTTCTATAGTTGTGTTATGAGAATTACTTCTACAGTTTTTCTTTGATTTTACAATTTTGTTTCTTAATTACAACATTTTTATTTTTATAATCATGATGTTTAATATCTTAGTCTACATTCTTTAGATTTGAAATCAAACATTGCTGATTTATGATCTATTGATTGAAAGATCATATTACACTATCTATTTTATTTAAAAGAATAGTGATAACCACCCCCTTTATCCCCTATTTCTTGACTTAAGATTTAAGAGTATAGAGCACCAACCTAATGGATGATACATAGAATGCAAGGGGGACCAAGATTGGGTATCTCATTTCCTTTTGAAATTTGTACATCTAGTTATCGACATTATTTTGAGCAAGATTTCATAACCAAGTTCCTTAGATAAGGTTAAAAGGTTAAAATGTATATTACTTGAATATATCCATACAATTAGCTTGAGACTTATGATGCTGGAGAGGTTGTTAAACCTATGATGTGTCACTTCACGTTCACTTTGTTGCCACGTAAAGGCTTGCTCCAACCAAATAAAACTGGATCAATGTAACATAATGTTTAAAATATAATATTCTTCTTAAAATAGTATTGGTGCAAACTATTTATTTATTACTATCTCTAATTTTATCTATATCCTAGTTATTGATACAGTGTATGTGAACGAAAAATGATAGATAATAAGTATATGAAACAATTCAATAAGATGAATTCCTCTTCAAATGAAATTAAAAAATGTTTAAACATTGAAAAATAAGATTTTTTCTTATGCACTCACAATATTCACATATTTATTATATTTATTATAGTGAATAATAAAATTCTTATACATTCATAATATTCACATATATATTATTTCCTGATTAATCCAATAAAAATGCAGATCATTAGTTAACAACAAAAAGTTCTCCACCTAAGATATCAAAGCAACCAAGCAACCAAATGAAATGAGGAATTTCGATTTCATTAAAAAAAAAAAATTACAGCAACAGTACAATAACCATAATTCCTTGAACTTGTGAAGACTTGGAATCACAATGGTTCAAGACTAGAAATATTCAAGAATAAACTTTTACAACAGTGCAATCAACTTATTTCCTTCAAAATTCAGAACCTTCGAAACCTTTGTTCAGGCCATCCGTGCCTTTCGAATAATATTACAATAGATATTAACAGATTGAGGGAAACCCTCTCATTGCAATGGTTGATAACAAAATAAAAAATCATAATTAGACTGTTTGAAAAGATTTGCAGAGAAGATAACAAAATTGTTGGAGAAAATGGCCTCTGTGAATGAACAATCTGCCAACACCTATTGGATTGAACATGATACCCTGAAATAACCATCTGAAATAACCATTGAATTCTGATAAGACGAGGTGTAACCAAATCTTGTCGGACTCTCTCGTATAGATCCAATGTTCATCAACATAACCAATTGCTAATTTTGAACCATGCTGGTGAATCCAATTAGATTTGCCTGCTGCGTAAATCTCTGAGTAACCCGCTGCAATAGTAAATGATGAAACAAGTTAAAGCAACGTAATTGAATATTTATAAATCTTAGCGAAAATGGTTCTTTAATTAGACTCATTCATATATTAGAGCAGATGGTTTCAAGACGCCATCTTACTCGTTGACTATAAACATTCAGCCACCATTGATCTTGATTGAACTATGAATCGGGACTATTGATTTGCAAGTTTTTTTTTTTTTGAAAGTTGAGAAATTGATAAAGTAGAATGAATGAATGATATTTTAATGTTTAGGAGATTAAAAATAGTCTATCTGATTATCAACTTCTTTGTGTCTTCTATAATTTAATATTTTTCTTACTCAAATTGATAATCAGTTAAGCCAATTTTCTAACAGCACCCTCATTAAAAATAGTCTATGTGATTATCAACTTCTTTCTGCCTTATGTAATTTAATCTTTTCTTACTCAAATTGATGATCAGGTGAGCCAATCTTCTAACAGCTCCTTCACTGAAAAGACAATGCCACTGAATTGATGTTAACATACTTGGGTAACTGTCCCTGATGTCTCTGAAAGCATCACATTCCAAAATGAAATGTTTTTTTATGATTCCACTGCCCCATAAGTGCAAAAAGTACATACCCTTTCTTCCCAAGCTTTTTTAGGTCTCTTCCACCCTCCAGTGTCACACCTAAGTTGATGTGAGTTAGTTCTTAATTGAGCAATAAGAACCTTTGCTCTCCACTCAATGCTAGCTCCAATGCACTCTTTTTGTTGGAGATCACAAGTAGGGTTGAATTTCTAAACATAATACTTTTTCTTTCTACTAAACTCTTTTCCCCATATACTCTTACCTAACTTCTCCAATACAAAATTCTCAACTCTTGCTATTTGTGAAACATACATAAAAAGTTAGTAGATATTTTGGCATTTAATTTTTAAAATAATTTATTTAACAAATAATTTGTAAAAAAAATTAAAAAATTATTATAAAACTTCATAACTAAATACAAAAGCCAAATAAAAAACAATCTGTATTATAAACTATCCTTAATTGGGTGAACTTTAAATATTGGTCCTTGAAATTGAAATCGTTGTGAAAAACTGACGTAGTGGAGCTCGCTCATCATTTTTGGTGTTGCATTTGACCTTAATAAAACATAACCATAATTGAAAATCGTGAAATAATGTATTAATTTTAATCTCAAACGATTAACATTGTTAATCATTACTATTAAAGTTTTAATTACAACGACTAAGGTTAATCACAGTGATTACGTGTCCGCACCATCTTGCCAAGTCATATGTATGAATTTGTTTGAACTGGGCATGATGGCTAGAGAGCGCTATGGAAAATAAATCCGTCAAACTGTCAAGAATTTTATGTTTCTCGACAATGAGGGCTTGGCGTGGTGCGCTGGCATTGTGACACATGGATGGTGACCTGGAGAAGTAGCACACGTGGATTATGAGTTATTGCGCCTTCATCATCGTGCAATGTCTCAATCATTTGAGAGATTCTGAAAGGAATGGTGGGAAAATGTTTGTTATGAGATGTGAATAATTCATGTTCGTGCTTTCAATCTTCTCTACCATCACGCTGTGAAATAAAAATTGAACTCGACCAGAACCTGATGGCGCGATGAGCTTAGCACCTTCTGCCGAGGGCGAATGATGTGTACAACATGGTGATGTGAATTGCCTATGTGGCAACGGGAAAGCTGATTTGACCGAAACAGCATGACACGTGGCATTGATTTATGGAGCCATGTAACATTGGGAGTGCCACGTGGTGTTGACGTGGAGGGTATGTGTCATGTGAGTTATTTCATCTGGGAGCCTAGACTTTTCGGTTGTTTTCTGTGTTTGTGAGGTGTAATTAAAAAGAAGGGCGAGGTGCTTGGCGTGTTAGGATGGAAAAATCTGTTCGTGTTTTCCATTTTCCCAAGTTTTCACACAAAAATTTATGGATAAGTTCTATAAATGTATTTGGGAGAAAGAGTTTGGAGAAAGAAGAAAGAAGAAAGAATAAGTATTACATTGAAGAGTTTAATTTCACTAATAATCATAAACAAAACGCGTGGCCAATATTTCTTGGAGATCCAAAATTTTTATTGCTCAATTAAGGACTAATTCTTATCAACTTTGTTGTGAAACAGGGGGCTGGAAAAGACCAAAAGAAATGTGAGAGGAAAGAATATGTATTTTTTGCTCTTACGGAAAAGTGGAAATATAAAAACATTTCATTTTAGAATGTGAGGCCTTCAAAGACAACAAGAAAAATTATGCAGATATTATGGCAGCTAGCTCTTGGGATAATCTATTCAACGAAGAGTTTGTCAAGAAGCTGGGAGCGTTTATTGTAAGCCTCCACAGGAAAATACTCGAATACAAGAATCAAATGGAGAAACAATCTGTCCCTTAGGCTATTTTTAGCCTCGTGGATGTTAAAATAATTTCTCTCTTTCTTCCCCAACCTTTAGCACGACTAACAAAAGGCGGGACAAAAAATTGTATACTAACTAAGTGAAACATTTGAAAAATGAATAAGTTTGCAATATTTTTTTAGTTTTATTGAATAGTTGTATAAAAATAAAGAAGTGGGAAATTAATAAAAACATATATAAAGGAAACCTTTCATTTACATACAAACCAAAAAACCAATGAACTTAAGGAAAATAAGAATGATGCAAGTAGGATTTAAGCAAAACCGTAAGTTGAAAGGGTCCCCATTTTTTATATTAAGGTATATGCACAAAATGGGGTTGTTGATATTAGTCAAACTCCTTTTGTTTGATTCAATCTCATGACAACTAACTAGTAACTCTATAGTTTCAATTATCTTCTTACAAAAGAGGGAGCGAAGGATGCAAAAATGGAATATTTATCTCAATGCACGTCTTACAAATAGCAAGGAGTTAAAGAATTTTGTCATGGATAAGTTCCATAAGCGTATATGGGGAAAAGAGTTGGGTAGAAAGAAGAAGTACAATGTTAAAAAATTCAATCCCACTTGTGATCTCCAACAAAAAGAGTACATTGGAGCTAGCATTCCGTGGAGAGCAAAAATTCTTATTTCTCAATTATGAACTAACTCACATCAACTTCGGTGTGAAACAAGACGGTGGAAGAAACCTAAAGAAGCTTGGGAAGAACGTGTGTGTACTTTTTGCACTTTTGGGGCATTGGAATCGAAAATGCATTTTATTTTGGAATGTGATGCTTTCAAAGACATCAGGGACAGTTATGACATTATATTAGCATCAATTCCTTGGCATTGTCTTTTCAGTGAGGGGACTCTTAGAAGGTTGGGTTAGCTCATCATCAATTTGAGTAAGAAAGTGATTGAATTGAAAAAGGCAAAAAACAGGGAGGCTAGTAGTCCCATAGACTATTTTTAGTTTCGTGGACGTTAAAATATCATTCATTCTAATTGCTTAAAGAAGGAAGCCATTCGAGCTTTCAAGTGAAGAATTAGATTGCATTTACTTCAACATTATAGTTGCACACATATTGCACATTACCTCATAAAAAACATGTTCCTAGATTAATAAATTGAAATTAAGCTAAGGAGTTCAACAATCTTGTTGTAGTTTTTTGGCCATCATTTTTTGATGCCATTGCCAAGGAGGTGTTAAAAATATACTCAAGTTAATAATAATAATAATAATAATAATAATAATTAAATTTCATGAATAAACTTAGAAATAGCTTTAGGGTATTTTTTTTATAAAAAACACATATTTATGATACAATTGAAGCAAGAACTAGTGACAAGGACAACAATAAGAGGACTATGAAATAGACATCAAACAAATTATAGAAGAATGTGTTGAGTTATCTCAAGGAGTAGGGATTTTTGTAAATACTTTTGTTGATCATATGAATACTTTTCCTAATCAAGAAATTATATAGAGTGAAGGACCTTCATCTCATGATACCATAGTTGAAGGAGAATGAAAAATTGAGTCTCTGAGTTCCCAATTTGGGAAACTAATGGAAAAATGGTGATGAAAATATTAATCATGCTACTCTCCCTCATTTTTATACCCTTACTACATAGCACATTAATACTTTCCTTTATGGATTTGAGGTTGTTGTAGAACCTATGACTATTTTGTAAATGCTCAAAAGCTCTAGCATTTTCCCTCTACATTGAAAGAATCAACCTTAGGATAGTTATAAGCTTAGAGGGAAACAATATGAGAAGTTGGGATAAAATGAAGCAAATATTCATTCAAAAAAATAAGTACTAGTGTAAGGCCAAAGATGCTAGAGATGAGATGTTCAAAATGGTCCAAGGATAGAATGAATCATTGGAAGACTATGAAGAAATATTCCAATTTAGTTATGAAAGGGACCATCATTGCATACTAGATGACAACTAACTCAAAATTGTGTTTCTTAGAGGAGTAACAGAGGATTGATAGAGACTTTGAACCTCCTTGAAATTGGAGACATATTTCGGTGGATTATGAAGATATCAAGCAAGTGATAAAAAGCTACTCTAAATGTATTAGCAAGAAAAGTATAGTTGTCAGGAGATTTGCCTCACAATCATCCAAATTTGAAAGTCTCACAAAGGAATAAAATAAGAATATTTTTAGAGGACATGAAAAATGACATTTATTATTCTTTGGCTATACAGATGGATACATCACAGATAAATAGGAGGGAAGAAGAGTAAAAAAATGGTATAGTTGTTTTTTTCCTAAATGTACAAAAAAACTTGCTAGGAAATTGTGTTTCTTAGAGGAGTAAGAGAGGATTGATAGAGACTTTGAACCTCCTTGAAATTGGAGACATATTTCAGTGGATTGTGAAGATATCAAGCAAGTGATAAAAAGCTACTCTAAATCTATTAGCAAGAAAAGTATGGTTGTCAGAAGATTTTCCTCACAATCATCCAAATTTGCAAGTCTCACAAAGGAATAAAATAAGAATGTTTTTAGAGGACATCAAAATGACATTTAATATTCTTTGGCTATACAGATGGATACATCCTAGATAATAGGAGGGAAGAAGAGTAAAAAAATGGTATAGTTGTTTTTTCCCTAAATATACAAAAAAACTTGCTAGGAATGAATGACCACTCAATACTGTGGAAATTTGTGGAATTTTTAAAGAGCAACATAAAATTAAAAAATGTCCATCCTTACTAAGTGTAAAATCTACTTAACAAGGAGATGAGGAGAATATGAAGCAACCATGTCTCATCAACCAAAGAGGGAAAGCATTAGCTCAACCATTTCAATCAAATATGCCTTATTTCCATCCTCAATCTTTCCCTAGATATAATACACAAATGCATAAATTTCAACATTGGTATATCCCCAATTAACCTAAATAGCAAATTCAAAGTCAAATAGCAGTTCCAAAATCATCCTCAAACATTTGAGTCTCATCTTTAATCATTTCTAAGTCAACCTCAAGTGAAAAACCAAATGGTCTAATCCTCCATATGGACGAATGCTTCAAAATCATAATAACATGTGTTTCTCTCAGATCCAACTCAATATACCATGTCTCAATCAACAATAACCATTAAGCCCCAAAACAACTTCAACGGCCTAACCAACCAACACAAAATAAAAATAACAAGTAGTCCTAACAAGCATATATTAAAAATATGACCAACTATCAAACTTACTCTATGGATCTTTAGGAAATCAATCCAAGGTTAGGGAAACTAATGATAGCCCCTCCTCTCATTTCATAGCACATAGAGGATAAGCAGACTCCACCATGAGAGTAACAACCTATCCCTCAACAAGCACCTTCTTTTCCTAAAAGAATACAAGCTAAGCCTATCATGCACAAGATCATAAAATGACCTTTTAGGTGAACTCAAGAAATTATGTGTCAAAATATATCTCCTTTATGCAATTAATGGTGTTCCTATCTACAAAAAATTCATCAAATAAGAATGCATTAAGATACTAGGAAGAAAAAGAAAAGATTCTCCTACAATTAATGTGATATGTCAATGTACATATCTAATGTTAGGAAAAAAAATTACTCCTAAATGCTTATATCTAGGGAGTGAAGTTATAGATGTTTACATAAAACTAATACATAACACTCTAATATACCTAGGGGTGCATGTCAATTTTATGACAAACACATTATGCTTAGACTTGACCTAAGGGAACTACTAATACACACCTACTATACTCTTGCTAGTAGACAAATCAATTGTAAATCATGAAGGAGTTTTATAGGATATGATGGTCTCTATTAATTAATGGGATTATCCAATAAATTTCATATTTATACAGAATCAATTAAAACTTAAGGGATACACCCTCATCCTATGAAGGCCTTGACTATCTACACTTGATGCTTATATTGGTTGTAAGGCGGGAAGCACAACCATCACAAATGGTCAATCAGAAAAGAAACTTTTACTCTACCTTCGTGCCAAGCCACCCATTAATAATGAAACATATATTTTGGTACGAAAAGAGGAAGAAGAATAGACATTTCAAGTCACATTGCACCCTCTCCTTACAATTGAAATAAAACTAGCCATATAAGATATAGAGGAAGACAACTTTATCTCAAATTACATGCAAAAATTATATCCAAGCTCTATGAAAATTGAGGAATATACATTAGTTGTGAAGAGGAAGGTTGGTTTGGAAATTCTATTCATTTAAATGAGACTTCTTGTAATATTTAATCACTATTAAGATTGAACAAATTGTGGCCAAAACAATGGAAATTGCTCCATCCAAAAATCTAAAATTCAACAATAATTTGGCTATTGTTCAACAACAACAACAAAGTGTTTTCAAAAGACACACATTAGCCTTTGCATGGGATTACAAAATAATGAAGGGGAATTATCTAGACATTTGTATAGACCACATTTATATCAAATATGACTCTTCACCCTTCAAGCAATAAAAAAAAAGACTAAATCTCACCTTAAAATACATAGTCAAGAGAAAGTTGTAAGAATGGGTCTCACTCATGGTTATAGTGCCATGAAAATATGTTTTTTCATGTTATACCACTTCAGCAGCACGTGCATACTCATTCTATGCAGGAAGAATGTTTCCCTTTTGGGGTAACAACCTTAGATACATACTCGTTTGGGTGTGACATTGTTGTATTGATGAGTTTCCTATTCCTATTCCATATTCTCAGATCTAGGCTTGTTTCTCTACTACATTCCATCATACACCTATGTTTTTTAGTGGTATATCAAATCATGCACCCTATGCACTTCATCTCATATATTCCAATATATGTTACTACATGATGGCATCTTTTTGTTGGTATGAATCCATTGTTGTTTCTTATATTAGAAGTGGTGTTGATAGTTTTGACTTGTTTTAAAGTGTTGTATGGCATTAGATATGAAATTTTATCATTTATAACTAAGTAAAAATGCTAGCTCTTTACCTAATGTAACCATTGGGGGGCATAATTGTACTTGGATAAGTGCTTCTTAAGCTAGGCCAATAGCTACTACTAAGAATCAAGGTATATATTGTAACCATATCATACCCATACTTAACATTCTCTGAAACTTCCCTTACATTTCCATCTCATCCATATAAAATTACACTCTCCATTTGTGAATGTTGGTTTTAACCCCACAAAGTTAATTGTTGCAATAAATTATGAATACAAATAAAACTAAAATGCAATGGTGCATACACACATTTAACATGGAGATTTTACCTTGGAAACCCAAATTGTGAAAACTAGAAGATTTTTTAGTATATTATAACTTTACAATGTTGCAATATAATATATATATCCCACGAAATCCATAAAATCTCAATTGATTAACCTAATAATATGTTAGGTCCCTATAATTCTAGTGCATCCCCTTATTCTTATTATTAGTGTATCCCCCTTATTGTTATTATTTTTCCCCATAGAATCTCACTATTGTTATTGTTATGCCCTTACATTATCATTGCTATGTCGGCTCTGATTATATTGTGACCCCTTAGACTCCTATATATAGAAAGTAGGTTTCCCCCTCGAAGTGGATAATTTTTAAGTCGTTGATCTATATTTTCTTCTATTTTGTGAGTTGGTTGCATAACATTTGGTATCAGTGCGTTGGATTCTAGGGTTTCGCTTCTTCAAACATGTCATCTTGGAATTTTTGCTATAACTTTTTTTCTACGAAATTTCAGAAGCTGAAATTGAAATCACATGGAGTAGAAATCTTGGTGAACTTCGTGCCAGAATTTCAGATCTTGGTTCACTATATGTTTGGAGATATGATATGAGGAATTTAGGGTTTTTGAAGGTGTTGTCCAGGTAAATCCTCTTTACAGACAGAGACGATCCCTCTAGCCCTAAGGTGGGTCTAGCAACTACGGGAACATACTAACATCTACCTTCCTAGGTTTTAAATGAAATTCAAAGCAGGGAAGATGACCTACCTTGTCCTGATGCTATGTTGTCATCTTCTGTCGAAGCTTCTTGATGCGTCGCTCTTCCCAAGCTCAAAACACGTTGCTGCCAACGTTCAATTACCTGTACAGACAGTCAAGACACCACAACAGGCGTAAAACCATGAAAAAAATAAAACAATTACAATCTATCTAATTGATCAAGGAATGTTAGAAATCTCATTATGAATGTAAACAAGAGTGGAAGATAAACATCAGTTGCATTTTATTATGATAAAGACAAGGGGAAGTTACAACCAAGCCTTGACGTTGAGGCTCTCCTTCGGCAGGTCTGTATCCAAGCACATGTGCAACACCCTCACACACAAAGGTCCAAGATCTCACTATGTTCCTAACACACAAAAACAATCACACTCTGCACTATTCTCCTGAGGCTATAATTGCTTCTCCTTTCTATCATCACTAACTAAGGTTGTAGAGCTAAAGGAGGTCTCCTTATATAACAATGCAGGAGGAAGTTATGGGCCCTCAAATAATGGGAAAAGAGCTTATCCTTTGGAGTAGTTCCTATTTCTTGGGAACAAGAAGCCCAAAGGGGAATTCCTCGGCCATATCCTCAAAACAATCTTCCAGCTCATCGCCTCACGAAGCTTCTAGTCACGGAACTTCATTTCTATTTAAAAATCTTTCCAAAAGAGGATCGGTGCAATTCTGACATTAAGACAGAGCACCGATCGATGAGAGCCTCAATGTAAATCTCTGCTATTGGAGCGGGTCAAACAGTGAGAGAAAGCGCCAACCTTGAAAACCATGTTTTTACAGGGATCTTTCAGAAAATTTGTAAAGGGAGATGATTCCATGCTTGGAAAGTACACAAGGGTCTCTGTATGGATCCTCCAGGATCAAGGAATGGGCAGTACAGGGATGGTGACAAATTACTGTGTAAGAGATGCCCCCTAAAGTATGAAGTCCGAACATGAGTGAGGGGTGAAATGCTTTACAAGTACGTGCAAGGAACCAAACACTGCCATCGAGAGACCTGCAAATCAAGCATAGATACATATACATAACTGAAATCTCTGATGAAAATACATGAATCCATGGTATAGGTGCAGCTATCCATCAAGAAGAGGATCATGTGAATGGATCCTCAGCATGGACGCAACCATCTGAATGAAGGGACCATATGAAATAGATCCACAATATGGGCGCAGCCATCTGTATAGAGAGGATCAAAATGAGAGAACCCACGGTATGGATGCAACCATCAGTCTAAAGAATCATGTATATAATCATGAATGACTCATCACTCCTTGCAACCTAGACTTTTGTGATCGAAGCCCAGGGTCTTGTGCTCCAACACCACCCGATCAAAGTACAAATTCCAGCATGTGAATAGACGTGTTGAAGTCGAACATGCTAGAAAATCACTTTATTATCGGTCAATGATGTGAACCGTTAACAAGTGCGAGAGAAACCACCCATAATGTAAATGGCTCTCAAGGCACTACTAGTACAATCCATGGAATGTGAATAGTGAACTGGAGTCGAACATTCATGAAATCACCCGATCAAAGGCCAATTATGTGAACCTGTTGTCAAATGCGAAGAAATTTCCATTAGGGCATGCAAGCTCTAAGGTACCAGAAAGGAGTCTCTAGATCAACTTCCTGGATAATGAGCTGAAGTCGATAGGAAGCGATCCGTCGAAGGAGGGTCATAATGAATCCCACATCATCGGCACAAAATAAAGAAATGTAATATGAGTGTTAACAGAGGATCAGGGAATGTATAAACTGAATAAGGGTTTGCTCTTGAACATATTGGCAATGCGACTCTGGAATTTGGCAGCATTTGACTCAAATAGGATCAGAGGTCATGTTGACAAGATTGGTAATCGAATGAGAGGCAAACAGATTTCCCAAATCCATGGAGGAAAAGTGATAGAGTGAAGATATCCCAACCCGACACGAACTGCATATAAGTGTCATGTTCAAGAGTGACATACTGCCAACACAACTAATGAATAACTCCCATTTTCCCCCACCATTTCTGGAAAGTACCTCTTTATTTTTACACAAGCTTGAAGAGGATATCATATTCTTTTCATATAAGTTTGTCCTTCGGACAAATCCATCCTAGTAAATTTTACGAGCCCTAGGAAGGAGGAAATCGGTTAACGTCATGGTGACGATTTCTGATGCCATTTAGTTTTAACGAGTCTGAAAAAGGAAGAACTTGGCAACTTTTCATGTTTAGGGAGTTTGAACAAAAGTGGAACAAAAAACTCCAGCAATCCCTTTTCGTAGGTAGTCTCAAAGATCCGAAAATGTAGAAAACTATGTCTTAGAGAACCTCTTAGTCGCGATAGGCTAAGGTATTCCGTTTTCATAAATAATCTATCCCAGCTCAAAAAAGGGATAAATGTATATTGGGTAGATATCGTTTCGCATCCATTTAACGAGTTCAAAATGAAAAGAGTCTCGGCAATATTTTAAATTTTTTAGAGTTAGAAAAGAGCTGAAAGTTGAATCCTCCTGGAGGAACAAGTGGTATTAAGGGTAGCAACTAGTTCCGGTAATGGCGGAACTGCTCAGAACAAATAAAGGTCAAGAGGTTAGCTAACAAGACCACTCATTGTAGGAATTCCTCGGGAATGGGTAAAACAATCAAGTGAAGGAATATGATCGGCCAAGCAGAAGATGACGATGGAATGAGAAGACCAAGGCCCATCTGGAAAAACATGCTGATAAAATGGCAATCACGAGAGGGAATGGTTTCATTTTTACGCAAGCTTCAAAACATGGGAAACTCCGGTTGAAGTTGGTTTCATTTTTACACAAGCTTGAAACGGAAACAAATTATGCTTGAAAATATTTGCATGCCCCCAACATGGTGACTCAATTCGAGTTACATGCCCCCCAAGCTTCAGTTCATATGAAAGGCAAATGGAGTGAAGGTTAAAATTACGAGATCAAGAGAAATACTCGACAGGGATTTACGAGATCGTATCAAAGACTTGAATTGAACAAGAACGTGTTTCATTGTTTTAACGAGGTTGACACATTAAAAGAACTATCCTCAAAAGAGCTTGTTTCATTTTTTAAGGAGCTTGACACAAGAAAACGAACTATGCTCTGAAGAGCTTGTTTCATCTTTTAAGGAGCTTGACACAAGAAAATGAACTCTGCTCCGACGACCTTGTTTCATTTTTTAAGGAGCTTGACACAAGAAAACGAATTTTTCTCTGAAGACCTTGTTTCATTTTTTAAGGAGCTCAACACAAGAAAATGAACCGTGCTCCGAAAGGCTTGTTTCATTTTGTAAGAATATTGACACAAGAAAACGAACTGTGCTTCGAAAGGCTTGTTTCATTTTTTAAGGAGCTTGACACGAAAACGAACTCTGCTCCAAAAAACTTGTTTCATTTTTTAAGGAGCTTGACACAAGAAAACGAACTATGCTCCGACGAGCTTGTTTCATTTTTTAAGGAGCTTGACACAAGAAAAAGAACTATGCTCTGATGAGCTTGTTTCATTTTTTAATGAGCTTGACACAAGAAAACTAACTCTGCTCCAATGACCTTGTTTCATTTTTTAAGGAGCTTGACACAAGAAAACAAACTCTGCCCCAACGACCTAGTTTCATTTTTTAAGGAGCTTGACACAAGAAAACGAACTATGCTCCGATGAGCTTGTTTCATTTTTTAAGGAGCTTGACACAAGAAAAGGAACTGAAACATAAAACAATTACAATCTATCTAACTGATCAAGGAATGATAGAAATCTCATTATGAATGTAAACAAGAGTGGAAGATAAACATTAGTTGCATTTTATTATGATAAAGACAAGGGGAGTTTACAACCAAGCCTTGATGTTGAGGCTCTCCTTCGGTAGGTCTATATCCAAGCACGTTTACAACACCCTCACACACAAAGGTCCAAGATCTCACTATGTTCCTAACACACAAAAACAATCACACTCTGCACTATTCTCCCAAATCTATAATTGCTTCTCCTTTCTATCATCACTAACTAAGGTTGTAGAGCTGAAGGAGGTCTCCTTATATAAGAATGGAGGAGGAGGTTATGGGCCCTCAAATAATGGAATAAGAGCTTATCCTTTGGATTAGTTCCTATTTCTTGGGAACAAGAATCCCAAAGGGGAATTCCTCGGCCATATCATCAAAAAAAACTTCCAGCTCGCCGCCTCACGAAGCTTCTAGTCGTGGAAGCTTCCTTTCTATTTAAAAAACTTTCCAAAAGAGGATCGGTGCGGGTCTGACATTAAGAAAGAGCGCTGATCAGCACGGGCCTCAGTGTAAATCTCTGTTATCGGCGTGGGTCAGACACTGAGAGAAAGCACCAACCTTGAAAACCATGTTTTTACAGGGATCTTTTAGAAAAATTGTAAAGGGAGACAATTCCATGCTTGTAAAGTACACAAGGGTCATTGTATGGGTTCTCTAGGATCAAGGAACAGGGAGTACATGGACGGTGACAAATTACTGTGTAACAGAAGGATCCATAATTCAGTCTCAAACAAGCGACCGAGGGAAAATCATCATAAGTTTCATTTCATACATCGGATTTGAATTATGTTAAATTGGCTGAAAGTGCATAGAATTTATTTTTTCCTGTATCAATTTAAGATTCGAATGTTTAGACAGTGACACATGACACCCCTTACAACTTCACTCCACTGAATCAATCCATAATCGGGTCATCGTGGGAAATTTGGAATAAATTTGTCTTGAAGTATCCAAATCAGGTCTAACCCATGGAATTGGAAATAAGATCGATATTGCTACTACAGGACCAAATTTTAGATCTTAGAGATCCAAAATCATGAAGATACAACCGTTTCAATATGGAGTTCCTAAAAAGCAAGAAAAAGGTGTGTATTTTTTTAATTTTTCATAACGTTTGTTTGAAAAACCAGTTTGAAGTGATTCCAAGGGAATATTGAAGCATATATATAAGTATTGGGTTCTAAAATTCCTCCCAAAAAAAATAGATCCACACCCATTAAGCCCTTAGAAAAATATACTATGACACTTGAAGAGGAAAAATTCCAGCATGATATATCAAAATTACGGGACCAAGTGCAACAAATTTCGCTCTCATAAAGAGAAACCAAAGATGAACTAAAAGCCGACATGGATGGTTTAAAAACATATATATAAGATAAGATGGTTGGTTTGAAGAATGAAATGGATGGTTTGAAGAATGACATGGAAGCTAAGATCAATGGTATAGAAGAAAAATTTGAATGTTTGAAGGACAGTTTGACAAAGTTGCTACAAGAAAAACTTCCTAATGGTGAAAAAGTAGTAGAGGAAACTCATGATGAGAACAAAATAAATGTTAATAATGATTTCATAGAATCTAACGATGTATTGAAGACCCACCATATTCCAAAGATCGATATGAGGAAGTTTTATGGAAAGGATCTCGTAACATGGATACTACAGATGGAGCAATATTTTGATTTCCATAATATGAAAAACACACAAAAGGTACTCATTGCAACTTTATATTTAGAACCAAATCAGTTTGTATGGCATCGATGGATTTTCTATCGTAAAAAAATTGTCATTTATTTAATTTTTACGGAGGAAATTATAACACATTATGAGGATACAAAGAGCAACACCTTCTTCAGCCAATTAATAAATCTAAAAAAAAAGGGTTCAATGGTGGAGCACATTGAGTACTTCCAAAAATTGAATATAAGGGTAAATGATATTCCAGAGGGTCATAGGATTGATGTCTTCATAGGGAATTTAAAGGCTAGCATCCAACATGAGGTTCGCCTTTGGGAACCAAATTCATTGGAGAAGGGATTCAGGTTGGCAAGAAAAATTGAAAGCAAAATTATGTCGACAAAGAATCCTACCACTCACAACTATATAGATGGAAGTGTTGCTACTCCTAGTCTTCCACAACCTACAAGGTTGACACCACAATAGTTGGAAGAAAAAAGAGCAAAAGGGATCTGTTACAACTATGATAGTAAATACACTAAAGGTCATAAATGCGTTGAGAAGAAATTATTTTACATAGATTTTGAAGAGGAGGAAGAAAAGGAATAAGAAACTTCAAAAGAAGAGGATATACACTAGGAACCAACCCTAGAGAAAGAATAAATTAATCCGACCATATCTTGCAATGCATTGGCAAGAATTACCACTCCTCAAACTCTCAAGATAGAAGTACATATCAAGAAGAAAAATGCAATGGTGTTTATTGATTCAGGTAATACTCATAATTTTATTCATTGTAATATAGCCAAGGAATTGAATTGCTTCCTATATCCAGCACCAGAGTGTCAAGTGATGGTTGCAAATGGAGGAACTATAAATTTCTTTGTAAAATGCCATAATATCAAGCTAACCATGGGGGAATATGTATTGAATAGTCCAATTATTTCCATTCCAATGGGAGGCGTTGATGTTGTACTAGGATTCCAATGGTTACAATATTTTGGTACAATAGCTTTTAATTTTCAAGAAATTTTCTTGATTTTTTTTTGGGAAGGAAAGGAAGTTGAATTAATGGGTATCGCAGGGAAACTGGGAAAGATAATCAGCTCTAATGGCATGAAAAATATTCTAAAGAAAGAAAAATAGGGCTTAATTACATAATTATGCTCACTAGAGGTTCAAACATCGAAATCATCTATTTTTATAGATCTCCAAAAAGTTTTGGACAATCGTTCCAAGGTATTTGAGACTCCCAAAGGCCTCCCACCTATTCGTGATCATGATAATAATATTATCAAAATCAAGTAGAATCTCAAGTAGAGGAATGAGTGGGAGTTTGGGTTTGAAAATACAACACACCAGAAGTGTGGAAAAGGTAGCCCTAACTCACAGTACAAAGGACCAAGCACAAAGAGCCAATCTCATGAATGCTAGTCCAAGTCACCAACAAAGAATGTTGATGGGAAGTTGAACAAGGACATTGGAAAGTGGTGTAAGTTCCAGAAAAGCACCTGGAATGACACAATGAATGTCACTCAAAATTCCATTATTGGTTGAGCTCAAATGAAAAGACGTAGAGTTTGACTCAAGCTTTGATTCAAACCCATTTCTGCCATCACAACTGCAATGATCCAATCAAAGGAGATTGAGGAGGGGGGGCACCTCTTCCACTCATATATGTGGGTCAAGGATACCCCACTAATTTCATTGTTGATAATGGGATTCAAAATAACTTGATATCAATTGAGGTCATCAAAACAATGAAGTTATTGACAATGCCATACCCCTTACTATACTACCATTAGATGGTTGAACTAGAGATGGCACATCCACATTAACCAACATTGTCACATGTCCTATGACATCAAGCCCTTAAAAGATGAGTTACATTGTGATATAGCCCCACTCAAAGTCTGTGATGTTCTTTTTGGACAACCCTCTATGTGGAAATGTCATGCTATTTATGGGTCACAACCTCGTTGTGTCATTGTTACCCTGGGAGGTCAGGCCTATAGGATACCAAAGTTAGTTTCAACTATTACAATTTCAGTAATCATGGAAAAATAATGTCGAAAGGTGATCTCTCATATTGCCAAGTTTTTCCTCTTCATGGATCAACCACAAGGTGAAAAATAAGTTATAAATTAGCCAAAACTTTAACAAAGGGTCTCTCTACACAAAAAAATTAGGTGGACAAGAGTGTAGAAGAGTACATAAACATATTTTCTTCACTTGTAGGGGTGTATATGCACTATTAGGTCAAACATAATTTTACATGGGATGAGAGCCTTCCATATGTTCAACATAGATATAACAAAATCTCTCCATAGATCTATTGGTCATAATCCTTTTCAAGTGTGCTTAGGGTTCCAACCATTGCCCCCATTGATGTAGTCGTTCTCATTGCATCTTCGCCAACAAATTCCTCCCACACTCAAATCAAGGAAAATCAATTAGCATGTTTGTTGAATGGATCCAACACCTTCAACAATAAGCTCAAGATATCTTATAAATGGCCAATGACAAGTACAAGTAGTGACATGAATAATATTAGGTTCTACACAAGTTTTAGGATGATGGTAAGTTGTGGTTCCATTTGCAAAAAGAGCACCTCACATTCCCCCACAAGTGTTGGAAAGTGTAACTAGGTTTGGTCTTCATAATGACTAGTATTTATAAATTTATGTAATGAAGAAGGAAATGATAATAAAATGTATTTTTGTAAATCTTGCTTCATGGGTTTCATTATCAAGGAGTTTTTATTATAGGTCAAATAATTCTTCTTGAGGTCTTTTAGGGGTTTTTCATCTTCTCATAATTACATGATTTAGATTCATGTACATGAAGTAGAGTTACACTTGTAAAGGAAAATGTATTGATGATCCAAACCCTTGTCATGCTACCTCAAAAAGTCGGCTTAATAATGCTGGAGATATTCCTTGATCTAGTTGGCCTAATAACAGTGTCATGTCGGCCTTAGATCATGAACATCACCTCTATATATAAAAGGTTTGTGACCTCACTTCTAGACCATTAGTTCGGATAACATCTCGGATAATTTTTGAAGAAAAAGGTAGAAAAAAAGGTACAGTTGGTGCGTTAAAAGGAGAATAAGTTTTGTGATTGAAGTACGAAGAAAAGGGTCTGCAATTATGTGCGAAGACAAGGAACTTCAAGAAGAATAGTAACTATGATTGGGTCAAGAAATAAGCATGTTTTTTATGTCTTAAGGTATTCATCTCCTATTCGGTCTTGGTTTGTCACTTACACTCCAAAGAAGCTGAGGTCTGTCAAAACAAGGAGAAGATAAGCGTAGAAGGTGGCAGGTCTGCAAGGTGCTGAGGTAAGCATGGTTTGAATATTCCAGGAAGGCCAAAGGTAACCACAAAAATAGAAGGATTACATGTAAGGTTTGTTTTTATAGAAATCTGAAGGATGCTGGAAGAAGTTCTTAGAGACAAAAGTCATATCAAAGGAAAGGAAAAGAAGGTGTTCCTGACATCCTTTGATCTGACTTTTGTCTCTAAGAACTTCTTCCAACATCCTTCAGATTTCTATAAAAACAAACCTTACATGTAATCCTTCTATTGTTGTGGTATAGGACTCATTGTGGTAAGATGCCTCCAATGTGTCAAAAATTATTTTTCTTTGTGACTGTTTTTGAATTTTTCTATGTATAAGGTGTTTGGGACAGAATGAGGTCATTAGGGCTTCTACATTGTCATGTCTTATGTCATCATATGATTTTCATGTCAACATGTGGTCTCCAATCATGTCATCATATGTCATCAAGTATGGTTGGAGACCACATGTTGACATGAAAATCATATGATGACATAAGAAATGACAATGGAGAAGCCCTAATGACCTCATTCTGTCCCAAACACCTTATACATAGAAAAATTCAAAAACAGTCACAAAGAAAATTATTTTTTTCCACATTGGAGGCATCTTACCACAATGAGTCCTATACCATCTTAAAGAGGATTTTTCCCTCTTTCTAACAAGCCCTCACTCAACTCTTAACTCCAAATACCCTAAGAGAAAATGAATTTTAAGTTAGAAAAATATTATTTTTTGGCCAGCCGACCTACATTCACACATTCATGTCGGCCTCCCTCCAAACAGATGTGTCCTTTGAAATTTGGCAAACCACTATAAATATGTGGACATACTTTTCATTTCAGAGACAGAATGTTGCTTATTCATCTCTGAGATTTTTGGATGGGCAGAATAGAAAGTGGTTCGGATTTCTAATTGCAGTGAAGATAGTTTGTAGTAATGAAGGGCCAGTGAAGTAGTGTATAGGCATAACAGTTCAGTGGAAAAAGACAGAGTTACATTGTAGAAAAATATTGGACCTGTGACAAGGGATCAGTGAAACAAAAGTTTCGACCTCTGGAAAATAATAAATTTCAGGCCTGCTGCTTGAAGCTTGACAAACTTTGAATTTGTGGAAGCATTTCTTCTTGACGTGGACAACTCTGTTTGGCATTTTTTGATGAAGATAAATTGTGCAGATTATAGACATTTCATGCACATGCTTAAAGAGATTCAAAATTGAGATTGCAGATTTAGTGACATTTGGAAAGATTAATTTGTTTTTAGCAGCAGACCTGTAGCACTACAGCAAAAATAGACCGAGTTCAAGGAAAATTGTGGAGTTTCCTTATAGCATTTAAGATATACCTTGAATTTTTTTTTAAAGTTGCAGACCTTAGTTGAAAGGTTAAAACAAGTGTTTAACCAGTTCCCTTTTGAGAAACATATCTTGAAGAATATTTGTGGAGCAGCCTTGGAGCAGGCAATCTTGAGGATTGTATTGAGTACCTTAGAACAGCTTTGAAAGCACCTTGGAGCAGATTTTGAAGGGCTCTTAAAGATGACATCTTAAAGAAGTATTGAATTACCTTGGAAGCCATTACTGGGATAGCCTTTAGAATATCTCTTGAGCAAACTTAAAAGCTTGTCAGGGCAGAATTGAAGCAGCCCTTTAAGAACCTTTGTGTTGACTTGTAGCAAATCTTGGAGCACCTTTTGACGTCACACTTGGGAGCAACATTGTTTGAAGCAACCTAGCCTGTTGAAAAAGATCTTTTGGAGCAACCCACTAACATCTTTAGAGTAGACTAAAGACATCTTTTGGAGCACTCTGAGCAGACTTGAGAAGGAACATATTAATACAGTGACACATTTGTTTTCAGATTTGTGGTGAAGTATAGTGGGATATTTTGCAGTCTAATAGAGTGATAAAATATTTGTGAAGGCATTCAATAAATCTATTGAGACCAACCTGTAACACTTATTGAAGATCCTTGAAACATTTTTTTGAAAGGTTGGAGCAGTCTCTTGCAGATACTTGCTGAAGAATTTTAATAATCATTCTTAATGTTGTCTCGAAGAGTCTTGAAAGTGGTATTGATACTTGATTAAAGGCCTTATGAAGTAACCTTGGGAAAATTGTTTGGGTACCATGAAGAGCTGTGGTGACACCTTCATGTGAAGAACAAGGTTGTCATTGATCATGTGATGTGGAGACTAGGTGAAGGCATTGTTGAATATTGACAGGGCTCATTGAAGAAGACATTGGAAGCCATGAAAGATACCAAACACATTTTGACGAAGTGAAGTTGAGGGTTTGAGCCCAAGAGGTTGGAGCCTCATAGAGACAATTTCAGTGCCTTGGAAGATAGGATTGGAGCCCTAGAGGATTGGATTCCTCAAGAAACCAGGTCGGAGCCTGTACCAGAGATAGGGTTGGAGCCCTAGAGGTTGGTGCCTCAAATTGACAAGGTTGGAGCCTTGGAAAGACCAATTTGGTGCTTGGCACAATATAGGTTGGAGCCTGGAAGATTGGAGTCTTAATATAGGGTTGGAGCCCTATATCATTATTGTACTTTACTTATTGTAAAGAAGAAATTAATAAAAGTATCTACTCCATCATTGTTCATTTTGTGTTCTAAATATAAGTGATCTAATTGGTAAAATTAACAATTGAAAAGAAATATTGATTCACCCCCCTCTCAGTATTTCCAACAAGCATACCACTCTATCAGATTGTCAAATAAAGGAACAACTTCTTCAACAAGGCAAGTGGATCACCTATATTCAAATATAGAAAAAAATTTCCCATCTCATACACAAGATTAATGGAATGGGGACCATTTCTTTCTATCGGCGCGGATTGATCTAGGTATATACTTTTGAATCACTATGGTCAATAATTTTTCTTACCATTAGTGGTTTAAAAGCCCACAATTTTGGTAAATCGCGGTATCCACCTATGGTATTTTCAAACAAATAATAAAAATAACATTGAAATGATTTATGAGCCATCCAAAACAAAAGAATAATTGTTAACTAGTTTTTTACCATAAATTATTTGTGAGGGGCTAGGGTTCTTGTAACCCATTGTATTCGAAAATAAAATAAATAACAATAATATAGTGAAATGACACGACTCCTTGGTAAAAATGCATCCAAAAGTGTTGTATATATGGGCTTTAATTGTAAAAGGGGCATGATTCCATGGCTGATGTAGGCATAAATTATTATTCTGCTTAATAAAGAATCCAACTCTTATCATATTGTCATCCTCTTTATTTTTTTTGCATATTTGTGCATATCTTTCATTTTGTTTCTCACATAGTCTAGATCATCCTTTGTCTTGGGACAATGATTTGCAAATAAATTTACACCTACAAGAATAAGGACCTTTATCGATTTACATTCCTACATATTAAATCTCCACAATATTGTATTAACATATTTCTACTAATTTAACCAAAGTTTCATGTTTGCGGGATGGCTTTTAATTTCCATGCCCAAAATGAAATATCTAGCACCAAGTTGATGCTTCATGTCAAATTTATAGGAACATTGAGTTTTCACATCCTAGATGATTTCATAATAATTTCTAATCAACAACATATCATCCACATAAAAGGCCAAATATCTAAGACAATCACCAACTAATTTGAAATACACACAATGATCAACTATACTCCTTGTGAAGCTAGGTCCCTATATATAAGTATCATTTTTTTTATACCACATCCTTATTGATTACTTTAACCCATAGATGGACCTTTTTAGCCTACATACTATCTCTTTTTTTCCATTTACCAAAAATCCACCACCCCTTCCATGTTGATTTTTGTGTAGCTTGGGAGGTAGTCCAAGCCCTAGTGTTTAGGGATTGGAGGGAAAAGTGCCATAAGAGTCACTTGTGGTCTTGGGACCCAAGCCTAGGATTTTCCACCCATCGATGTTTGGTCCAAAACCATGACGAGTTTTCGAGATATGGTGGATGAGGATGATACCTCTCGGTGAGACGATTCTAACGCAATGAGAATCATCTGATTTCGAGTTGTTGTTGAGGAGTTATGAATTTTTGAAGGTTAATAATGGGTTTGCACTTGTGTGTGAAGGTATTCCTAAGGATTTTTAGGCATGTTGCAAGTTGTGGAAGCCCCTATATCATGACGTTTTGGAGCCCCTCTCTTTAGAATAAACAGAAGGTTATGTAGAGCCTTAAAGGGCATCCAAAAAGTGCAATATCAAGGCAGCGTTAAGGAGGAGGGACAACAACTCGGTGAAGAGGGAAGATACCTCTGTTTTTCAATAGGAAAAGACGACATAACAATGTGAGGGTTTAGGGTTGGTTTGGGTGCCTCTTTTACTGCGTGGAGGATGGTCTCATGATGTAGGGAGGCAGAGTGTGGCAAGGGAGAAACACGGGTGAAAGGAGGGTCTGTTGGGCAAAAACCGAGGAAAGGATTCTATATTTTTGGGATGGTTGTAGGTGGCAACTAAACTTTGGTAGGTCGCAAGCCTAAACACCTCAGAACTAGGGCACCGTGGAGATTTTTTGGGGCAAACATGTGCTAGAACAAAAACACACATGAGGAGAATTCTTCATTGGCATGGCTGCAGAGAATAAGGGTTGTTTAGGTGCTTGGTTGGGGTTGTTGCAATGTTCCCATGAAGCCCTAACCAGACACTGATATGACATCAATGTAACAGACTTGAGAATCACATTGTGCCTTATGTTGGGTCAAATATTTGATAGGATTTGGATCATTCTACATAGCATCTTGTTGGGATCCATTTTTTGTAGTTTCCTTGGGCCTGAAGGAACTCCAACTAGGAGAAGATCCCGCTAGTGAGTGATGTAGGTGTCCTAATGTAGATATAATTGTTGCAGCCTATGGAAGCCAAGGAGGTAGGGATGACGTGGCATGTTAGAAGCCCTAACGAGTGAGAAGTTTCCATAGTGAATATTGGTGCCTAGATTTGTGCAATATCTCCTCTATTGCAGAAGCAAAGGGAAGTTGATGAGAAGTATGTTAGAATCCAATAGAAGGGTCTCCTAGGTGTGAGGATTCTTTTATATCTAGGTGCAGATGCTACAACGTGGACTTGGTCACTCGTGGACTGTTGGAGGGAAGCGTGAGAGTGGACCGAGTGTGAACACGGATTGGGAATTTATTGTTTGTTGGAGGATAGCGTGATAGTGCCCAAGTTAGAACCCAATGTGCAACACCTTATTTGACAAAGGTAGTTGTTGGATCTCAAGGGTTTGATCAGCCATGAGCATTTTTTTGGAGCTTGAGACTTATGTGTAGAGAAGGACTTCTACAACAAATGATGGGCAGTACTTGTAGGGATTTACAGGGTAAGTTTCGTAGATCAAGAACCAAAGGTCACCGCTCACAAACAGATCACAAATCAGTACACCAGTATAATCACGTGGTTAAAACCCTCAAAGAGGGAAACAGTCCACGCCCTGAGCCAACGAGGCCACTTCAGGGAATTTATTAATATAAAAAGAAAAGTTACATATGTTTCTCTCATAAATGTTTATCGAACAAATGACCCTCCATGCTCTTTAAATAGAGATCATGGAACAATCGAGTGTTAAGCCACGGATCAAGTGTTGTTAATATCGAGGTGAGAGATAACCATCGGATCACTACAAATCGTGACCGTCGGATTATAAGTTACAAATTTACATGGTAAAGAAACACACTTTACCTAACTCTACACTAGACTAAGTTATTCTTAACTATTTCCTATGTGTCGGAATATCCTAACATCCCCCTTAAGAACAACTTGGGATAGGATTGAAGGATTTACAAAGGTGACACAAAAGGAGCCTATTTCCTATGTGTCGAAATATCCTAACATCCCCCCTTAAGAAAAAATTGGGATAGGATTAAAGGATTTACAAAAGTGAGACAATAGGAGAAGGAAGGAGGCATTAGAGCCTATCCCCCCTTAATGACAACTTTCTTGAACTCCAAGCATGGATCGAAGTTTGGTAAACTTCGCTTTTGTGAGAGCCTTCGTAAAGATATCGACTACTTGATCATTGGTCGGACAATACTACACTTCAAGAACACAATCATGAATGAGCTTTCTGATGAAGTGTATGTGGATTTCAATGTGTTTCATACGCTGATGCTAAACTAGATCTTTAAATAATTGAATGGCGCTCTGATTATCACACAAAAGTGTGGTTGGATACTGCTGATGAAGACCAAATTCAGACAGGATCTGATGAAGCCACATGGCTTCCTTGCAAGCTTCAACTGCACCATGATACTCTTCTTCTGCTGAAGAAAGGGAGATGGAAATTTTTTTCTTACAAGACCAAGTAATGGGTTCTAAACCAAGAGTGAATACATATCCTGCAGTGAAATTCCGATCATCAGGGTCACCAGCCCAATCAGAGTCAGCGAAACCAATCAACAAGGGAGATGCTCCTGCACTGTAATGAATCCTGAACTGAACTGTACCTCAAATATATTGAAGTATTCTTTTAGCTACTTTTGAGTGACTTTCATGAGGTTGGTGCATAAACCAAGCGACAAGACCAACAGCAAAGGAAAGGTCAGGATGGGTATGGGTTAGATACAAAAGTTTACCAACAAGTTGACGGTATAAGGTAGCATCAACTTCAGGGGTTGTAAAGTTGACTAAAATCTTGACTCCAGACTGAAAGGGAGAAGGGGCAGGCTTACAGTCTTCCATGTGAAAGTGGTGTAGAAGATCACAGGCATACTTGGACTGAGAGAGGGTAATGCCTTCCTTGTATTGCAAGACTTGAAGACCAAGGAAATAATGCAAGTGTCCTAAGTCTATCATTTCAAACTTGTTTTTGAGGCTAGACTTCACATGGTTTATATGGTTTGGATCACTACCAATAAGGATAAGATCATCAACATAAAGAACAAGGATGGTGAAGGAATTACCCACTTTCTTGGTGTAGACAGTGTTGTCAGAATGACACCTAGAAAAGCCATTAACTAAGAGAAATCTATCCATTTTGGCATACCAATCCCGAGGAGCTTGTTTGATACCATAGAGAGACTTCTTAAGGCGAAAAACAAGGCTGGAGTATTTTTGGATAAAGCCAAGGGGTTGTTCCATGTAGATTTATTCATGCAAATCTACATGTAAGAAGGCGGATTTAACATCCATCTGATGGACTTCCCATTTAAACGAGGCAACAAGGGAAAGAAAAAGGCAGATAGAATTCATTTTGGCAACAGGGGAGAAGGTTTCAGTATAGTCAATGCCTTCAACTTGTGAAAAACATTTAGCGACAAGATGAGCTTTATGTCTATCCACTTTTCCATTTGGTCCAAAAAAAAATTTGTAAACCAATCTACATCTGACAAGTTTTTTTCCTTTTGGAAGAGGAACAAGATCCCAAGTATTGTTTTCCAATAAGGAACGACACTCTTCATTCATAGCTTCATCCCAATCTGGATGACCGAAGGCTTCTTCAAAGGTTTATGGATCAATTTTTTCTGTAACTTGAGTCAATAAGGAAGAATCTCTTTCGAACTAAGAACGTGTACATCGTCGATCGGCAGGGTCACTTGCAAGAGAACCTGTTGCATCCCGAGTAGAGCAGACCGATCTTGGAAGCGGTGGAGTATAAGGAACAATTTCACGAGGTGGAGGAGGATTTTCATCCTCACTGTCATCATCTAAAATAGAAGGAATGCTATTAAAAATAGAAGGGAGAGAGAGAGGTGGCACATATGCCAAATCAGGCTCGTAGGCCAAAGGTGGCACACTTGCCGAACTAGGCTCGGAGGTCGATATATTTTCATCAAATTTTACATCTCTTCTAATGATAATATTTTTGGATTTTGGTTGAAGAAGTCTATATCCTTTAACATCTTCAGAATATCCAACAAAAATACATTTTTCACTCTTAGGTTCTAAGGCTTTATGTTTCACATCTGGAATATGGGCCCAAGCATCACTTCCAAAAACACGAAAGTGACTTACATCTGGTTTGATTGAGCTCCAAGCTTCTTCTGGAGTTATATTCTTTAAAACCTTAGTAGGAGTGTGATTTACTATGTAATTTTCACATTTAATTGCTTCTGCCCAAAAATTGAGACCAAGTCCTTTAGATTGAAGCATACAATTAGCCATTTCTTGTAAGGTGTGATTCTTTCTTTCAGCTACACCATTTTGTTGTGGAGTATATGGAATAGTATGTTGCAATTGAATGCCATGCTCAGTGCAGAAGTTGATAAATTTTTTGTTAACATATTCTCTGCCATTGTTTGATCTTAACTTAAAAATTTGATGTCCAGATTATTTCTCAACAAAGGCCTTAAAGGCCAAGAACATGTTAAAAACTTCACTCTCGATTTTTAAGAAATATACCCAAGTACGTCTGGAAAAATCATCAATGAAATTTAATAAGTACTTGCAACCAGAGAAAGAAACAACAGGAAGTGGACCACATAAATCACTGTGCACAAGCTGCAAAGGGGTTGAAGTGTGCCAAGAAGCACGTTTTCAAAACTATCCCGATGATGTTTTCCGAGTACACATCCGGAGCAAACACCATCTCGACAAGATACCATAGGAAGGCCCGTCACCATATTTTCCTTACATAGAGTTTGAAGAGAGCGATAGTTTAAGTGACCAAATCGCTCATGCCAAAGTTTGCTCACATCATCATTATGAGCAACAAAAACTGAGGGAAGAGATGATGACCCAAAGTTGTCAAACTTATACAACCTTGTGGAATCATCAGCAATGCCAGTAGCTAAAATATGTTTAGGATCTTTGAGGTCCTTGATTACAACATCATGAGGTGAGAATTCTACTATTTTCCCTTCACCTAAATGAGTTATCTGATAAATAGATAGAAGGTTGCATGACAGGGTAGGAACACATAGTACATCATTAAACTAACCATTATCTAGATGAATGGTTCGATATCCTACAACACTAAGAGATCTATCATCACCAACATAAATATGTTTGGTGTTACAATCATTTAAAGAAGAAAACATGGATTTATTTTTAGCCATGTGGTAAGAAGCTCCAGAATCAATGAGCCATTCATGAGAAGGAGAAGAAGAAGATACATTTAATGCATAACCAGATCTTTATGCTTGACAACCATAAGCAAAAAGTGCCATGCCTGAAGATGAAGGTGAAGAGTGCTCCAAATTTATGTTGTGCTTCTTCATTGTTGCTTCTAAGGCTTCCATCTTCTTAAAACATTTGGACTTTATATGGCCATCCTGATTGCAAAAGTTGCAATGTCTATCTATCTTCTTCCCTTTGTTTTGATTTGCCTTATTATTTTGGTGATTTGATTTTTCAGTTTGCGGCTGAAATTTCTTAGGGCCCTTGTTTGGTTTAGGACCATATTTTTTAGGATACTGCTTCGTGGGATTCTTTTGATATGGTTGTTGTTGGGTTGCTAAGGCTTTCTTAGAAGCGTTTCCAGCAGTGATAAGACCAAAATGTAAAAGTTTTTCTTGTTCTCTTATCAAAGAATCACAAAAGGCATCATTAAAAGAGGGATTCTTGTAGGTGGTTCCTGAAGAAATGATGGCTTCTCTGGTGGAATGGAAGGCAGAAAAAAATATAGAGTATGCAGGGCCAAGCTTAGCAAGAATGCAATAGATGAGGCTACCATCTTCCTTTTTGACCTTACACCCTTCTAAAAGAAGTCTAAGGGTCTTGAATTTAGACAAAAAGTCTTCAATAGAGGAGAAATTATTAGGGTCCAAAGTAAGCAACTCATTTTCAAGCTGGTGTGACCTGATTTGATTTTGAATGCCAAAAACAGTATTTAGCTTTTCTCGGGCTTTATCAGGGGTGTCAATGTCAAGGATGTGAAATCGAAGATCTTGAGCAATGGACATTCCTATCAACCCTCGTGCTTAATCTTGTTTTTTTTCCCATTTAGGAACTTTATCATCATCGGAAGGTTTAGTTTCTTGACTTGTGGCTATTCTATAAAGCCCTTTACTTCTAAGTATATCTGCCATGTGAGGTAGCCATTGGAAATAATTGGTGCTGTTAAGAATAATTAGGCACGCACTTTCCTTTTTTTTTTTTAAACTGAAGCTGAGAAAAGCTGAAACTAACTGCTCCAATGGAAAGATCTCGAAAAATTAGGCCATTTCAAAAAAAAGGCTTCTGGATGAAGAAGTTATGCCTTTTGAAAAATCTGAGTTGTAGATGTTGAATCATTACGAGAACGGGATGAAGTGCGGCTTTTTAAAAAAAAATATCCGCCCCTTTGAACAAATTTTTTTTACAAAAGAAGCTTGAGAAGGAGACTTGAACCCAAGACCTCTATTCTCATAAACTAACCCCTCACCAAGTGAGATAGTAAAGGGATCACGTTATTGTATGAAAGGAGGAAGGGGTTTTTTTTTTTTTTTTTGGTATACTCTTTGGTGTGTATGCCTTTTCCTGCACAAAAACCAAGCAAAAAAAATAAATACAGAGCCTTACGGTAGAATTTTATATTTTCGATTAGCCTTACTAGCAACTATCACTTTTTCACTATATCTGATTTCCCAAGATCGCACAAAGATGCGGGGAAAGAGCATATGTAGCAAAAAAAAAATCATTTTCTTGTTTCTGATTTGCCAAGATCACACGGAGCACAAAGCAAAGAGCATACACAGAGAAGAGGGTATAGATCCAGCAAATAAATAAAACCTTAATACCGAATTTAAAAAAAAAAAAGAAAAAAAAAAGAAAAAAGAAAAAAAGAAAGAAGACAGAACTATTAACAAATATAACTGCAAAATGGATGCTTTATACCTCCAGATCTAAATTGACATAACTTGGGCAGACATAAACCTTTTAGCATGAAACGAAAGGCATTCCTCACTATAACAGATGCTCCGGACACAACCGAGCAGTTCTCCAAGCCCAAAAAAGTTTATAAATAGTATATCTACAAAACAACATTCGCATGCAGTCAAACCGCCTTCGGATTTTGATCAACAACGGACGTGGCCCTCAAAATAGCTCTGATACCATGTAGGAATTTACAGGGTAAGTTCTGTAGCTCAAGAACCAAAGGTCACTGCTCACAAACAGATCACAAATTAGTACACCAGTATAATCACGCGGTTAAAACCCTCGAAGAGGGAAACAGTCCACACCCTGAGCCAACGTGGCCACTTCAGGGAATTTATTAGTATAAAAAGAAAAGTTACATATGTTTCTCTCATAAACGGTTACCGGAAAAATGACCCTCCATGCTCTTTAAATAGATATCATGGACCAATCAGGTGTTAAGCCACGGATCAAGTGTTGTTAATACCGAGGTGAGAGATAATCTTCAGATCACTAAAAATCGTGACCTTCGGATTATAAGTTACAAATGTACATGGTAAAGAAACACACTTTACCTAACTCTACACTAGACTAAGTTATTCTTAACTATTTCCTATGTGTCGGAATATCCTAACAATACTCCTAGCCCATGTTCATCGTGGGAGATGGACATCTTGCAGTCATAGATGGCAACCCTTCGTGCCCTATGTTAGTCTTCATCGGTGCAACATAAGAAGACTATAGTGTGTTGAAGTCCCAGAGTAGCTAACAAGAAAAAATGGGAAGATTGAGAGTTGTTTGCAAGCATATTTGTGAACAAATCGACAGGAGTCTCGATGTGTTGATGCGATGGTAAATAAATGATCAACTAGTGAGCATATTGATAGCCGAGGTTTGGTGGCCAAATGGACTTGGAGCATTGATAGAGGCAGGAGCTGCAGATTGGGAGCTAAAGGACCGGGTAGGTATAGGGTACGATCGAGAGGAGCTGAGCATACTACAACCAGATGGTTAGACTATCTTGTTTTGTATCTTGAACTAGTGGATGTATGAGGGCCATTATACCTGGTACGGGAGCCCTAGACTGTTGTATTATATGTTGTTTAATATAAAGAATTTGGGTTGAAATTTTTTAAATTTTTCTATATTCTGTGCATATGTGATTTACTGCTACTTATATTTCACTATGCAAAGTAGTTATGTTGGGATTCTTGATTTGGTAGATTTATAGATTTTAAGACTATCCTAGACCCAAAGTCGTGGAAATTCAACACACCATGGTTTGTTTTAAAAGATAAAAAATAATAATAAATATGGAGTGGCGGGCCACCACCCCTGCCAACCCCTCCAACCATCATATTATATATATTGTATATAAAGAAAAATGGCCAACAACCATACATTGTAATGGTTTGGTAGGGTTTGAACCTGCCCAGGCTAGATGGTCGGCCCACCATCCGATGACCCAATAAACCAATAAAAACAAACTTCCAATAGAACATGTAACGACGCCAACAAAAATTTCCAAGTCAGGGGTCCTACGGAGTTTGAATCTGGGACCTTTGGGAAACCACTACCAATTTTAAACAATGAGCCAACAGTCAACGTTGGTAAATCCGGAGGCCAAAAAAAAATATATAACCAAAACACTCGTTCACTTGGTAGAGAACGAAGGAGTGCATGGAACCCAGAGCTGTAGTGGAAATCTAAGCGGGCACACCAAACGAGGAGGGTAGAACCATGAGTTAAGGAATCATTTAGATTCCTTGGAGCTGATTTTTTATAGAGTCAGAATTGTGCAAAGTTTACACCCAAATTAACCAGAATTTCGCCAAGAGTTTGATGGCGTGATCAATTTTCTGATATGAGAAACATATTTTTCAGAAGCATATTGTTTAGATCTAAACCATGAAGGTGGAACCTTGATGCGAGAATCTGCATGGAATCTGAATGATTCCCTAAAGGCCCAAAAATGAAAGTTTCGGAATCAGGCCAAATTTACTCATTTTTCTCAGTTTTTCACAAGGAATGTGATGGTGTGATCGGTTTCTTTGTCTAAGAAACAAAATTTCAGTTAGCCCGCAGAAGAGAATCTTTGAGGAATATTTGAGATTCATGGGGAGCCAAAATTTTACTGAATCAAAAAGGGGTCAAGTTTACGGTCATATTTCCCGATTTTTCGCTAGGAATTCAAGTTACCGTGCAGTTTGTTTCTTCAACAGAGGTGTGCATTTTCAAGCCATCCCTGAAAATTTTGGTATAAGATGCATTTATGCCATGTCTTATTTTCATTTTTGTTGAGATGATAATTTGATATTGAGATCCTTATTTTCCATTTTGTTGGAGGATCCTTGTATGCCACTTCTTGTGAGAGTTTGATATTTTGTCATGCTGAAGGATAAATTTTATGCGTGATTTTTCTTATAGAAGAGTGTCTCATGGAGAGATATGCTACTCTAGTTAAGGAAGTTCTTCATTGTATTTACAAAGAACACATAACCTATTCATCATAATCTTGAAACAATTAATGAAGCGGCCTCCACACTCTTGACACCGGGCCCGGAGGCATAACCCACATTGGGTGAACTCCATTATCAACTTATGTGTGTTCTTTGATTTGATGGTTTTATTTATGTTTCCTCTCCTTTAAAGTATGCACATTTGTAGTTTTTCATACTCTTTCACATGAAATTCTACTAACATCACAAAAGAAAAATGTCTTGGTTAATTCTGGTATTTATTCAGGTGGCTCTAGACACACTCTAAATACACCAAAGGAGAATACTCAAAGGTGTCAGAAGCTTCCAAGACATTGTTAGAACTGTCGAGGAAAGAGAATGATGGGACCACATCACCATAATCCAATGACAATGCACATTGCAGAGGAAGAGCTGAGGCAAGCTCTCATCGCCATAATCACACCAGAGACAACCAAGAAAGGTATAACAAGTCTCAGTATTCTAAATTTATTTTGATTACAAGCATGTTAATGATGAACATAAATCATGGCGTAGAAAAACATGTAGTTTTTTTGTTTACATAACCATGTAATTGTTGAGTGTTGGAAGAGAAGGGCAACACGAAAGAGGATGAGGTGTGTGTTGATCAACATTTAACATAAGTCACTGATGTTATTAAAGGTTGATAAGTTATGTATGGAACTTCATATCAAATGGTGGAATATTTGAAGAGTTGGCCAGAGTGAAGTGGCAACAGTAAAGCAGGAACAGGAAGTAACGTGGCAGAACTAACGTGCGGGCCCTAAGGATTGGTATGCTATGTTTCGAATCAGTCTTATGGAAAATATGTTCAAAAATCATGTGCTTCATATAGCAAAAGGTAAGGTAAATTCCTTTAGGTTAACTGGTACCGAGGCCCGTACCAGTATTAGACCCGGCACGCGGCGTCCACCTGTGTCCAGCTCATGCCCAATCCCTATATGCCACGTGCCCCATTGTCAGCGTCCTTACGACGCTTACCCTATCTACTTCACCTCTTTTTTCCCTCTACCGTTACCCTCCTAAGGCTTTGAAATGCATTTAAACGAGCTAAAAACCCACTTTAGACTTTGCAATAGGGCCTAGCCCCTTTTTCCGCTAAACCTTAACCACTTCCCCATAATCCTTGCCCATGACCAAGCACTTAAAGCCTTAGGGGGCCAATCGTAAAGCGCATATCGCAATTTCACATGTTCGTGCCCGATCAATCTATCGCAAATATTTGCGATGCGATCCACCCATCGCAGATCCGCCCCATTGCAAAAGCGTAAAGCGCAGTTTTCTGTTGGTGCCACTTTCCGCCATCGCACTTTCCGCCTTTGCGATCCGCGCTTTCCGTATTGGGTCCCACCTCGTACGTTCATTCCCATACCCCTCATGTGCATTTCCGTTGCATTTCATGTGTTTCCTTTGCATTTCCACCAAAGTATGAAGGTTTCACATTTTACGTTAAAATTTCAATGTTTCATATGTATTCCGTCATGTGCATAAGTTATTCCACAGACCATTCTCCACCGTCGATCCCCACCACTAGACCACGATCGAACGACCCATGATGCATTTCCCCACCAAACCCTATCATACACCGTACCATTACCTTTTTCACCGTTTTTACGCAGAAAACATTGTTCGACCACTGTCGCGCCATTGTTCTCCAGTCCTTCATAATCACTCCCATATGCACGAATTTTATAATTCAGTCCAGTGTTTTGCAGGGTTATCAAGCGGGAGAGGCCGCCAGGATTACACAGTCCTTATGTGCAGCAGCAGGTCTCCACAGACAAAGGTATAGAAGAAGCAGGTAGCAAAGCCCAACACGCCAAGAGATATGTTTCTTTCTTGAAGGGTTTGAAAGCTAGTGAGGCAGAAAATCATGGCATAGCGAGTCGATTCAAGGAAACAATTGAGCGCCAGAAGATCATTGATAAGGAGTCGGCCCGTGTTATAGCTTCGAGGGCCCTATAACAGCTTGCAGCCAGCGTGGACCGTTTCGATACAGCGTGGGCCGGAATCGCAGCAGTAAGACCTCCATCGTGCTAAGATTCCACCACTCCTTCCATGCTCCAACCATTAACAGAATATGAAGCATGCCTCCAGGAAGAAAGGAACCATCAGTGGGCAGCCGGCAAAGATGCGCTCAGTTCGCCACCTAGATCGCCAGCTCATCAGCGAACATCCCACCACCAGCATCAGCAACGGCCTCGACCCTTCCACACCTATGAAATCTTGTCAACTCATGATTCTGCCTCAGTGGCCCATTTACTTTTTACTGAATTAGTTACTTTTAAGTTTCGAGTGGGCTGCTTGCTCCACTCCAGCATTTTACTTTTACCAGACTATTGTTTAATTTCCTGTTTTAAAAATGGCCAAATGCCTGACTGTCCATGATGAGAAGACTTATTCCTCATCATGAATTTTTCTGTTTTGAGAATGACATTTAACAAATTTTGGTTATGCGAAGAAGATATTTTTCCCAAAAAATATCTTCTCGCTGAGATAGGAAGAAGCCTATATAAGTAAGATCCAATGAAAAAAAAAAGGGTTCCAGATTTCCTGAAGAAAATCGCAATGTAAAAGTTTTTGTATGCTTGTCGTGGAATTATCAATGCAAATACACAGAGCCTGTGGGGTTTCAGCGAAGAGAAGTTCTAGTTATGTGTGAGGATTCCAGTCTTAATGTTATATAGTTCGTGACTCTTTCTTTGTGATATTGTATCATTGTTCTCTCCACTGTTTTCAATTTCCTTTTATCGTGTCTTGGAATGCGAGTAATTTGCCAGCTCGGGTATGAATTTATCGATGTCTGATACTCATGCTTTACTGGTCTATGTTGCTTTAAATATGGCTCATACACGATATGTCGTTCCGCTTAACACATCATTCATATTTCCTCTGTATTAAACATCGTGGAATGTTACTCTCACTGAACTGATTGATATGTATGGATTCTTAGTTCCTAAGCCCATATTATGTTGAAATATGTTTGTCGAGCACCATTTCATTGGTAGTTGGTACTCCCCTTTCACTTTCTGCGCATCAAATATTTTTCTGTTTTAAAATACCTATATGTCTTTGAGAAACTGGCCCTCTCTGATGAAAGCTGTCTCTAAGTTGTCTGAAGTATATATGTATTGAAGATTCCCTTCTTGTCTCTGCAGTATCTTTATAGCTCGCTAAATCTGAAGGTAGTTTGGTCCCATCCATATGATGATGCTTTGCACAAGTTGAAAAGGTAGAGAGTCCTAAGCTGATAATGAGCTTGAGATATACTTTATACTCCGTACTGTTTAAGATGTCCTAGGCACTGGTCTTTGGCAACTCAAGGCTGTCTCTAGGAGCAACAACAGTGTGAAAGGCCTTCTCCACATTAGGAAATGAGGCATATTAAGCAAGTTTGGAGGAAGAAGGCTTATTGCAGTCATTGCGACAGAGGTGGTCATCAAACAGCCATGTGTCGGAGGCTCTATCCAAAGAAGTGTCTGAAGGAAAAAGCGTGCATGCATGAACTATTTGAAAAAGTTGTTTGACAAGCGAATCCACCACAGGAAGATAACCCATTCACTTTGATAAGTGAGAGATGGTTTTTCTAGATTGTTAGCTTGTCATGGTCGTATTTTTTGTAAATCACACAATGCAACATAATTGTAAAGGTGATGATGTTTTTCCCCATTATATGATCCAGGAATTCAATAGCCTTGTCATAGCAATATACTTTGGTCCTATGAAGATACAACCAAACCATACCAAAAAGCATGTTATACAATCACAATGAAAGTGCATTCAAATGTGTTGGCATAGGCATACCATTCAATTCAAATGCACAAGCTCTTACCTAATGATGAGCTCTCTTCTTATTACCTATAGCCAACTGCACCAACCAAGATTTTTCATGCACTTCTTTTCTCAAGCCACACTTATCCACCAAGTTAGGATTAACATAAATATCCAAGATCAATCAAAATAGAAAAAAACTCGATCATAGAGCCTACCTTCCATCTCAATAATGGATGCCTGATGATCTTCCTTCTTGTTGTCCACAAGTGCATAAATCAGAGGAATGATATGAGAAAGATGGTGTATGAGAAAGATGAACACACACACATGGTGTATGAGAAAGATGAACACACACACAAGAGACTCAACACAATGAAGAATAAGCGTGAGGCTTTCTTATTTTTTCCATTATACATGATGTACATTTATAATACAATGGTGTGACTCTTGGTTTCACATTCCAAGGTCACTTGGAATCCATTGTGACTTTTCGCATTCCACACCTACCCATGTAGGATTAGGTGTTCCAACATCCCCCCTTAATCCGAAGGGGTATGTGTGAGTCCAAGAAAAGAGTTGTAATACAAATCTGCAAAGTATGCATGGAAGCACGTGGGCTGAATCAACTCTCTGAAATCTTGGAAAAAAGAGGTGGTTTAAGGATGACCACCAACACTAGAACGCAAAACTTGTTGCAGTTCCCGGAACTCTTCCAAAACTGGCAAGAAGCTGAAAGCTTCTGCTAGAGGAATTGTCCCTCATAAAAAAGGGAGACCTTCAACCTAAAGGAAGGGAGGTCTACTACCTGTGATGGTTTTAGGATTACCAACAACTCTAGAATGCTTTGAAGCATTTCCTGGAACTCAACCAAAGCTGGGAAGAAGCTGAAGGCTGCTAAGCTAAAGGCTTCTGCTAGAGGAAGTGTTCCTCATATATGAAAGGGAGACCTTCGACCTAAAAGAAGGGAGGTCTACGACCTGTGATGGTTTTAGGTTATCCACCAACCAAAGATGATGGTTTAATGTTGTCCATCAACTGAAGGCATGCTCATGGGCATCCGTGTCTCTGGCTACATCTCTTACTCTGTAATGACGAATTGTGGCTCAGGCTCGCTTGAACTGCTGGCTACAACTCTGAACATGGAATGAGAAATTATGGCTCAGGCTCGCTTGATCTGTCGTCGAAGCTTGTACATGACTACCATTTTCCCCGCTGTCAGGGACAAGGTGAGATGATGGCGAAAACTCAACTGCAATTTTGTTCAATATCCGTGAACAAGTTCTAACATGTGTCGTAAACATCTTCTTGGCTGCTGATGCCCATTGCCAAGAAGCAATCCATCCAAGATGAATCTTGGTTCTTGCATGAGGCTTGTGTCTAAAGCATCTATCTGAAGAATGAGTGTGTCGACCATAGTGCTTACATGGATGAAGATCAAAACAGTGATCTTTCATATGGCCAACTCGATCATAGTGTTGGCATTTTACAATCTGATGTTGTTGTGGAACAGGATCTGGAACAGCTACAGGTGAACTGTCATAAAGAAATCCGGCACTCTGAAATTGAATGGGCTTGGAGTAGTCTGGAATATGAAAGGACACATCCTTGTCATATCCAAGACCAGTTCTGTGCTTGTTGTTGACAAGCTCTTCCCAAGGTCTGATGATGGGCTTAGGAAGTGCAGGTTGAGCTGCTGCATCTGCATGAAAATATGCTCTTCTACAAGGAACTGAATGTGAATCAACTGCAACTTTATCTTCTTTCTTCTGATGAGAGTCCTTCACAATCTTCTGAACAGAAACAGGTTCAGAATGGTGACTTTTTTGCTGAAGTTCGTCTTGTTGGAGCTGAGATTCCAACTGCAAAAACTCAATCTTTTCTTATGCATCTAGCAAACAACTATGAATGTTACAAAGAGCATCCTTGCTCATTTTTATCATATCATGAACATTTGAATGAATGAGGTTACTCAACAACTCTAATTCCTCATTGATTTTGGCCATTTTCAACAACTTAGGCTCAAAAAATGAAAGGGTGTCAGCTTCAACCGAAAATGCACCCGTTTACAATATGATTCAACAACAAATACAAATGACTCAAGAGGACTTCCAACTATGGAAAGTACAAAATCTGCTCCTCAAATGATGGAGGGAAATCAACAATCCAACAACGCAAATACTGATTCCAACTATGAATGAAGAGGCAAATCAATGTCAGTTCAATACATATCTCTGCAAAATATGTGTAGCTGAAAACACTATGCAGCTGAATTTTTTCTTCAAATAATTGTTTTCAATGATGGCAAACTTGTCTTCAAATGTCAATTTCTTCAAAAAAACACCTTTTATGCCACAAATCATTAAATGTCAAATCCACTTTTCTCTATGTATAGTCCATGTTCTTCATATGTCAATTCCTTCATTTCTGCTGTTAATATGTCTTTTTTGTCTTCAATGTCCTTCCTCTCTCTCTCTGCTGTTTTTTTTTTAATTTTAATTAATTAAAAAAATAGATTAATGGAAATGAGGAATTAATTTAAAAGGAGGGGAATTTAATGGAAGAGGGGTAGTATTAAATAAAAATTTAAGAGGAGAGGTAGTATTATATGGGAGGGTGGATTAATGTAACGTGGGAATCGAATTAATGGGAGGGAATTAAAAATTGGGGAAATATTAAAATGGGATGGGATAATGGGTGAGTGGGGCTATTAAAATATTTTTTAATGAATTTAAAAAGGAGGGGGGTATTATATGAGGGTTTATTAAATAAAAAATTAAAATGGAAAGGGGATTATTAAATTGGGAAGGAGTTTATTAAAATGGGAAAGGATTTATTAAATTAAATGGGAAGGAGATTATTAATTTAAAGGTCGAATTTTAAAAAATTTAACACATGAATGTAATTAAAAAGGGTGAGTCATATTGCAAGGGAGAAAGTGGTCGAGTTGAGAGGGAGGATGAAGGTCGAAGGTGGAGCATTGGTAGACGGGGTGGGAATCGGTTAATGCAGAGATAGAGGTGCGGTAGAGCGGCGTATGGGCGGATTACAGGTGGGAAAATGAGGGCCGAAAGGCCGTGTGGGAGCGCGGATGAAGGGGTTCGGATGTGCAGTGAGCGGGGGTGAGATGGGTTTGGGGAGTTCCGTAAGGTAGGCGCGGAGGTTTTGAGGGTGGGTAGAGGTGTAGATAGCAGGGAGGGGGAAGGTCGAGGAGTATGGGCGGTGTAGAGTGTGAGAAGTAGCGCGTGAGAATGGTAGGATAGCAGAGTATGGCTGGGTAGTAGCGCAGGGGCAGGATGAGGTAGAGCAGGAGTGATAAGTGGTATGAAAATAGGGAGGCCATGAGGGCCGAGGGGCAGAGTGCCCAGAATGTTGGTGTAATGTACAGTGAGGAGGCGTAGGGGCAAGGGCAGAAGGCCAAGAGCTTGAATGATTTTTTTTTTTTTTAAATCAAAATAGCAGAGAGCAGGAGCAGAAATATTTTCTTCTTGCAGGAATTTTACAAATGTACAACAGTTTGTAATTTTTCAGAAGAATAACTTTCAGAAATTGCAGAGAAAATTTCGCCAGTAAACTCAGAAATTTTTCTTCAAAAATCCATAACTTTTCTTCAAAAAATTGTAGAGGGCCATATAGCAGCAGAAAATTGGAGAATTTGCAGAAAACTCAGAAATCTCATAAATTTTCCAATGAAAACTCAGAAATATTTCCAGTAAAAACCCAGAAATTTCTTCAAAAACCCTCTTTAAACTATTTTCCAGCAGCTCTCCAAAATGGTGCAGAATTTAAAATGCAGAAATTGCAGAAAAAATGAGTAGTGAGAAAACCTTCAGATGCACAATGCTGCTTTTCTTCAAAACCAGTGCTGGAATGCTGCCAATTTTTGAATGTTGCTTCTTCGCAAAACCACTTCTGAATGGCGGAAAAAATGTCTGCTGCAGAAACTGAGTGCTGCAAAAATGTCAAGAATTTTGCAGATATGCACAGGCCATCAACACAAATGGCTCACTCAATGTGGAGTAGGGCCAGCAATCGCCCGCTCTGATACCATGTTAAACACCATGTTGAAGCACACACATGGTGTATGAGAAAGATGAACACACACACAGGAGACTCAACACAATGAAGGATAAGCGTGAGGCTTTCTTATTTTTTCCATTATACATGATGTACATTTATAATACAATGGTGTGACTCTTGGTTTCACATTCCAAGGTCACTTGGACTCCATTGTAACTTTTCGCATTCCACACCTACCCATGTAGGATTAGGTGTTCCAACAGATATGACTAACATCCCCAATTGTCGGCACTTCCTGAGCACTATAGATCTTAGTCCTACCACCCTATTACAATGGAAAATCCTTCTTGAAATTATGTTTGCCACATATCCAACACTACAGTCGTCCCATACCATCACCTCTACTATGTTTCTCTACAGGCTGCGACCCATGTCCCTTCTCAACTGAATTGAACTTCTTTTAAGGAACCAAAACTTCATTCTCACCCGTATCATGAGGTCCTCCCCGCTTCGGTGTCCACTTCCCTTTAACTTCATCATTTCCCTTCAAGTCATGCTTAGGCTCAGATTTTCGCTTTGACTGCTCATAAAAATGCATCAACTTTTGGATTTCATCCTCCAACGATCTAGGCTAATCAAACTTAATTTGGTCTCTAAATGCTATTGAAAATCCACTGATGAATCTCTAAATCTTAGCCTTCTCATCCTTGAGATAAGACACATACCTCAACAACTCCAAGAATATGCTATTATACTAATCATCTATCATAGAACCCATTTGAAGCTCATAAAACTCCTTAGCTCTATCATAATAGTACCTCTCTGATAGGTACTTCTTCTTGAAGATCCTCTCAAACTCATCCCAAATCAAGTATTCTTCCCGAATTCCCTTGAAATTCTTCACATCTTCCCACTAGATATTTGATTTCCCTTTAAGAATGAAGGTCGATATCTTTGATTTCATGTTCTTTGAGTAGCTATGCAATCTGAAGAATTTCTTCATCCCAAGAAACCATGCCTCTGCATCTTCTGATTTCTTCATCTCTCCATCAAATGTAGGAGGCTTCACCTTCTTGAATTCCTTAGGAAAATACTCCCTCCTCCTATAAGGATCATGACGATAATTATTGTGATGATGTCTCATGGATGAGGAACTCGAACGATGCTCATGCATACCATTCCTCCTGTCAAGTTTCTCCAGTGATATGCCACCTCTAGTTGTGTCCCCTCTATCCAATTTGTATCTGGACTGAGACCTGCTACCATAGGCTCCATTAGTCTTCTCTTCCTGCTCTTGACTGATCCTCCATTGTCCCCATTTTTGAAACTCTAACAAGATCTGAAGAATCCTTGCACTGTTGACTTCTACCTACTTCTAGTGAGCCCTTGCAAGTATTTCTTGAGCCTCAGCCAACTTGTCATTGTCTTCTTAAAACTTATGATCTCTGCCCTTAAACTCCTCAATGTATCTACTATATCAGGAGAATACTTATCTCCTTGTTTCCCAGCTGATCTGTAAGGAGAGTCACTGGAACTTTAGTCTATCATTTTTCTTGTCATATTTGATTTTCTCTTCTTCTTACAAGTGTACCATGTCAGATAAACCAAATAGATACCAAAATCAAATACATACCTCTTTTATGTTGAGGGGAGGCTTATCTCATCTGAAATACCATCACATTAGCATGTACATGTATAGTCATAAGCACATCCATATAATCAACATATCAACATCATGCATGACCATACCAATTATATATCATGACCCCATGCATAACAACCATAACCTTGAAAACAATATACATTACCCAAAAAGAGCGCAACCCGCTCTGATACCACCCTGTAATGCACTCCTCCCACATTTACCCGCTTTCACCGGCTTTCCCGGGATAAACATGAGCTCGGGGTCACTATGATAAGACTCAACCTCCTATATGATCTTAAAGAAATGGATTCGAAAACCTAAGACCTTACTAACTTCCCTCATGTGTTACAAGACGTCCAAGAGCAACCCAACCCCTCTAGGTGTCCAACCCCTGAGAAAACTCTCTTTTTTACTGGCCTAGAGCCTCAACTGCTCCCTTTCCAAGGCATGCAAGCGACTATAACCCTTCAGTGGCTCCCATAGGCCTGCCTTCCAGCGACTGTGGAATTTTCTAGTCAGTTCTATGCTAGCGACCTTGAATTTTGAGCCACTTTTTCAGGGCTAAGATTCATACCTCTACCCAGAACTTAGTGAAACTCCATAAATGATAGATGACATAGAAAAAAATCTTGTAAACCAAAAATTGAATCAAGAATTGACCTGACCTCTCCCAATCAGGACTGAAATTTTGTCAAACACATGATGAACATGTAACCTACAGGTTATGAATGCATATATGGGTTGGAATTTACATCAAATGTATGTAAAGCAGTAGAGGAAATTTCAGCCTAAAAGTGCCCATGAAATTTTCATGCATTTTCCATGTCATAATTTGTAAACCAATCAAAATCCTTTAAATTTAAAAAGAGGTACATGTAAATGTTTTGGAGGGAAAAGAAGAAAAACTATTTTTTTAATTGTATTTTTGGATTATCTCCTTATAGGTTTACTCAAATTTCAAGTGTATACACTTGTTGGATGTGGGGTTAAATTACACATCCAATGAGTACCCATTATGCATACTTTTGAGAAGAACCACATTGATTAAAATTGTAGATACATTAAAAAAATGTGTTAAACACGTTTTTTAAATGTGTGTGAATTTTTTCAATGTGGGTTTGTAGAAATTATACAACAAGAATGTATATTATGGATTCAATCCAATCTAACAATGTACTAAATTTAAATACTGAATCACTTCTACAAATCAATTTCGGAATTAAAAACACAATCTCCAATCACATGAAGCAAAAAAGAATCAATCAAGCCACAACACAGATAATTTCTCGGGGAAAGCTTTCTGCTCAAAACCCCACTATATTCTATTGTATATTCAGCATCGAATCATGAAACAATTACATACAACTCTTCTCACAAGAGTCGCCTTGTACTCAGCTAATTTTCTCACACTGTCATACATAAAACTAACCAATAATTAGCCAATTTACTGCCTCCAGACAGCCTGCCTTTCTTGCACAATCCGTAAGGAATAGGAATTTTGGCCTTCCTTGACTGCGCAATTATCATGGGCACTCCAATGGGTGTTTAGTTGCATGGGTGCAACCCGATAATCCTAGAACTGATAGTCAACTTCCCTTTCACCTAGATCTCAACTGGGTCTCCACTGGATCTGACATGCATGCAACTAATAATAGTAAATCCTCAGTTGGATGTGAGATCACTAATTTTGAATTAATTAATATTTAATTCACTTGATTTCTCACTAGTGTATATAATAGTTACAACTAGCACAACTGATTTTAACTCACTTAACTGAGTTAAATTGATTACAACCTGCATTAAATAATGCACCACTACACTTCGAACTCTGTTACAACTACAATTACTCTGCATGCCTCACTAACTATCTCTAACTCGAAATTCATGAGCTAATTGATTTTATCGCTCTCATTTAACTATTAGAAGTTATTTTGAGATTATATTACATTTTATTGTCCATCTTAATTAAGGGATAACTAAAATAGACATGCATCGAATTTAGCCTTGTGGGCCTCACCCTAGTGTAGGTGCTTAATGCACTAGGCGTGGGTGTTGAAATTTTCTTGTTGAATTTCAACACTCCCTCTCAACAAGAAAGGGATTATCCTTCACCCTAATCCTGCCTGTATGGTATTCGAATTTTCTCCTTGTGAGCACCTTCGTCGGAATATCTGCATCCTGATATTCCATGGAATGTACTGAAGCAACATTATTCTTCTCTACACACAATCTCTAAGATGATGGTACCAGATATCTATGTGCTTGGACCTATCATGAAACATAGGATTAATCAAGAGTTTAATGCAACTCTGATTATCACAATGTATCACTGTCGGATCCATCTAAGAACCAAATAAACCAACCAAGATCTTTCTCGTATAGATAGCCTCACATGCAGCTTGACTTGCTACCATGTATTCTGCTTCCACTGAACTCAGTGAAACAGATCGTTGTTTCTTGTTGTACCAGGAAACTGTTGTCTATCCTATGCTGAAGATCCCTCTTGATGTGCTCTTTCTTTCTGATGGACTACCCGCCCAATCTGCATCCATGAAGCCTTGAAGCTTCACTCCCTCTATCCTTTTGTACCATAGACCGTACTCTGATGTGCCCCTTGGGTATCTCAAGACATGTTTCCTTGCCTTCCAAAAGAGCCTGGTAGTCTTAAACATAGCTTAATTCAGATGGTTAACTACATACCAAATGTCTGCTCTGTTGTTCACTAGATACATCAGTGAACCAACTAACTTCCGGTAGACAGTAGCATCCACTACCTCTCCAGAAGTAGCATCCTCTTTCCTCCAATTTCCTATAAGAGGAGTATCCATGGGTTTGCAGCTCTCCATGTGAAACTTACCCAATATCTCCTTGGCATACTTGCCTTGAGACACAAAAATTTCACTATCCCGCTGCATAATTCCAATCCAAGGAAATAATGAAGGAGTCTCATGTCCTTCATTTCGAACTCCCTTGCAAGATCCTCCTTTCATGAGTGTATCAGTTGCTCATCACTAGTCAAAATTAGTTTGTCAACATAAAGAACAATAATTAATAGCTTACCCTCAACCACAATTTGGTACAGGTTTGCATCTGCTTCACTTTTGGTGAAGCCCAGTATGGTGAAATAACTGTCTATCTGAGTGTACCAAGAACGAGGTGCTTGCTTCAACCCATACAGTGCTCTTTTGAGTTGGCACACATGCGACTCACTGTTGAATATCTATAAATCTTCAGGATGCTCTATTCACTCTTCTTCCTCAATTATCCAGTTGAGAAACACAATTTTCACATCCATCTGATGAATGCGCCATCCCATCTGCGTTGAGAGTGAAAGTATGGATCTAATGGAATAGTAAATTGCAACAGGTGCAAAAGTCTCAACATAATCTATCCCCTCGATCTGTGAGAATCCCTGGGCCACAAATTTGGCCCTATATTTCTCCACACTCCCATCAACAACTTGCTTTACCTTATAGATCCGTCTCGATCCAATCACTGATTTTTTGACCAGTCTTGGGACAATCTCCCATGCACTGTTCTTGACAATGGAGTCAGACTCCTCCACCATTACATCAACCCAAGCTGGTTGCTGCACTACTTCCTGAAAGGAAGATGGTTCAGTTACAATACATTTTCTCATAAGAGCCATGTATCCAATAAACCTGTCAAGAGACTGTCTCTGTCTGTGCTATGAAGTAGGGGCTCTTACATTCTCCACAGCATCAAGTCTCAATCTATCAGCTTCCGTGGTGCGCCTTCTTCCATTTCTGATGGATGGATCTACATGAGTGTTTTCCTCCACTCCATGATCCTCCACATGTGGCTTCTCCACATCTTGAGGCTCACCCTTGGGAACCAACGGTTCCTCCTCTTCATGCAAGTCCATCTCTCTCTCAAGGGACAACCGCATGGCTTTCTCCTCATCAAATTTTATATCTCATCACAAAACAGTCATTCTGTTGTTTAGAAAATACATTCGATACTTATGGGGCATTTCAGTGTACCCCACAAAAATCCCGATCTCAGCTATCGGTTCCAGCTTCTTCCTGACGTATTTGGTCACATGCACATAAACAGATGAGCCAAAAATATTCAAGTGTGAAACATCATGTTTCTTACCAGTGAAAGCCTCTTCAGGTGTACTCATGCCAAGTATCCTATGAGGACAACGGTTATGCACAAATACCACAGTGTTACATGCTTTTTCCCACAGATGCATCGATAGGCCTTGATCATGCAACATCGCTCTTGCTGCACCCATGATTTTTTTGTTATTTCTTTCCACGACCCAATTCTACTGTGGGTTATGACGCACTATCAGTTCTCTTCGAATTCATTCTTTGCTGTAGAATTTCTTGAATTCGTTAGAGATGTATTCTCCACCATTATCGCTCGTAAGAGCCTTCACTTGCTTCCCTGACTCTTTCTCCACCAGTGATTTTAACTCAAGAAACTTAGAGAATGTCTGATCTTTCTTCTACATGAATAATATCTAGCACTCACGATAAAAGTCATCAACAAATATCGCATAGTACTTATGTTTTTTTTTCGAAGCAATAGAGAATGGTCCACACACGTCTGTGTGAACTCTTTCAAGGATCCCCGAAGCTCGGTTCTCCTTCTCATGAAAGGTGGCCTTTACATATTTTCTCATAGTACATCCCTTTCATGTGCCTGACTGCGCAAGTGTACCCCTGGGAAGACCATTAGAAATCTGCTGCATGACTTTCAAGGCTCCATGGGGAAGATGGCCCAATCTCCCGTGACATAATTCGCCCTCATCCCGGCTCACCACTTTGTCTGCCTTGCCCATCATTGTTACACAGCCATCTACCTCCAGCTTGTAGAGATTCTTAACTTGAATCCATATCATCTTGGCTTGTCCTCTTTTTTTGTGTCGCATGAAATATTTTCCTTCACTAAAAACAACATCATAGCCTCTATCCTCCAACATTGAGACTAAGACTAAATTTTTATTCAAACTTGGTACATGCATTACATCTTTTAATTGAAAGGGTTTACTTGACTACCTCTACAAGGTAATTGTACCAATCCCGGTAGCACTTACTGCCCGTCATCACCCATTTCAATATGCATTTGGAGAACCTTCTCCTCCAAGTTACTGAAAATTTCCTTGTCTCCCGTCGTGTGAAAGGAAGCACCAATATCCAAATACCACACAGATCCCAATGCACTTGACACCATGCATGCGATCAATGAGAATTAAATCTCAAATTACGAGGCCAAAGCCTCACTTGCTGCAGATCCTCCATCCTTCTTGTTCTTCTTCTATTGTGGACAGTTAGTAGCATAATTCCCATGCTCATGACAGTGAAAACACTTCACCTTGGACATGTCCTTATTCTTGCCATTTTTGGACTCAGATTTGGAATGGAATTTATTCCCCTTCCCCTTCTTCACCTTGGTAGCCAAAGCACAATCTTCTTCATCTTCATTCTTAGATGAAGATCCATCTCTGGTGTTTCGTCTGAACTCCTCATGCACCAAATCCGACCACAGTCATTCCCAATCTAGCAGCTTTTCCCTTCAATTGACGGAGTCTTGATAACTGTGCCAACTCTTGGGAAGCCCTAGGAGAGCCAAGCTCATCAAATCATCATCAGCGATAGTTATACCAATGCTCCCCTGTTCATCACAACATTGGACAAACTTTGTTAGATATTTTGGTATGGAGTCGCCTTTCTCCATCTTGATCTTCCTGAGTTTATCTTTGAGCACCAATTTCCTATGGTCGTTGTTGCTCTGGAATAGATCCGTCAAAGCCTTCCACATTGCATATGGTGTGGCTTTCCCATGGAGGCTTGAGACAATGTGGTGTGGTACTCTCTCCAATAGGATCCTCCTCGCCTTTTCCACTTTCTTTTTCCATGCATAAATATTTGCAACATCTGTCATAGTGGGTTTAGGAACACCATTGTCAATGAATTCCTTCAAGCCATTTTCTTTGAGTACTGCCTCCATCCTATCCTTCCAAGAAATATAGTTTGAGATTCCCTCGAGTGCATAATCCAACCTCAAGCCATTGAAATCCATTTCGATCTTGAATCAGCTGTAGCACCAAGAAAGTCTTTCTGCAAATTTGAATTCTATCCAGTCACAAACTCAACTCCTCCTTCAAAATTGTGATTTCATGTGCTCTGATACCATGTAGAAATTATACAACAAACATGTATATCATGGATTCAATCCGATCTAACAACGTACTAAATTTAAATACTAAATCACTTCTACAAATCAATTGTGGAATTAAAAACACAATCGCCAATCACATGAAGCAAAGAAGAATCAATCAAGCCACAACACAGATAATTTCCTGGGGAAAGCTTTCTACTCAAAACCCCACTATCTTCTATTGTATATTCAACATGGAATCATGAAAAAATTACATACAACTCTTCTCGCAAGAGCCCTCCTGTACTCAGCTAATTTTCTCACACTGTCATACATAAAACTAACCAATACTTAGCCAATTTACTACCTCCAGATAACCTGCCTTGCTTGCGCAATCCTTGATGAATGCAATCCCTAAAGAATAGGAATTTTGGCCTTCCTTGACTATGCAAGTATCATGGGCACTCTAAAGGGTGTTTGGTTGCATGGGTGCAACCCAATAATCCTAAAATTGATAGTCACTTCCCTTTCACCTAGATATCAACTGGGTCTCCACCGGATCTAACATGCATGCATCTAATAATAGTAAATCCTTAGTTTCATGTTAGATCACTGATTGTGAATTAATTAATATTTAATTCACTTGATCTCTCACTAGTGTATCTAATAGTTAAAACTAGCACAACTGAGCTTAACTCACTTAAATGAGTTAAACTGATTACAACCTGCATTAACTAATGCACCACTGCACTTCGAACTCTGTTACAACTAGAATTACTCTGCATGACTCACCAACTACCTCTAACTCGAAATTCATGAGCTAACTGAGTTTATCGCTCTTATTTAACTATTACAATTTATTTTGAGATTAGATTACATTTTATTGTCCATTTTAATTAAGGGATAACTAAAATAGACATGCACCAAATTTAGCCCTGTGGGCCCCACCCTAGTGTAGGTGCTTAATGCACTAGGCGTAGGTACTGAAATTTTTCTGTTGAATTTCAACAGGGTCTTCTCAAAATTATGCATGATTGGTACTCATTGGATGTGGAATTTAATTCTGCATCCAATGAGTGTCTACACTTGAAATTTGAGTAAACCTATAAGGAGATAAGCCAAAAATACAATTAAAAAAAAAGTAGTTTTCTTATTTTCCCTCCAAAATTCATAACTCTTATTTTGTTTTTTTCAACTATTAGTTTATTAATTTTCCTTAGGGGGCCACTTTTAGGCTGAAATTTCCTCTATTGATCGTTTTTCTTAATGGCTTGATTGAAGATTCAGTGTACTTAGAGAAACCTCAAGGTTTCGAGGTCCATGGTAGAGATTATCACATTTACGGGTTGAATAAATCATTGTATGGACTTAAGCAAGCATCAAGAGCCCGATATACACATTGAAAATTATCTAGTGAGACTTGGCTTCTCCAAAATTGATGTTGATCCAAGCCTATACTTCAAGGTCGATAAGAATGAACCTGTGATTCTATTACTTCATTTTAATGACTTATTTATGACAGGCATGGAGCATCTGATTATTTAGTGTAAGAGGGAGACAACTTATGAATTTGATTTGAAGTATCTTGGTTTGATGCACTATTATTTGGGACTAGAAATACGAAAAAAGCCTCACGAAATATATCTTGATCTTGAAGGAAAATATATTATTGAGATCCTGCAGAAGTTTGGTGTGATGGATTGCAAATCGATGTCGACTCCCAAGGTTACAAACTTGAGGAAGTTGAGAGAGACCAAGTCTAATTTGGAAGCTTCATCAATGTACTAGAAGTTGATTGGTTCACTAATGTATTTGGTTAATACTAGGTCATACATTTTCTTTGTAGTAAACATGTTGACCTAGTTCCAAGTGGAACAGAGAGACAATCATTGGATAACAACAAAGCACATATTGAGATACTTGCGTGGTATGGTGGACCATGGTTTGAGATATGTCTCAAACGGTGATACACATTGGTAGGGATATACCGATGCATATTGGGGAGGGAGTGTTGAAGACAGGAAGATTATCTCTAGAGATTTCTTTACTTTGGGTTCCACTATGATTTAGTGAATGAGCAGGAAGAAAACATGTGTCACACCTAGTATTTCCAAAGAATAATATATTGCAGCTATCTTAGTGAGTTGTGAAGTAGTATGCCTTTGAAAGTTACTCGCGGGACTGTTTAATCATGTGCTCGAACCAACCATGATTTATTGTGATAATCAAAGTTTTGTGAAGCTGACATAGAATTCAACGTTCCATGACAAGCCTAAGCACATCGAAATCAAGTACCACTTCATTTGTCACATGGTGCAAAAGGGAGAAGTAAAGCTCCAATATATCGCCATTGATGAGTAGATTGCATATATTTTGACAAAGCCTTTGTCCTATGCGAAATTTGTATACTTCATAGATAAGATTGAACTTGTGGTGAATGCCTCTCTCATTAAGGAGTGTTGATGAGATAGCATCATGGAGTAACATTCTCCTTGTGTCAAGCATTCTGGCCAACATTAGGGAAATTATCCCCGTGTCAAGTACTTTGACTAGAATTAGGGGTAATGGTTCAATTGTGGACTAACATTCTTCATGTCTAATTGTTACATGTCATTTTGTCAACATGAAATTTAACTGTCATTATGGGTCTATCACAATCCATATCATGCTCCCTTAGAGGTCAAAAATATTCATGTTCCTGAAACAAGTATTGTAAACTGGAGAAAATCTCTTTAAAACCTTTAAAATATTACCTACGCACTTTTTATGACCATTTCCTGTGCATGCGTTGATACTTCTTCTATTAGCCGCGGGGACAGCTACTCTGTTCACCAATAAAAACTGTGCACCTCGTAAAAAGGAAGTAAACACAAAAAGGTAACTTCTAGAAGCCTAGTTGGTCGAATATTCTCCCAACTGGAAGCCTCTAGAGTCACGTTTGTTCAAGATTTATCCCCCTACTCATGGAGCTTATCCCTTGGCTAAATTTCACACCCCCTACAAAATTTTGAAAAAATTAAGGTTTTCTCTTCCAAAGTCAAATAACTAAATTCTTAACGTTTAACCTGATCTATACCAACTCTCATATTCTGTCTATGAAATCCTCCTTAACACCTTAGAGTCTTGTTTGATAAATCATCCCTTTTGCATAATTCAGTTAGGGTTTGACCTAGTTTGTTATTTCTCTTTTTGGAAGATAGATTCATTCGCCAAAGATCACTGGTTTTCTGTTATTACCTTCTTGAGCCACCATGATTATTTCTAGCCTTAACTTTTTTGTATTTGTTTCTTACTCGATTGCAAAAAGGAAAAAACTTCTAGATCACGAAAGTCTGATTTGTCTCAAACTAGTCTTTCATGATTTCATTTATGCTAGTTCAAGTGGAAATTTTTTTAGTTTGCTTTCAACTAAGAGAAATCATTAAAAGACACTTATAGTTATCTTAGTTAGGATTGTTAATTAAAACTTTGATTTTCTTTGAAATTTTTACACTTTTTATGGTTTTTATAAGTTGCTTTCTTTTGAGAATTGTTTGTTCATCAAAATTGTAGTTTTTTGGCTTTGTAATCAATGAAAATTTTCATCACAAAATAGATATTGATCATGCTTGGAAATGAAATTGTTTTCTTGATGAAAAAGAAAACTTATTTGAAGTTATAGGAATTTTGTACTATTTGTGTCCAAAAGTCCTTCAATTTTATCTTAAATAGAAATTCATCGAATTAATGAGTTGCATTTTCATATTTATGCATTTAGAGTATTTTGAGTCAGGTCAAAATATCATCAAGTTTCATCTCCATACCCCTCGCGTAAATAACAGCCAAATCAATACGGTGCTTAATAAAATTAATCTAGATATTTTTTACATTTTATAGGGCTCATTCCATCAATTTAGCTTAGGCTAGTACTTTGGAATAGGTTCTAATTAAAATTACAAAGAAGATAAAACAAAAAAATAGCATCCTGCGGTAGGGAAATCAAATCGTTGCATTTGTGCTCTAGGAAGCTCTTCTTAAAAGAGTCAAGCACGAGGTCATGTCAGACCTAGTGAGGTAATCGTACCTACTTCATTGGCGAAGATAGAAGATGTGCACGTAATACAAACAGTAAAACTCAGATTAACCATTGTCGAAGAGCCTGGGATCACTTGTTAGCAAACCTCAGATTTACCATGTCGAGGAGCTTTCAAGGGGATTGAGCTTTGATACTCTGCCCTTGCGTGTATGACTATAGACTGTTCCCCCGGTGCAATTGTCTCAGTTGGTGACCTTAGTGGCCATAATCTTTAGGATTTTTCCCAAAGTGATGGTGGAGGGAAGGTCCCACTGTACCTGGAGCAGACGTTGACTATAATCACTTGGACTTTTCGGAGGGTACTCTTCACTTCGAGATGGTATAGTGAAGTTACTTGCACCAGACTGTTTCATTAAGCAGGTTGTCAGGGTAACTGTTTCAACCGCTAGTTTTCCACATTAATTTCCATGACGTTGGATTTCATCACCAAATAGTGTTTTTATTGTGGAAACATATTGTTTGTGTGTGGTTTGTCTCTTATATTTTGTAGGCACGTGTTCATTTGTTTGATTTTTATAGGCCTTAGGTGTATTCTTTTGAAATTTTTGATTTCGTGTGTTAAAAAGATTAACCGTGGCTGAATTACCAAGACATTCATGTAGAATGTAGGGGCAACCCCCTCAATATATACCCATTCAATTGGAAAAACTCAAAACTGTAAGAGTTCAAAAATCAGGAACCGAGTCTACTGAACAAGGAGAAACATCCATTGTAATACATCCTGATTTCAAAGTTAATCAAACTCAGATAACTGAAAAAGATTAAGAAAAACCAGAAATTTCTGATGTAATTACAATTCAATTTATTATTGGTGAGTTGTCAGATACACAATTCACTAAACCTGAAATATCTGAGCCTGAATCTGATTCCACTTCGTCTGAGTCACCTTCAAATCTTATAGCCCTGACTCCTGGTCGTCCTCGTTCACCTCGAGTGAAAATTCTCATCACTAAGAATATTCCTCCTAGCCTAATTAGCATTGAAGAGATATCTAACGTGGAAGAAGAGATTACAGTTCCCTCTCATCAAGAATCTTTAGATCTAAGGTATAGTGAACAAATTTACCCTTTCATTCCTTTTAGACAGGATCCTTGGTATCATTAATTTACTGATTTTATACACAGCCCTGGTTACACTCAGTCGCCACGCCACATACCATTCTACTCTTTACCCAAAGGTAGTAACATGGTTTCTCAAATCATGTCTACTGAGATATCTATGTCTTCTTCATCACCATAAACATTTTTGTATGGCGGTCCTTCTGTTCCTACTGGGTACCAGTCGTTTCTGGTGCTTTCTTAGGAGCATCTCCATTCTCCAAAACTTCTACCATATCAACTGGTTTGTTTGAGTCTACCACTGAACCTTTGACAACATAACATGTCTATATTTTTTCTGGGAATATCCGTCAAGCTGGCTCACAAAGTAGCTATAGAGTGTTTGAGGGACAACAACCTCTCCAAGGGCAGCAACCTTTTCAAGGGTAGCAACCTCTTCAAGGGTAGCAACCTTTCCAAGGGCAACAACCTTTTCAAGAGCATCCATCTTTTCAAGGAGGAAAACCTTTTACCAGAACCTATCCCCTTGTTGTAGGGCCAAATACTCTTGGTAATTATCAAACTTATGCTTTGATGCCTCAAACTGGTTAAGTTCAACCTTATGCATCGCGACCTTCGATGGAAGCTCCTTACCCAAGGATAAATACTATGTGGAACCCTTTGTTTAATCAACAATCTTTACAACCTACATTGCAAGTACCTTATAATCAACTTTCTCAACCAGCTGGACAATTTGGTTTTACCCAAGTCCAACAACCTGTTCAAGGTGCACTTCAAATTACCCCACATGTATCTGTGCCAAGTAGTTAGCAAGTTGGTCTGAGTACTCCTAGTACTCCTATCCAATATTATGTGGAAAAATATTTTCAACAACCAAGTACACCTATCCTGTGAGTTTCTCAAACCCCTATTGTTGCAACCCTTCAAATATCATCGCCAATTGTTACACAGGCAATTCCTCAGGTTACTACTCATCAAACTGGACCTACAGTTCAGTATATTCCTCAAATCTCTGTAGGAAAACCTAGTGCAACAATGGTACAAACAATTCTACCTTTTATAGGTCAAACCTTTCAAGGACAACCCTTTGTTGTTCAATCTATTCAAGGGAAAACTTTTACAGCACCAACTATTCAGGGAAAACCTTGATCAAGTCAAACTTTTCAAGGTCAGTATGTTCGAAGTCAACCATTTCAAGGGAAATTACAATTATGGACAAATGGGACAAAATAAATTTTACCAGATCCAACCATACCCTGGTTATACATATCAAATATCAGCTCAACCTTAGTTTGGTATGGATAACACTGGATACCCTGGAGGTATACAAATTCCAACTGCTTAGGCTATCCCAAGTTTTCCTGGATATCATCCTCAGGTTACTGGCATTGTCCCTCAAGGTTATTAATTTTCTCAACAAGACCCTAACCGGTTGTTACCATTCATTGCAACTTTAGATTTACCGAACTTGTCTCAAATAACGAATGATCCAAGTTACTATCTTCCATTTTGGCCAGCAATGCCTACTAAGTTTCCCAGTGACATTCCAAGTTTGAAGGAAAATCATGAGAATACCCCTCGAATCATGTGATGAATTATCATCTATGGTGTGCATCCAATTATTTAATCAATGATTCGATTCATTTGAGACTTTTTCAAAGAACTTTTATCGGCTTAGCCGCAAAGTGGTACATTGAGTTACCACTGGGCTCTTTCAACAATTTCAACGCTTTAGCAACAACCTTCCTAACTCATTTTTAGTTTCCAGTCCATTATGATAATGACACAAAACTTTTGACTTTGTTAAAAAAAAAGTACGTCTACGTACATTTCAGATCACATATACAAATGGCGACGTAGACGCCACTTAGTCAAAGTTTTCATTATAGATCAAATTCTGGCTGAATGGTACATCAAATCATTTCTTCCAAAGATTATTGAATATGTAGCTAAAGGAGGCGGTGTAACATAAGAGCAGGTCATTTCTCAAGCACAATATCTGGAACTTGTTTACACACATGCTGGTACATTGTATGAAAAAATTCTTGATTTACCATGCCCAAGTCAACTCACTGCAACTCCTTCTTATTATCATGCCACAGATGGTGTAATTGGTATAGCTAATATGACAAAGAGTAAGAAGAAATCATCTAAATCTACTTCTCCAATCATAACTCTACCAGATTCACCTAAAGGATATCCTTCCCTAGAAACTTCTGTCGAGATTCATGTTGTAGACTCATATACAACCAAAGCTAAATCATCCGAAAATAGGAAGAAGGGGAGCAGTGAAAATAAACAAAACACTTCTCAAAAATAGAAAGGAAAAAAAACCAAACCATTAGATGAGAAACAAAAACCTCGTAATCCTTTTCTTATCTGTGACGAGGATCACTACACCAAAGAGTGCCCACATCAGGCCGAGGTATCCAAATTTGTCAAAGGTTCACCCACACTCGTTGTCCTGAAAGATCCTTTTCCATCACAAGACAACAAAATGATTAGATGTTCTTCCAATTCATCAACGGATATCCTGATGATGTCCCAGGTCATGGTTGTGATGCGATCTCAATACTATGGATCTAAGAGTCCTGCAACTGGAAAAGAAATGGAATCATCCAGTCAACCACCAGTATCAACTCCTTCAGTTTCTGAACCATTACACATCAAGAAACCTAATCTTGATTTAGTGATTAAACTTCCTGCCAAAGGTGTACTTTTAAAATCGACTTTCAATCCACATGCGAGAGCCGCTCATAATTACAATGTTGTTGAAGATTTGGCCATATCCCCTTCAACAATGTCGGCACTTGAAGTGTTGCAATCTTGTTCAGCTCAGAGGAAATTACTATTATCAACTATATGAGAAATTGATCCTCAAGACTTGAATCTCATTGTCTTTGTAGAAATTTGCTGAATAATGAGGATTTATTCACCGATATTATCCTGGTCACACACTAATTTGAAGCTTCATGCATAATACATAACCTCTTCTACAATTGATCATGAATATGCGGAAATAGAAAGCAGTCGCATGCGCTCATTAAACATAATCAAGCACACATATCAACATAGGATGTAATGGGGAAAGAAATAGCTGAAAACCCCCAACTATCTATATATTATAATGATAGAGAACGTGTAACAATACATAGCACAAAGCTCTCACAGCTCTCATCACTATCTCAATGCTACACACAAAACTAGTATGGAAAGTGAACTAGTCACAGGTTCAAATCTCCTCCACAAGTCTGCCTGCCTCTACTGCGCAATCCAAGTTGATTAATGATGAGATCCAAGTTTGAATCCCACTAGCTCCAACTGCGCAATCCTCATTGGAAATCTCTATCAATGTGTGTGCAAATATCATGCACAATCATGGTCACAACTGATAGTCACACCCACCCTTTCACCCACCTCTAACACTGGTCTCGACTGAACTGTCCATGCATTGCAGTTAAATGATGTGTTCTTTAGTTGATTTATGAGTTAATAATTAGTGAATTAATTAATAATTAATTCACACCACTCATCACTAGTGTATTTTTCAGTTAGACTAAATACAACTAGTTCAACTAAGTTAAACCGAACACAACTCCATCAAATGTCTCATCAACTCCACCAAACTCTGCCACATGAGTTCTAACTGAAGTCAACCATGCAATAGCTCAACTAACCCTTAGGAAAAGCGTATTTCCTTCTGTCAGCTGCATGTGCCACATCCAAGCATCAAACTGAAGTGCTCCAAGAGTATAAGATAATGTTTATAGTCTAAATATTATTAAGGGTTAATAATATTTGACTGTTCTATTTTTAGCCCGGCAGTCTAAAAATAGATTCCGCCCAATGTCTAAAAATAGAGGTCCATCTATTTTTATCAACTCGACCAATCATTCATAAATAGCATCCTGCAACTCATAGACCATGATCCATATGTCTAAAAATAGACATAGTCTAAAAATAGACTTTGCGCCAAAAATAGCCTGCGGGCCCACTTAGTGAAGGCGACTTCATTTCACTAAGCTCCATCATCTTGTTGCTTTTTCAACACTCCCTCTCAACAAGATATGGATTATCTGCAACCCCTATCCTGCCTCTGTGGAATTCAAATTTGCTCCTGGTGAGCGCCTTCGTCAAGATGTCAGCATCCTGATCCTCTGTGGGAATATATGAAAGTAACATGATTCTCCGCTGCACACAATCTCTGATATGATGGTACCTGATGTCGATGTGTTTGGATCTATCATGAAATACTAGATTATCTGAGAGTTTAATGCAACTCTGGTTATCACAATAAATCACAGTAGGCTCCAAATGCGACCCGAACAACCCGACCAGAATCTTCCTCATCCAAATAGCCTCGCATGCAGCCAAGCTTGCTACCATATACTCGGCCTCCGCGGAACTGAGTGCCACGGATCTCTGCTTCCTGCTGTACCAGGAAACTGCTGTCGACCCGATACTGAAGATCCCTCCAGATGTGCTCTTTCTGTCCGTTGGGCTCCCTGCCCAATCTGCATCCGTGAAGCCACACAGCTTCACCTCATCCTCTTGTCTGTACCACAAGCCATATCCCGATGTGCCTCTAAGATAACGCAATACATGCTTGCCTGCCTTCCAGAAGAGCTTGGTAGGCTTAACCATAGCTTTTGAAATCTGGTTAACAGCATAGCATATATCGGGTAGTATATTGACCAGATACATAAGCGACCCCACCAACTGTCGATAAACAGTGGCATCCACTACCTCTGCTGAAGTAGCATCCTCCTTCCTCCAACCTCTAGGAAGAGGAGTATCAACAGGCTTGCAGCCATGCATGTTGAACTTCTCCAGTATTTCCCGGGCATACTTACCCTGAGAAACAAACAGTCCATCACTGCGCTGCCAAATTTCCAATCCCGGGAAATAATGAAGGAGGCCCAAGTCCTTCATCTCAAACTCTCTAGCAAGATCCTCCTTGCATGAAAGTATCAACAGCTCATCACCCGTCAAAATCATATCATCTACATACAGTACAATGATCAGCAACTTCCCCTCCACCACAATCTGGTACAGGTTAGGATCCGCCTCACTCTTGGAGAATCCAAGTTCGGTGAAATAACTGTCTATCCGTGTGTACCAAGCACGAGGTGCTTGTTTCAACCCATACAGTGCTCTCTTGAGTCTGCACACATGCGACTCACTGCTGAAGATCTCGAAACCTTCCGGCTGCTCTATGTACACCTCCTCCTCAATGACTCCGTTGAGGAACGCAGTCTTCACATCCATCTGATGGATGTGCCACCCCATCTGCGCTGAGAGAGCTAGGATCGTCCATATGGAAGAGTACCTTGCGACAGGTGCAAAGGTCTCCTCATAATCGATCCCCTCGATCTGTGAGAAGCCACGGGCAACAAATCTTGCCTTGTACTTCTCCACACTCCCGTCAGCTGCCTGCTTCACTTTGTAGATCCATCGTGAACCCACCACTGATTTCCCCTCCAATCGCGGGACAATCTCCCATGCACTGTTTCTGACAATAGAATCATACTCTTCCACCATGGCATCTACCCATGCGGAGTCCTCCACAGCTTCCTCGAAAGAGGATGGCTCTGTCACGACACATTTTCTCATAAGAGCCATGTATCCAGTGTACCGGTCCGGTGACTGTCTCTGTCTGCAATGTGCTGTAGGTGGTCCTACAACCTTCTCTGCATCTCGAGCCAGTCGCTCAGCTTCTGTAGTGCGCTTGCGCCCTCTGATGGTTGGCGGCATGGTCTCCACTCCATGAACTTCCTCTTGTGGCGAAAATCCACATAGGAAGCTCTGTTGGGAACTAATAACTCTCTGTCTGCATGCAAGTGTGGCTCCCTCTCAAGCGAACAACGCAGCTCTCCTCACGAGGAAATTTGATATCTCGTCGCACAACGAGTCTTGCGATTATCTGGAAAATACACACGGTGGTTGTGAGGAGTGTCAGTGTACCCCACGGAAATATCCAACCTGCGGTCGGATCCGGCTTCTTTACGGCATCCTTCGTCACATGCATGTAGACAGGTGAACCAAAAATCCTCAAAGGGGAAATATCAGGCCTCTTGCCAAAAAATGCCTCCTCCGGTGTACTCATGCCAAGTATCTTGTGAGGACAACGGTTTTGCACATATACTGCAGTATTGCATGCCTCTGCCCACAAGTGAATGGGTAGGCCCTGATCATGCAACATCGCCCGTGCAGCACCCATGATTGTTCTGTTCTTCCGCTCAGCAACCCCATTCTGCTGTGGGTTATGGGGTGCTATGAGCTCTCTCCGAATTCCTTCTGCGCTGCAAAAGTCCTTGAATTCGGCAGAGATGAATTCACCACCATTGTCGCTCCTAAGAGCCTTCACATGCTTCCCCGATTCCTTCTCAACCAGCGCCTTGAACTCACAGAACTTTGAGTATGTCTCGCTCTTCTTTTGCATGAAGAAGATCCAGCACTTCCGAGAGAAATCATCAACAAAGATCACATAGTACTTGTGCTTTGCTGTCGAAGCTACTGAGAAAGGTCCACACACATCTGTGTGGATTCTCTCAAGGATCGTCGTGGTGCAACTATCCTTCTCGTGAAAGGTGGCTTTCACAAATTTTCCCAAGGTACACCCCTTGCACTGATCTGACTGCGCAAGAGTGCCCTTAGGAAGCCTAGTAGAAATCTGTTGCAGTATCTTTAAAGCTCCATGGTGAAGGTAGCCCAATCTCCTGTGCCACAGTTCGCCCTCATCATCTCGGCTCACCACTTCTCCCGCCTTGCATGCCATTGCTGGGTAGCCATCTAATTGCAATTGATAAAGGTTCTTGACTCGAACCCCTATCTTCCGGGTCTCACCAGTAGTCTTACTGCACAGGAAGGCTTTTCCTTTGCTGAAGACCACATCATACCCCTTGTCTTCCAACATCGCCACAGAGATCGCATTCTTCTTCAATCCTGGAACATGCATCACTTCCTTCAATATGAAGGGTTTACCATACTCCCTCTCAAAGGAAATGGTACCGATACCGGTCGCATTGTATCTACCATCATCGCCCATCTCGATGTGCACTCCAAGATCTTTCTCATCCAGATCTGAAAACAAATCTCGATCTCCGGTCATGTGAAAGGACGCACCACTGTCCAAGAACCATACTGATCCCATCACACTTGAGACCAAGCATGCGATCAGCGAAAAATCCAGCTCAAACTGCGAGGCTAAGGCCTCTCCTGCTACAGATCCAGCAGCCTGCTTATTTTTCTTCTTCTGCGGACAATTTGTGGCATAATGTCCGTGTTGGTGACAGTGAAAGCACTTCACCTTAGACATGTCTTGATTCTTGCCTTTCGCACCAGAATGAGAAGCTTTCTTGCTCTTCCCCTTCTTTGCTTTGGTACCAAAGCGGCACTTTCTTCACGATGCCTTTGGAGAAGATCCGTCCCCGGTAGTCCGCCTTCTTATCTCTTGCATGAGATCCGCCCAAAGTCGCTCCCATCCCGGCAACTTCTCCCGACCATTGACAGAGTCCTGATAGGAATTCCAACTCTTCGGAAGACCAAGGAGAGCCAGTTCCACCAATTCCTCTTCATCGACAGTCACCCCCACACTTCCCAACTCATCTCTGCATTGAGTGAACTTCGTGAGGTACTTGGCGATATTATCGCCTTTCTCCATCTTAATGTTTCTGATTTTATCCTTGAGCGCCAGCTTCCTTTGGTCGCTCTTGCTCTGGAATAGATCTGTCAACGCTTTCCACATCAAATATGGAGAAGCTTTTCCATGTAGGCTGGATACAATGTGATCCTTCACGCCCTCCACCAGAATCCTTCGACATTTTTCCATCTTCTTTTTCCAAGCCTCAACTTGAGCAGCATCAGTAGGCTTTGGGATCTCAGCATATATGAACTCCTTCAGCCCATTATCATCTAATACTGCCTCCATTCTGTCCTTCCATGCAACATAATTCGAACTTCCCTCAAGGGCATATTCCGGTCGCAATCCGTTGAAAGACATTTCAACTCCGGCACCAAGAAAACAAACTGCTGCAAAATTCGAATTCCAAGCTCAAAACTCAACTGCTTCTGGATCTGTGAGAACAAGGTATTTCTAGCACAGAGATTGACTGTAGGGGTTTTTATTGGATATATCACCTTTCAGAGAAAGGATGGATCCGTAGGCTACCCGGCCCGTTACGTACTGTTTACCAAAATAATTGTAATTCACCGTAATAGATCCCAATATAAATTCTCTACCTCTTGATACCATGTAGAAATTTCTTTTGAATAATGAGTACTATCACACTGATATTACATCTCTGTCACAACAATTTGAATTCATGCATAATACATAACCTCTTCTACAATTGATCATCAATTTGTGGAAATAGAAGCAGTCGCATGCGCACATTAAAACATAATCAAGCACACATATAACACAGTATGTAATGGGGAAAGCTGATAGCTGAAAACCCCCAACTATCTGTATATTATAATGATAGAGAACATGTAAAAATCATAGTACAATACTCCTCACAAGTACTCAGTACTATCTCCAATAGTTACACACAAACTAGCTCAGATCTGAACAAGTCACAGGTTCAAATCTCCTCCACTGTCTGCCTGCCTCTATTGCGCAATCCAAGATGATAATGGATGAGATCCAAGTTCGAACTTAATTAGCTCCAATCGCGTATCCTCATTGGCAATTCTAATGTTTGTGCAAATCTCATGCACAACTAATAGCAAACTCTAATTTTTCACCTATCTCTTCCACTCGGTCTCCACCGAATCGTCTATGGACCGGTGTTAACTGATGTGTTCTTTAGTTGGAATAATGACATAATTAGTGAATTAATTAATAATTAATTCACACCACTCATCTTCTAGTGTATTATCGTGCTTAAACTAAATACAACTAGTTCAACCAAGTTAACCCAAACACAACTCCATCAACTCCTCAATCAACTCCACCAAAGGCCCCTGCCACATGAGTCTAACCTAAGTCAACATGTTCTAACCTAAGTCAACCATGCAATAGCTCAACCAAACCCTAGGAATAGCGTAACCCTTTGTTGTACCGCATGGCCAAGCATCCGTAGCTCAAACTCGGCGTTTTAAGAATAAGATAATGTTTATAGTCTAAATATTATTAAGGGTTAATAATATTTGACTGTTCTATTTTTAGCCCAGCAGTCTAAAAATAGAAACCGCCTAATGTCTAAAAATAGAGGTCCATCTATTTTTACCAACTCGACCAATCATCCATAAATAGCATCCTGCAACTCATAGACCATGATCCATATGTCTAAAAATAGACATAGTCTAAAAATAGACTTTGCGCCAAAAATAGCCTGCGGGCCCACTTAGTGAAGGCGACTTCATTTCATTAAGCTCCATCATCTTGTTACATTTTCAACAGTCTTTGATCTCGAGAAATTTGTACCTAGACTCCCACATAAAATGGATTTTCAAATTGCAGTTTTAGTCACATCTAGGTGAGTTTTCTGCACAGTAATCGATGACGGAGCATCTACGTGCATTATCTCCTTAGCTTGTTGGAAAACTCTTGGTTCTCCACAAATCAACCAGTCACCGACGATTCTTAAAGCCTTTTATGGAATATGTTTTCTCCCATTCAAAATACTCCAGGATCTGCCTATAGAGGTAGAAGGAAAAATTGTAACGCTTGAGGTGGAAGTTGTTGATGCCCCTCTTGATTACAACCTTCTTCTGGGTCGAAGTCAATCTTATGCTATGACCTCTGTGGTTTCATCAGCCTTTCAAATGTCATGTTTCCTCATAAAGGAAATATTGTTAAAATCGATCAGTTGTATTACTTCGCTTCATACCCTACCTCTATAGATAGTATCCAGCATGTCGGAAAAATGATTATCCCTTATGAATATGTTGGGGTAGGACTAGTTAAAGATTCTGCTCTTATTGGAATTTTCATTATACCTCCTCCTAATGTACCTCGAACTATTGCCAATATCAATATGATTACATCAAGCATAATGCCATATTATGACACATGGAATGTGCCTTTACAATCTGAATTTGACTCCTATGGTGGCGAGATGCTTTTAAGTCCATATGAATTGGCATATGTAGCGATACAATCATGTTCTAACATTTCATCAACTAATATTGATCAAATGAATGTGGTCAATGAAGAGTCTTCTTCTTTATCAAGCTCGACCATGACATCATTTTCAAATCCTTTTCAACAATTTTTTTTTAACTGATGAAAATATCTGATAAATCTTGTTATTGGATGAATTACCATGGGACGATCTTCATCATCGATCTTATTTTCTACCTAAACTTGATATACTTTAAAATGACTTTTCACCCATATTTTAGATTGATTATGTCAAGGAACCTCAAAATCCTATGTCCATTCTTCGTTCGGATTCTGAGACAAATTTAGGAAATATTTCCACCACAATTCCCATTGACATATCAATCAAACCTAGGATAACTAAAAACATTCATATAGGCTTCTTGCTTGATTGAAGAGATCAATTTATACAAAGCCCTATTTCAAGAATTCTGAGACATTTTTTCCTGGTCTTATGAAGAAATTCCAAGTATTAATCCTAAGATTTTTATTCACGAAATTAATACATACCCGAATGCTAAACCTATTAGACATAGATTACGTTTGATACATCTGCGGAAAGCTGTTGCAATTAAAGTTGAAGTTGAAAAATTACTTCGTGCAGGATTTATTTATCCTATTCCTTTGGCGGATTGGGTATCTAACATAGTTCCTGTAACCAAAAAACAAAGGACTATCAGAGTATGTGTTGATTATCAGGATATTAACAAGGCATGTCCTAAATACAATTATCCTACCCCTTACATCGATCAAATTGTTGATGATTGCATTGGAAACGAAATATTTTCGTTTTTGGATGGATTTTATGGCTACAATCAAATAAACATACTCCTTACTGATCAGCCTAAAACATCATTTATATGTCCATGGGGAACATTTTCATATTTTAAATTACCATTTGGACTAAAATTTTTTGGTGCAATGTTTCAAATAGCTATGTCTTACGCATTTCATGATATAAAACACATTGTACAACCCTACTTGGATGACTCATCTGCTCATTCTTTACACAGACAAGATCAACTTACACATTTATGTCCTGTATTTATGCGATGTAGGAATTACAACATTCATTTGAATCCACACAAATGTGTTTTTTGTGTACAATCATGACACTTACTTGGGTTCATTATTTCAAAAGAAGGAATTCATGTCAATGGGTTGAAGTTTGAGGCCATTGTTAATTTACCTCCTCCTTCCACTCTTCGCCAAATCCAAAGTTTATAGGGGAAAGCAAACTTTCTACGTCGCTTTATCCCAAACTATGTGGATTTAACTAAAGGTTTCACTCAGTTATTAAAACAGGATGTTCCATTCACCTGGGATGAGCTTGCCAATAAAGCTTTTGATGCACTCAAACACACGTTGACCCATGCACCATTGTTGCATTTGCCTAATTATCACTGGGATTACTTTTGTATTTAGCTGCATCTGATTCCACGATTGGAATGGTTATAGTTCAAGAGGATGACTCCAACAATCAACATGTGATTTATTAACTAAATCGAAATCTCACCCCAACAGAGATCAAGTATTCGCATGTGGAGAAATTGGCCTTGGCAATCGTTCAAGTTGTCCAATGATTACATCATTACATATGGTTACGTAAACCCATAGTGATATCTAATTGCAACTTGATGATGTACATTTTGACGAAACAATTGCTCGTGGGAAAATTCTCCAAATGGATCGTTATCCTACAAGAGTTTGATTTGGAGTTCGAGAAATCCAAGTCTAAGAAATCATTGGTTTTTTCCAAACTTATGTGTGATTTTCCCTATACTAAATCTAAAACGGTGGCAAAGGACCATCTCGCTAATGAATCTTTGTTTCTAATTAGTACATTGGATCCTTGGTATGGAGATATCATTATATATCTTCAAACCCAAACCTTTTTTCCAGAAATTTCATGATCTGATCGATGTAGAATATGATACCAATCTCAACAATACAATATTGTTGGCGACACTGTTTATCGTCGTGGTGTCGATTATGTTTTTCGACGTTGTATAACTCACGAAGAAGCCGAAAGGGTCTTAAATGAATGTCATTCTAGTGCGTGTAGTGGCCATATGTCTGGGTTTTCCACAACCCAAATATATTACGCGCTGGCTATTTCTGTCTGTCACTATTCAAAGACGGCATTCTCACAGTTAGAAAATGCCACAATTGTTAGATTTTTGATCGAAAGATGCGTGCACCTCCAACTCCTCTTCACCCAATCATTGTTTTCAGTCCTTTCGCCAAATGGGGCATCGATTTTGTCACATGTAACCCTCACTTGGTCGAGGGGCATGGGTATATTATTCTCGTTGTAGATTACTTTACCAAATGGGCCGAGGCGATGCCTACATTCATGGCTGATGGAAAAGCTGCAACAATTTTCATATTCAATCACGTGATTTCTAGGTTTGGTGTCCCTCAAGCTATCGTTATGGAACATGGTAGCCACTTTCGAAACATTATGATGACCGAAATTTCCGCTCAACTTGTCCTACGCCATGATAATTCTACACTATATTACCCGCAGGCTAATGGTCAAGTTGAGGTTGTCAATAAGGTTTTAAGCAACATGATTAAATGGATTGTTGGAACTCATAAAATGAATTGGCATACCATGCTTTTTTCTGCATTGTGGGCATACCGTACCTCTGCAAAAACATCCACATGTTTCACTCCTTTTCAGCTTGTTTACGGTTTGGAAGCTATGTTACCCATTGAATGTGAAATCACATCACTAAAATTAGCCATTGAATTGTTACCAGTTACCTCTGAAGAGGAGAAACGCTTCTTATACCTAACACAATTAGATGAGACTCGTCGCACTGCTGCATTAGCTTCCGAAGCTCATAAAAAATGTGCTAAGGCTCAATATGATCAAAGTGTTAACCCTCATATCTATTCGGAAGGTGACCTAGTTCTAGTATACAATCAAGCTCACGACAAACTAGGTGCTGGTAAATTCGAACCAATGTGGCATGTTCCTTATATTGTTAAGCGTGTGCTTGCAAAAGGAGCCTACGATTTAATTGATTATGAAAACATCTCTTTAGATAAACCCAAAAATGGCCTTCATCTCAAGAGATATTATGCATGATTTTTCGTGTGAATATCCTCTTTGTACATTAGTTACATTTTCGAACAATGTCCCTTAGATTAGTTATTTTTCTTGACGAGTTTTCGTTACTTTTGCTGCTTATCTTGATTACTCTTGATACTGCAGATTTTGACATTCCTTCAGACTTACATTGGTTTTTCTGACGGCGCCTATCGTAGTACATAGAAAATTTTTTCCGTTGCTTGGGTCATCTATTCACCCACTGATGAGTTAGTCTCTATTCATGGGATTTTCCTTGGTCAAACAACGAATAATATTGCAGAATATAGGGTATTCATTAAGCTATTATCTGATGCCATTTCATTTGGCATTCGACGTTTTATTGTTAGGTTATATTCGCAACTCATTGTATTACATTTAAACAGTGTTTATGCTATCAAAAATTCGTCTTTGTTAAGAATGTTTTTAAGGGTTCGTCTCTTACAAAGGCAGTTTGATTACATTGAATATCAACACATTTCAAGAAATTTAAACATATTGATTGATGCATTAGCTAATCAAGTTTTAAATAGACATCTGTAGTATTAAAAGTAAAACAAAACAATATTTGATCCATATTGAATAAGATACTCAGAGATCGAAAGTAGTAATATCACTAGGTTAAAATAGTTGTGTGTCAAAATATTACACCGTTTCTGATCATAGGTTTCAAACACCTTATGATTTAAAGACACTGATACCAAAAAACAAAATGCCAATCTAGATCAACCATGAGATATCCATGATGATGATCATGGTAGCAGAATATGGGACGTGCCACCCTGCGCATATATCTCCTGAATGGGCCTAGAACCCTAGTCACATGTCTCTGGAGCTTGAGAGGTATATCATTTGTCCCTGTCTCCGGGATGTAAATAGTCAACCTCTCTAGGTTGTGCTCTAGCTCTGCAAGGGGCTTTGCTACATCGGTCTATGGTGGACCTGTTGCTATAGGTTGCAAGTCTCGCCTGTCAAAGCGACGAAACGTTGCTAGTCGTGATGGGCCAACATCTGCATCTTAATATTTTTATCAATACTGAACGAGAAAAATCACAGAAAAATTAGATAACACAAAAAATTCAAAATGAGATATTTTACCTGATGCATCCCACTGTGTTCCCAGTGGGAGTGATGTGGCAGGGTCACCCCTAAAATCTACCCCTACATAATGAAAATCCTCAATCATGAAGATTTGAATCCAGAGCCATATAAATAACTGAGGGGTATATCGAACCACGCAACCACCATCGCCACCATGGTGAGCCATCAATGACACCCATTGCAACATACGTGGTTCCCTAGGTCCCGTTGGATCCATGGTGACCATTGAGGTGCTAAGAACGGAATCCTCTCTAAATTTAAAGACACAAGAATGGCTCCATAGCCGAAGTTTTCAACTTCCCATTCTTTTCTCTCGTAAGTTGGTTTTTCATGTTGACCATCACTCCTTCACACAAGTTGAAAATTGTTCCCCAAAACATTCAACTGCAATTTGCATTTGTATTGTGGTAGCCACATGTGGAGCTGCACTGCCACACAACCAGGTAACTATAAATGCAATGATCTTAACATCTATTCACACAATGGTTTTGATATCAATGTGACCATCCTTCAGCTCTGAATCTTGGCTACAATACTATGCCATATAAGATGCAATGGGAAATCCCCCTGGTCGTGACCCAAACAAGGAGGTATCCCTTCCCCTGCAGGGTAATCGAGTGAGGAAATAAATGTCCTCTGGCTCGATCACAAGAATGTGAACGCCAATGATGAAGCATTGCTCCCAAACATCCCAGGCATTGACCAACCAGCTCATAAGTTCTACCTGTGCCTTCATTCCTTGAATTGCCAAGAATTTATACAAACCAAAATTATTTAGCATGTAAAGTGTTGTTGGGTCATCCATGGCTTCGTTATCATGCAACTCATGCTCCCTTTCTCTCCATTCCAGCATGATTGCTAGCCTACAAACAATCAATGAGGATCATTAGAAACCATTAGAGAGAATTTGAGCCATTTTTTTATGGATAGAAATGTAATTTTGAAAACCCCACGGTGCTTGTGTGGGTTTTATGCATATGCAGTGAATTTTTGCGCACGGGTTATGGATAACAATTGCGGAAACCCGGTGATTTTTCAATTAAAAATCATCGCGGTGCGCGAGTTTCGCCACGAAAACCTACGCACCCCCGAGGGTGGATTTCAAAACCTTGTTTCCCCCTAAAAAATGACCCAAAAACTTAAAATGAAAAACTAAAAGGATGAAAGGCAAGTTAATGATGAGGTGGAATACCTAGAGTTGACGGTTCTCGAAATCACTGACTGGTTCTCTCGATATCCACTCCGGAAGGGTTATGGCAAAAACTCCTTTTCTCTACTTTAGAACTCAAAAGATAAAAATGATTTGTTTTGACCCCTTTTTATATGTTTAAATGAATAAAATAATATTTTTTTGTTTATTTTCACCTTCAGGAGTCAAATTTTGAATGTTTTTCCATAATTGAAGAGCAGGTGATTGTAATTTTTTGAGTTTTTGTGCAAGGAACATGTTATTTTTGAAAAGAATCATTTTGACAATGAGTAGAATTTTATCACTTTTTCGAGCTCTTTAAAAAATAAGAAAAAGCAAAAACCTGGAGTCCTCCTTAAGCCCTTTTCAGACTCTCTAAACATGAAAAAATTGTTTACCACTCGACTATTCGAACTCGTTAAAGTAAATGAACAGTCATATATTCAATATAAGTTTATCCCTTTTCCGGATTGAACTAGACTATTTACGAAAAAGGTATACGTTGACTAAGAATGGTAAAGAGTGTTCTCTCCTACATAATTTTATCCTTTTTTGGGTTTGAGAGACTACACTTACGAAAAATAACACTACAGAGTTTACTTATGTTTTTCTTCTGACTCCCTAAAACTGAAAAACATTGAGTTAATCCTATGTTGGACTCGTTAAAACTAAATAGTGCAGGACCTCTCGATTACAATAGGACCGAACCACTCCTTCTTAGGGTTCGTTAAAAATATTGAATGGACTCATTCGAAGGATGAGATTACACGATAAGCAAATGTTATCCTCCTCAAGCTTGACAAAAATAAAGAGGTACTTGCCAGTAATGGTGGGGGGGAAAGTGAGAAAAATAATCCATTTTTTATTTTTGTTTTAAAAGCAGCATGTCGCTCTTGAACACAAAACTTTGTCACACTCATGTCTGGGTTGGGTAATCCTTTTGTCTCACAGTTAATCAAAACTCATTGAAAGTCTTCAGTCGGTTTTGGGTATTATCTTTAAGTCAAATGATGCCAAGCCATCTATAGTGTTGTTATGTGTTCAAGAGAAATTTCAATTTCAAATTCACCATTCATTGCAAACATTTATCTCCATTCATGTTGATTGTCCCTGAGTTAATCCTTGCAAAAAATTTCTTCAAAACTTGACCTAAAGGTTTTGTGTCATAGGATTTCCTGCAATGGATCACTTTCTATCGACATCAACTCATTATCTAGAAAGTTGATTTAGAATCCTACCAGTACCTTGGAATCTACATGCCCTAATGGCAGTTTTCTCGCCTTCAACAACAGGTTCTCATAATTGACACTCGATCGAATGATTCTATGAGTGTTCGACTACAAATAATTCATACACACTTCATATATTGTGCTGAAGTAATTTGAGAGCCATTGCAATTATTGGTGGTTTCTCTCACACTTGTTAACAGTTTTCATCATTGACCGGTAATCAAGTGGTTTCTTCCATGTTCGACTTTGAAACAATCAATCACATGGATAGATTCGTACTAGTTCGAGAAGCGGAAATCAAGACCCTAGATCTAGTTTCAACCATCCAGGCTGCGAGGAGTTATGTATTCATGATACAATAGACTTATTTATAACAGATGGTTGTGTCCATAATGTGTCTACGTTTGAATTAAGGCTAAAATTATATATGTACCAGAACATTTAATTAATTTTGCTCTGAGTATGGGAATTCCTACCTCAGCGATGATTATATATATTTGCATTGAATTTTTCTTACAGGTTTTTGACCGGTGTCTCCAATCCAATCCCTGGAATGATAAAGCACTTCACTCTATCGAAAAACTTTCTCAGACTTCACACTTTAGGGGGGAAATATATTACCAGTAATTTGTCACCATGACATTTGACTATCATTATGGGTCTGTCACCATCCACATCATGCTCCTTAGAGGTCAAAAATATTCATGTTCCTGAACCAAGTCTTGGAAACTGGAGAAAATATCTTTAAAACCTTTAAAATATTACTTGCGCGCTTTTTGTGACCATTATCTGCGCATGCGCTGATACTTCTTCTATTAGCCACGGATGTCATTGCTCTATTTGCTAATAAAAATTGCGCACCCCCGTAAAAAGGAAGTAAACATGAGAAGGTAACTTATAGAAGCCTAGTTGGTTGAATATTCTCCCAACCAGAAGCCTCTAGAGTCATGCCAGTTCGAGTTTTATCCCTGTACTCATGGAGCTTATCCCTTGGCTAAAAAAACCCTAATCCCTTCATGGGAGGATCTCATCCCTCTCTTAATAGATCTGAAACCTCCTTAATCTCTCTATAAATTGAGCTGAAGTTTCAGGTTGAAGGGTAGATACTTGTGTGGAGAGAGTTCATATATTTTGAATTAGTAAGTTGTCGGTTCTACATTGAAGATCACACCTTTGTGCACAAGACTTCATGTTGGTCATTTTGGAGAGGAAGGCTTGTCAAACCGAGTAAACGATTGCGCAGACACATGGGAGAAATTTGTACAACATCAAGGCTCAGGTTGTAAGATTGCTCTTTTTTATTTCTGATAATACATATGGATCTCTTTTTCTCATTGTCTTATTTCTGAATTCATTGAAATGATGTCAATACTTAGACTCCTTGATCACTAAGTTGAACTGATATTTAAGATTATTATATATTGCAGATGCTTTGATCCTTTGCATTGTTTTTTGTTGCAAGTTCTTCTCAGCATTGAAGGATTGCTTTGGAGTGAAAGGAAAAATTCTACATCAAACGTCTCGATTGAAAGGTAGCAGCATAACCTCCTCATTTCTAAGTTATAATAATCTAAAATACAAATAGTTTAGAGAAAGAGGCATTAAAATGGTTGTTTGTTTCTAGTTACCTGTTGGGGTACTAGGGAGATCGCTCTTGTCCGCAAGAGGGATGAATCCACAAAAAAATAATGTATGTCTATAATTAGGAAGAATGGTCCTAGAGGACTAGAATTACTCTAACAGAATGTGGGCTTTCTAGCATTAATATCATTAGCATCAAGCCCATAATTACTCAGTTAGAGTGTGACCTTTGGGGATCCACCATGTGCTAGGTACCGGCTATAATAATCGTGAACCAAGACTAGTTTATATACCATGTGTCACATTGACCAGAATTATGGTGACTAGTTGATGTTAATGATGTGTCGTGTGCAAGGAATATCGACCAGAATTTTGGCAACTAGTTGATGTTTATATACCATATGTCATAGATGATTGACTATAATTATAGTAGTTTTTTATGTTATTACCCTACCATGTGTCAAATTTATTTGACCTTAATTATGGTATTTGATTGATGGTGATTTGTTATAACCATTTCTTAGAGAAAATTTTTCACAAGACGAACACATGACTAATCATTATAAATACCTCCCTAGTTAAGAGGGAGTGTTGAATTTTTGTAGCTATGGCTGGTTTTCATAATTATATCTTTTCTCTTGTAATATAAAAGTAATTTGTAAGACATGTTCTTCATGTCATTTTGACCTTGAAAGAATTTATATAAGACATGTTCTTCATGTTGGATTTTAAAGAGATTAACAAAAGTTGAATTTTGAATCTTTGGCTCCAAGAAATTCAAGTTGGCCATCCCTCAATTCAATTCGTTCATGTGAAGAGACACACCCATTTTGCACATGAATACCACTATATAAAGGCATTCAGCCTCCTCCATAAAGATACATTCAATCCCATCACAAGCACACAAGTTTTTGGCATCCAAGCGAAGGATGAAGGTCTCTCTCTATAGCTCGCATTTCTCTCTCCAAGAACTCACACGCATAAAAATTTTGAGAAGTAGTTTCTAGATAGGTTGAATTATTGTGCACTTTTTTGGGTAGGCTAAAATTATGGGCAACATATTATAGGCAGGCTAAAATTCTAGGAAGATCTGAGAAGGTTGAAATCTTAAAGAGCAGAAGTTTGACTTGGTTTGACTTGACTTGAGGGTTGGAGATCAGGTTGTGACCATTACCTTGTTTACATAGTTGACTAGAAACATTATGTTATCTCTTGTTGAACTAAAAAAATTCTCTAAGAAAAAGGTTTTTCGGTTTTTCCCCTAAGTGGGTTTTCCCAGGGTAAATCTTGTGTTTTCCTTTGTGCATTGTAATTTCTACTATCCTTATGTTTTATGGTTGAATTTCTTAAGTGTAATTGCTTAATGATGAATTTGAATTTTTAAATAAGAATTATATCATTAGAAGTAATTATCAGAATTTTCATAAATATGTGCTTGCATATATATTGCACTAAAAAAATCAACATGTTGATGTTTGTGTGACTTGGGCAGATACTTTTGTATAGACCTAAAAACATGTCACCTTATACACCCTTAGACCTTAGCATTTACTCCAATAATTAACTTAATTTCTTTTTATAAGATGAAAGCATTTTTCATCTAATGAAATGAAAAGGATTATTGTATTGGTGAATTAGAGAAATCTCAACTATCAATCTCAAGTGATGTGAAATCTAATCTCAATCATTAATCACTTCGGAAATTATGGTTAGAGCTTTAGTCATAACTCAAGCTCACAAAAGAAGGGCCATGACAAGGGAGAAGAGACACACCAATGAATTGTTGGAAAATCAGAAAGGCAATTTTTTTTTCTTATGTTGATAATTACTTGTGATATTCTTCTGTTCTTATTAACTTTCTTGTGTTCTTCTTTTATCTTAGTTCATCAAAAAATTACCAAAACCATAACATGACAATCAAAGACACCAGATGTAGGTGGATAGCCAGGGAAAAACCCATATCTAGGAGTAAACCCATTCAAAACTCTTCCTCCATTAGTTTCACAAGACAAGACGAGATAATAAAAGACTCTTTGACCTATACACATACCTTCCAACAAAAACTTCGGCCTAGATCTTCGACCTTGCAGCAGCAGAATTTTGACCTCCCCAACAACAGAATTTCGACCTCTCCAACAACAGAAATTCGACCTAGAAGTAGCGGCAGAAACTTTGACCTAGAAGCAACAACAAAACTTTTACCTCCTGTGATTGCCCAGTAACTACACACGTGTGAGAGACATATAGCCCAAAACTTTGATTTTGTCCTTCTCTGCAATTCTTGTCCTTCTTCTGCAACTTCAAACTTTTCTACATCCTTTTCTTGTATATCGAACTTGTGTGATTGATGCTCCAAATGAATCAAACTGCATTTCTATATATACCTTTTTCTGTGTGTCAAATTTCCCTAATGTAAGGGTACTTCATCAAGCAAGGGCCGACTTGGTGTGGAGGCGACAAATGACTTATTTGACTCGATAATAATTATTTTTACATGATTCAAAAGCCCAAGAAGGGTCTTATAAAATGGACAATGGTTCTAATGACTCTAGATAAAACCTAGAAGTCCTCATTGGGGACTTGAAACTAGAAAAATGACGACCCAAGCATGAAACCCATGCTTTAATAAGTCATAATAATAATAACAAAAATGTAATTTTCTTTCTTTTGATAAATACATTTCATTATGACTCAAATACAATTATGAAGACTAAACCTAGCTACATTCTTCAACACTCCCTCTTAACTAGGGAAGCATGCATAGTTACCTATATATACAAGTACATGGAAGATCTCAAAACACATGAACCGCAAATATTTTAGGCACACGCAGTGCCACGAACTAGATACTTGACCAGGGAAATATATCTAGGTGGCACTAAGATGGAATAAGGCTTTGAGCCTCTATAGGTACCATCGGGCTTACTTACTAACCATCAACCAAGGGAACTAGGTGCGTAATGCAAGGTCAAAGCTCTATGACCAATGCCGCCCTCCCTCCTTTGGGAACTAGACATCAACACACAGACCGACCAGATGTCCTCTTGGGAATTTTGTATTACACACGATGCCTCAATAAATCTCTCCCGATCAAACAAATCAGTAACATCATGCATGCTTCCAAAACTTCAAGAGATTTACTTGAACAATCACAACCCAAATCGATAACAAACTTTCAAATACACATAAGTAAAAAAAAAAATATCTTTGGGGTCTTCAATCATCTTGATGTTGCTTCACAATTTATCACAGTAGGACTTAGAGGCTTCCCAAACAAATCTAATAGAAGTTTCCTTAATCATACATCTTCCTTTCCTACTTCACATGTATCAACATATTTTGTTTAATGCAACAAGATCTAGCTTTCTACTCATCCATGAAATCTAATAGATCCCAAACTAAAACATCTACCATGATTATCATAATATGCTCTCCCTCTCAATTGGAGATATATCATTTCTTCAAGCTCCCTCTTAACTTAGGAAGATCAACTACTTTTTATTACATCGGAGAGTCTTGAATGGCTTCATTTCTTCTTATCATCATCATCATTTATATAACTTCATTTATCATGATTTTTTTCAGAAAGAAAAAAAACCCTGGTTTATATAATGTACCAATCCATATATCATCATTTTTCAGAAATAACCTTACATATAAAGATATTCATACTAAAATGTTCCAGTTTGACATTGTACATATCACCTCGTTTTACCCCCAAATTTCTTCCAGTTAACACTTTGTCACAAAATACACAGCCTTGCTGTAGTCGATATTTCTCAATAAAAGACAAAAAATAAAGAAAAAATTATAATATAAAAAAAGACTATTGTGGATCAGCCGTATCTTCTCTACCATCTCCCGTGATCTTTCACCTTGTTCTTTGCCCATTCCGCACCGAGCACATTAGGAATATTTTATAGTGATGTCCAAAAACCAAGATTGGACCATACCTTGAATTAGAAAATGAGGCCACAGAAAACTCACCACAGGAAATGAGCAGGATTTATGAGAATATCACTGAACCCGTTGCTCCCTCTCCTTCCCCATTCAAAATATCTTAATGCATTATGCCAAAAACGCCCATCAAACCTTTTTTGGAAAGCCTATCTACCTGAGTATTTTTCTCCCGAAAGATATGATTGAAGTGTATTGTGGAAAATGTCTTCTTTAGTGCATATATGCGCTCCATCCAATTCACCAAATGCCTAGGGTGGAGCTTATTCCCATTGTTTAAATGGTCAATGAGTACTTTTGAGTCCCCAAAAACCCAAATGTTTTCAATACACAGAGGTGCTGCAAACCACAGTAATCCCCAGCAAGCCAACACTTCCTCCCTCATGTTAGATCCTATACCACCACGCCAATAGATCTTGTAGTGACACCTAGGAGACATCTTTAGCTAGGCACCGCATCCACAGTTGGAGTGCTATGAAGCCCCATCAAAAAAACCCACAGGGTAGTGAATCTCCACAAGCCTCATTCTTACCGATAGGTCCATCGAAGGTTTCTGAGTGATTCTCAGATTTTCCCAGTTCTCTAAAATATGGTTAGCAGTCCCTACAGGGGAACATGGAACCTCCTCAAAAGTCCACTTATTCTGGCCACACCATATGTACAAATAAAATAGTGCAGGAATGTTCTTATAATTTATGCTTTTCTTCTGCCACCAATTTATGAAAGCCTTGGTATTTTCAAGGGAAGGAATATGTATCTTAAGATTTTTACCAATCTACACCAGTACATCCTTGGAATAGCTACAATGATAAAACAAATGAGAGTTGTTCTCATCCTCCAGCATACAGAGTCGGCAACACCCCAGATCAATCTTCCCTCTCCTTTTAAGGTTCTCCCACTTTAGATTTCTATCCATGTTAACTAACCACAAAAACATTTTCATCTTTAAAGGAGTCGAGTTTTCCCATATGCTCTTCATAGTACTAATATCAGAATCCTATGGTGTTCTAGTGATTAACTTAATGTATATATCCTCAACTGTCAGCATGCCTTCTCTTGTCGGACCATTCCAAGTTACTTTATCACCACCTGAATCATGGAGTAGACCTTTGCTTCGCATCTTCGTCGTGTAGGAGACCCATACAGCCATCAACGGTGTCGGAAGCTTTAGTTATGTCACCATTAGCCAGATGGGAATACCTCTATCGAACTCCTTAATAATTTGGCTCATAAAAAATATACCTCTGCCATTTAAGTAATTGATAAGTTTTTGAATGCAAATTACAGCTGACTGTGTACCATAGATTCCACTCTATCCTATGAGGATTTCCCCCCTGTCTCCGAACCTCCAAACCAGATGAGAAGACAGCATCGGCCAGCAATGCATAAACCCAATCCAAATGCAAGATCCCCCCTATTTTGGTTCCATCCCATAAGTAGTAAATGCTCCAGATCCTTCGAATGTAGGTATTTGAACCTAATGATATCCCCCCAAATCCCTTCTGACTTCAAACCTCTCCACAGAGACTTCATGAGTAGGGATTTCCCAAATGTGGTCAGTTCCTTTAACCCCCATCCTCCACTTAGTTTGGGTTTCATTATAATTTCCCATCTAGCTAGATGAATCTTGTCCCTCTCATTTCTTCCGCTCCAAAGGAATTTAATTATTACACTTCTAATGCTATTAATAATCTTCTTTGGAATGGAAAAAATATGGGCCCAATATACCATTAATTGTTGTAGAATAGCCTGAACCAAGATAAGTCTGCCCCCACTAGTCAGCAATTTAGAATTCCAGCCCCCTATTCTTTTTTTTTACCTTATCGACCATCCACCTCCAGTCCTGTATCCCATAATTATTTGGCTTTAGCATAAAGCCAAAGTACTTGAATCCCGAGATCAGTGGCGCCGAATTGAAATTGAACATCTGTGCTATCTCCAAGGCCAAATCCTTCCCATCCTCCTCAAAGTAAATACATGATTTTCCTTTTTTTGCCTCCATACCCGAAGCATAACAAAATCTATTGAAAATCACAAGTAAAATGTGCCACACAGATCTATCGAGCATACCAAACACTAGAACATCATCTACAAAACAATTATCACTGATTTCCTTCCTAAAGGACAGCTTAATCCCCTTAAATTGTCCTTTCGTCACAGCTCTACAAATTTTTGTGCTCAATGAATCCATAACCAAAATGAAGAGTAGTGGAGAAATATCACACCCCTGTCTCAACCCCCTCCCAGGTTTAAAGAAAATTGAAGAAACTCCATTGATGATGACTACCAAGGAAGAGGAGGTCACACAGCCCATTGTCCAGTTTACTGACACCCTGTCTAAACCAATCTTGTATAATAATAGCCTTATAAAACTCCAATCGACCCAATCATACGCCTTACAAAGATCAATCTTCATGACCATAGCTTGTAACTTCTTAGTGTGGATCGAATGGATCACCTCTTGAGTTGTGGCTACCGCATCGTGGATTCTTATATCCTTTAGGAAACCAGTTTGTTCTGGAGAAATGGATCGGGACAACACTCGTTTGAGCCTCTCAACAATAGTCTTTGAGATGATCTTGTACAGCGTGTTGCGCAAAGAATCAACCTAAAATCATTGAATGTAGTGGCCCCCTCTTTCTTTGGAATGAGCACTAAGAATGTTGAGTTAAAATCCCCCCCCCCCCACCTTCCCAGTCTTCCTAGCCTCCTCTGTCATCTTCGTGATGAGGGAAATGTAAAGATCAAAAAAGTGGAGAAAGAAGTCTGGGGTCCAACAATCTGGCCCCGGACTTTTATCCAGCTGGAAATTTTTCAATACTGATAACGTCTCCTCAGAATAAACAGGTCTGTAGAATTCCCTCAACTCCCCAGGATCAAACATATTTGGGACATCACATACAACCCACATTTTTTCCCCCAGAGCATCTAGCTCTCTTACTTTAAACAGATTTCCAAAATGATTCACTGCCTCCTCTTCTATACTCTCAGTGGTGTTATAGATAGTTTCATCTCTCTTTATCTGCCAAATGGAGTTAAGATTTTTTCTCCCATTAGCATAAGCATGAAAGAATTTTGTGTCCTTATCCCCAGCAATGAGCCATAAATCTCTGCTCTTTAGCCTCCACGATTGCTCCTTAATGAGCAATATCCTTGATCATGCTTACCAATCAAGTCAAATTTATTTATGAATATCTTCAACATCTTGAAGATTATGTACCTGCACAACTTAAACATCAAGTACAACCAAATACATATATATAAGCATGAAGTTAACTATATCAGAATCATACATTAGACTTTATACATCAAATACCTAAACTTAGTTAGGTTCATAATCAACAAGAGACACATACTTCTATACTTCAACTTCTTGCTAGACTTTTGTTACAAACCCTAGATCACATCAGTAACTCAATCAAGATATTAGTCTCATTTTATCTAAGGCCTCAATATTAATTTAAGAGATATGAAAAACTATACCATGATATATTTCAAACCCTAGAAGCAATTTAAACAAGTACAATACTACAAAGTATCTAACAATTTTCAGAATTTATATGTTAAGACTTTTACTAGGATTTAATGCAAACCCTAGATTCCATCTTTGAGACACTAAGCCTTAGATATCAACAATCAAAACCAACCACAACACAGTCTAAGGTTTCAACAATATGACCAACCTTTTGTAAACCCTAGACTTTGTTATCACAATTGAAACAATATCATCATATCCTAGAATATCAAACTTCTACTAAGGCTTAGTTACAAACCCTAGAATTTACACACTATAAGCATCAACAATTAGGTTAGCATATATACATATCTAGTATTTCATAGTCATGCATAAGCATATCATAACATCTATCAGACAAACCCAAGACACAAATATCAATTCATTACAATTAGACATATAACAATTTTGATCAGGTTAGGTTTTCGATTAGACAAACAAATATACACCTAGGGTTTCATTCCTAGGGATAGATTATATATATTATAAGGGTTTTGCTCAGAAACCCTAATTTACCCAAAACTCTAAAGGTTTATGATTTTAATACACAAGCATTATCATTCAACCCTAAAGGACTAGGGTTTCCATAACAATACCAAAACCCCAAACATCAAAAGAATAGTATTTCTAGATTTCATCAATAACCCCATGTAGACTAGGGTTTTCATAATCAATATTGACACAACCTTAGGTTATGGTTTTACAGAGAACCTTTTTAGGGTTCCACAAAAGTGTTGAATGATTTTAATGAGGGTAGATTTAATCTAATGATTAATCACGATGTTAGTAATGTAAAGAATATTATTAAAAGGTCCTAGACATAACGATGTTACTAATGTAAAGCATATTATTAAAAGAAATGAATATACATTTATTATGAAGAGAACAAAGCTTATGGCTAGACATACCTTTGAGTTATTTCTTAACAAACCCTGTAGGACATCAATTCTTGAAGAGCTTCCTTTGCAGTATAATTTTTACCATGCTTTATCTTGTGAGGTCTTCTCCATAACCCTTGAACATTTAGCAAGCTTTTCTAAACAAGGAAAATATATAAAAATAAAGGTTACTAGTATATAATACAAACATATCTTGATAAGAGAGGAAACCAAACATAAAAGGATCATTCAAGGAGCAAGATACTTATCTTCAGTAAAATGGTGAGGGCTCCCTCTTAATCTAATCCTCAGGGATACCTATAACTTTATCAAAACAATTCAAAAATGTTCTTCCAAAACATGTTAGACCTACAAGTACTAGAAAAACATTGTTATCGATGAAATAGGTAACCTGACCTCAAAACGGGAACTCTAGCCCAAAAATTCTCAAAAAACATGAAAAAACATCCCAAAAACAAAAAGTGTGTCTTCCATAACGTACTTGGTTTTTTTTTAAGGTCAAATTTCAACATTTTATAAAATTATGCTAAAAACAAAATTGTTTGTTGAAAAAAGGATTGAAAAAACACCCTCAAAACAAAACCAGTTGATGCTGGAATAACAAGAAAAAAAATTGTGTCATAATTTTGACACTTGTAACAATGGAATTAAAGACAACATATTAGGACATTTTTTAAAATCGTAAATTTCTAACATTTTTGATAGATGATGTTAAATATAAACAAATACATGTCTGAAGGGCTTATCATTTCGAACAATTTTCATCCATGTTGTTAAACATAAAATATCTTGACTCTAAACAACCCCAAAATTGTAATTATTGTCAACCATAACATTAAAGATAAAATTTGGTAGCGCATAAAAACCTTAATGACAAGTTATAAATCTAAAGTTTTTCAATCTTAAGTGTTCAACATACTTAAACAATGAAATTATGGAGAAATTATAAGACTTAACAATTTTAAAAAATGAACAAGTAAATGAAAAAATTACCATTGAACAGAAACAAGTAAGAGTAATTTTAATTTTAAAGGATAAAAACTTATCTTTTTTCAAATCTTAGCATAAGACAAATTTAAATGTAATTTCAACCAAAACCTAAAAATCAAGCATCAAAACAAAGTGTTCCCTTTCAATGACGCATATAATTATTAAAAATTTTAAAAGTATCTTATACCAAATGGTTACAATACATAATATCATGGTAATATCACTGCATAATCTAAAAATTCAACATTAGTTTCTATTTTCTATTTTACTTATAATTAAAATATCAACATTGGTACATTGAATATAACATAAATTATTTTTGTAATTCATTGCTGCATTGTCGATATTCTAAAGAGATGAATTCTTCATAATTAAAACATATAATCCAACAAACATAGAAATGTCTCATAACTTCATGAAAAATGAGATGGAAGTCAAAAATTTTATTTCAAGTTACCATGCAAACATCAATTACATAAAAGTGTCTTACATAGTTATTCAAAATCAACCATAGGTTCTGGCACACCATCATAATCTACATCTTCAGATGAATGGCTCGATGCAGATGAAGATGATCCATATTCTTCTCTTTCATCAACTAGTGCTCCATCCGAGTCAACATGCATGCCCACCATTTCAGAGTTCAAAAGTCTTGTAGATCTACGTCTACATTCTGCAGAGTCCCATCTCAACAGTAATTGTTCTGGTAGCAATTTCTTCAAAATATTTATGGTCTGCAACCGAAGAGTTCCTCTCTTTGTCAAATTGAAGTCATACACAAGTATGTCAACATCCTCCAATTTTAAGACATTTGTGCAGCGACGATTTATATTTGTGCCCTTTCTTTTTCTCTTTTTGCCAATTCTTTTTTCCACTACCATCTTTGGCTTGTACACACCATGGAAAGGGTGGGTACTTGTGGCATACCAATGTACATCAATAGCTGTAATCTCTTCATTTTCATTAATGACCTTTATAACCTTGGCAATCCAGAATTGATAGCCAAGTGGATCTTCATCGGCTAACACTGCTATCATGCAACCCTCCTTAAGATCCTGCACAAAGCCCCTGTAAAGGTCTTTCATGGCTTCACGTTGTGCATGTGATCTTCTAGAACCAATATAGATTTCTCTTTCCTCTACCTGTGGGGAATTAATAATAGCTTGAGGTCGTTGTTGTTCAACATTGTGTGTTTCCTGATGTTCATGTTCATTTGGCATATTTTGTGGCAAAAAAAAAGGAGTCTTCAAAAGCGTATCCCCATTTATTGATCTTGAAATCATATCACTTTGATTACTGAAAAAAGACTCCCACCAAACTGAATCAAAAAAATCGAAGTACTCATATGTATCTCTAATACATCTTTTAATTTCCTCTAGACATTCAGAATAATTTATGTCTCTCTTCTGCCTTCGTGCATTATGGAGTTCAACAACTGACTATAATAACAATATCTTTGATGAAAATATTGGACGCTCTGGAATGAACTTCAAAAATGCTAAACCTGATGATGGTCCCCATTCTTCAACAATTGAATACTTCTTGCCCCATATAAGTGTTATCCCATCAATTTTTTTGATACGAAATTGATGTTGGAAGCTAATATCGTTAAGTTGTTCAATGCATTTCTCCTCACCATGCGATCCAAAAAAAAACCTTCGCATGTCAATAGTTTCTTCCAACACATGAAAAACAGGCTCTGGAATGTACGATTTCTTAATACATTCAATTAATGATGGCAGGCTCCCAACACCTTTCCTCCTCAATGTTACTGAAAAACGACTGAACATTTGATCAATATGATCATGAGTATGCCCAACAAGAAGGAAACCAACCTTTATCTTTTTAAAAATCCCCAATCCAACGAGCATGTTTAGATACCCAAAAAGAACTTGATTTTTGTTCTCACGACTTGTGTTGTCTAATTGTAAATACAAAACTTCAGGAAGAATCCCAGACCAATGAGTAAACACATCATGGATTATAGTTATGGTCAGATTTGCATCATTGTGAATATTTGGAGTTGTGAAGAAAACTCTTGGAAACATCTTCTCATTAAATACCATACAACCAACCAAGTGAAACTGAATGAAATTTTCCTCCTATAATTTTTTTGGCGTACAGACAAAATGTGGAAGAAGTGTTTTCTTTTGGTCCATACCATCAATTATCAATCCCAGATATTTATTTGGATGATCATAACACTTCTTTCGATGTTTATACAACTTTTTCCTTTCACTTGTTTGTTGATTGCGATGGTCTTGAAGTTCTTTGACAACGGAATCTGTACATAAAATAAAAGAAACATATGAATAAATATATTTTCATAGTTGATAAGTATCAAATTTTAAAAAACAATGTTTTGAACACATACCTCTTTCCGCCCCTTGACATTTATCTCTTTTTGCTTTAAGAAAAGCACATGTGCTGCAAATCCCCATCCTTGTCTTCTTAGGAATACAAACATTGTTGAATTCAATTTTCCATATCCTTGTAAAATAAGAATATGTAATAAAATTACCAATTCCTTCAACAGCTTCTGCATAATCTTTGTATAACATGAGTATTTCTCGTCTCGAGAAATTATCTAGAATATGTATTGTGTCTTTATTTGGCATACACTCTCCATGATTTGAAAAGAAGTCTTTCATCCATGTCTTAGTAGTATTTGCAAACGACCCCACCTCCCATTTATAACGTGCTTCTGAATAATATGTGGGATCCCTTTCCAATCTATCCTGGATTCTTGACAAACGACAATTACCAATTGAATACAACATTTTGAACACCTTTCTGCAAAGAAATACATTCTCAATATGATAATCATAACTTGCTAGTGTAGATTTCATGCAACCCACTAAATATGAATTTTGCATACTTTTATTCATTGACATATATGTTTTCCTTTTCTCCAAAACAAAGTTGAAATCTATATTTTTCAAGCAATCCCTTCGACAACATTCACTTGAAATCAAATGAATGACAGAACTTCTTGTCGTGAGATATTTTGTCCTCGCCCTTGTATAATTGGAATGCTTTGGATTGATATGAAAAGGTCTACTCCTACTCCTAGTTTCAATATTTGCTTGCAACGGCTTCATCATTCCATCATCCTTTGTAAAAGTAGTTTCATCACCATTAGGAGGAATATTATCCCCACTATCATCATCCTCAACATAGTTAAGAAATTCATCAACATCATTGCCAGGAAAATTTTCTTTACCATCATCAGTTGAAGAAAACATTTCACAAGAATCATTGGCACTTTTGTAACCCCGACTCAAAAGAAATTCTTCACCATCTTGACCCATGCTTTCAAATTCTTCCCTGGGAGGATTCAATTCTTCATCACCATGAGTGTCTTTGAAATGGTCACTTGGAGAAAATGCAATATTCGGATCTGTGCCTCTAAAATTATCATTTGCAAGAAACTCTTCATCCTCCCCTTTCTCAGTGGTGCTCTCATAATCCTTGGGATTAAGCATAAGTGGAAGCTTTGAATTTGTATTCACTAGAATTTATTCATCTTGCCCCTCCCCTTCCTCACTGAAGCTCTCATAATCCTTAGGATTAGGAATAAGTGAATGCCTTGAATCTATATTTATTGGAAATTCTTCATCCTCCCCTTCATCAGTGCTTAAATTATAATCGTTATGATTAGGATGAAGTGAAAATTTTTGCTTTGGAAATTCATCCCCGTCTTCATCAGTGGTGCTGGCATAATCCTTAGGATTAGGACGAAGTGGATATTTTGACGCTGCAAATTCTTCATTCCCCTCTTCCTCAGTGGTGCTGACATAATCCTTAGGATTAGGACGAAGTGCATATTTTGACTCTGGAAATTCTTCATTCCCCTCTTCATCTGTGGTGTTGACATAATCCTTAGGATTAAGACAAAGTGGAAATTTTGACTCTGGAATTTTTTCGTCCCCCTCTTTATCAGTGGTGCTTGCATAATCCTTAGGATTAGGACGGAGTGGATATTTTGACGTTGTAAATTTTTCATTTCCCTCTTCATCAATGGTGCTGGCATAATCCTTAGGATTGGGACGAAGTGGATGTTTTGACTCTGAAACATTATCATTCCCCTCTTCATTAGTGGTGCTCGCATAATCCTTACGATTAGGACGAATTTGATATTTTGACTTGAGAAATTTTACATCCCCCTTTTCATCAGTGGTGCTGGCATACTCCTCAGGATTAGGACAGAGTAGATATTTTGACTCTGCAGATTCTTCATTCTCCTCTTTATTTGTTGTTCTCGCATAATTCTTAGGATTAAGCTGAAGTGGATATTCTTCATCTCCCTCTTCATCAATGGTGTCCACATAATCCTTAAGATTAGAACGAAGTGAAACTTTTGACTCTGAAAATTCTTCATCATGCCCTTCATCACTGTTGCTTTCATAATCCTTAGGATTAAGAGTAAGTGGTATAACTGACGCTCAATTTACAGAAATTTCATTTTGTTGCGCCTCATCAATTTTGTTCTTATCATCTTTAGGATTACGACCAAGTTGATTTTTTGACTCTCTATTCATGGTGAACGAACTCCCATTATATTCACCACTCTGAATAGAGTTGTTGTGTGACGAAGATGTTGATGTTGTACAAATAAAAACTTCGCTATCAAAAGAAACCATGGATTTCAACAAAAATAGGTTGAATGATACAAATTCCTCTCCCACTTACAATATATAGCTTAAAGACTGAAAATTTCCCTCCAAAAAAATTCACGAAAAAATTTCCCCCCAAAAAATTTCGCGGAAAACTTTCCCTCCAAAATTTTCATTTCAAATATTTGGTACAAATATTAGTCAAAAAATGTATTTAACATTTTTTTAATAAATTGTTTGTGTTGAAATATTTTACCGATATTTATATTCAAAATATCCACAAAATATTTCTATCATGGATGCCTTCCAAACTAAAATAATGTTTTTATTTCAATGATTTAACATTGACTAGATGTAAGTATTAACTATAATATTACTATAATATCTACATGCAAATATTAACTGTAATGACTACATGTAAATATTTTAAATTTTAAATTTTAAACTTACGTTATATTCATCTAAAATATATTTCAAAATTTATTAATAAATTGTTGGTCTTCAAATATTTCACCATACTTTCTATTTAAAATATCCACAAAAAATTCCTTTCATGCATACCTTCGAAACTAAAATAATTTTCTCATTTGAATGGTTTAAGATTGACTACATGTAAATATTTACAAAAATAACAACATGTAAATATTAACTATTTAAACTATAATTAACTACATGTAAATATTTTAGATTTTAAAATTTAATCCCATGATTTTAAACATTGAGTACATGTAAATATTAACTATGATAACTAAATGCAAATATTAACTATGTTATCTATAATATTAATTATAATTAACTACATGTAAGTATTTCATATTTCAATTTTTAATCTGAGATTATATTTGAATTATTCAACATTTAGTACATGTAAATATTAAATAAAATATTAACTATGATAACTACATGCAAATATTAAGTGTTTTAACTATAGTATGAACTATAATAAACTAAATGTAAATATTTGAAATTTGAAATTTTAATCCCACATCCATTAAACAGTAAACCAATCAGACAATATTCGCTATATAATAAAAATGATTGTTTCTATTCATCACATCACATCAAGTTTTCTAGTATTTGTTAGAGCAAATTTCTGGAGGTGTTGCGTTGGTATTGGTAACTTCGTGGAGGCATTGTATTGGCATTGGAGGCGTTGTGTCGCTATTGGTAATTTTGTGGAGGTGTTGTATTGGCATTGGTAACTTCGTGAAGGCATTGTATTGGCATTGGAGGCGTTGTGTTGCTATTCGTAATTTTGTGGAGGCGTTGTGTTGGCATTGGTGACAACAGTTTTTTGCATTTCAAATGTTAGTTTTTCTTCTATTCTGTCAATTTAAAGACGATTTTGGGGAAAATCTGTTTTTCTATAGTTTTTTGTGTCCAAAAACTACTTTTTTAAGGTTTTTAGGTTCAAAAACCATAATTTTTTTATATTTTTTTAGTGAAGAAAATGCAAAAAGAACTAAATTTTTTAGGGTTTTAAGGACAAAAATTTAGAAATTTTTTTCTTTTTTAAGACTTATAGGTTCATCTAGACAGAAAAATCCATAAAACGACCATGCACATAAAAAAAAATAGTAATATTATAACATTTTTTATTTGTTTTTTTTTTATCATAAATATATCAGTGGTTTCATTATTTAAAATGTTTTTTTTTGTTTTTATTTGAGAATTTTTTTGATTTTATATATATATATTTTTTTAAATCTTAGTTTTATTCTTTTTAATTTTAAATCTTCAATTTTTTTTCTTTAATGTTTTGTTATATATCATTTTTTTTTTATAATTGTATTGTTATATAGTTTTTTTTTAATTTATTGTATTGTTATATTAAAACAAATGTTTTTTTTTTTTTTTTTTATATTGTATTTTTTTTCTTTTAATTATATAATATTTAAAAACAAAACATAATTGCTATTTAATAAATTGTTTTTTTTTAATATATTTGTTATATTTTGATATTTTTAACAATTTTTTTTTTTAATTAAATAATGTTCTAATAATTATTTATTAATTATGTTATATATAAAAAAAATTAAAACACAAAATTTAAAAAAAATAAAAAAACAAAATAATTTAAAAAAATAAAAAATAAAAAATAAAATAAAATAAATATGCATTGGGCCCGGGGGCCCTGGGGCCGGCTGGGCAGCCCCCGTGTCGCTGCCCACCGGCCTCCGACACCCCATGGGCACCAGCCACAACGTTTTAATTTTTTTTTTAATTTTTTTTTTTTTTTTAATTTGTTTTAATAAAACAATTTTTTTATTTTTTTTATTTTTTTCAAATTAGTTTTTTTTAAATTTTTTTATTTTTAATTTGTTTTAATAAAACAATAAAAAATTAATAAAAACATTGTTATATATAAAAATAATTAAAAAATTGTTATATAATATAATAAAAACATTGTTATATAATAATTGTTAAAAATATCAAAATATATATAAAAATAAAAATAAAATTAAAAAAAAACAATTATGTTTTGTTTTTAAACATTATATAATTAAAGAAAAAAACAACACAATATATTTATATATAATAATTAAAAAAAAAAAACAACAACAACAACAACAACATCATTTGTTTTAATATAACAATACAATAAATTTAAAAAAAAAAAACTATATAATACAATTAAAAAAATAAAAAATATATATAATATTATAACATTTGTTTTTTACATTTAAATATTTAAATATTTTTTTATTTTTTATTTTTATTTTTTATTTTATTTTTTATTTTTTTTTAAATTTAAGTATAAATACAACATTATAATAAATTTAATTTTTTATTTTATTTTGTTTAATTGCTTTTATTTTATTTTGTTTATTTTTATTTAATTACTATGTAATGTGAAATAGAAATTTGTAATTTTCAAATACATTAAAAGATTATATAAATTTATAAACTTTAATATTAATTTTTTATAATTTTAAGTTTATAATTTTTTATTTAATTGCTACGTAAAGTAAAATAAATTTATCTTTTATTTTATTTTGTTTATTTTTATTCAATTGTTATGTAATGTAAAATTAAATTTTAAAATTTTAAAATATAGTAAAAGATTATAAGTTTTTTTAATAAAATCATTGTCTTAAAAAAAAAAAAATAATAATTTTAACATTTGTTATAAATAGTTAGTAATTTTTTTGTTTTTTTTTAAATAATAAACAAAAACTGAAGTGTGAAAATAATAGTTTATTTTTTTTAAATTGTTTTATACAATTTAAACACATTTTTAATTTTTTTATAAAATGTATTCAAAACATATTATATACATAGCTATTTAGTTTTAGAAATAAATTTTGTTTAGTAAATTTATTTTATCCGCAATATTTTTCCATTAACTAATATATATATATATATAATCAGGAAAATGACATCAAAAAAGATTTCTGTGAATGTTTCTGCACCTAGGGCAACAACTCCCAAATCTACAGCTGCAGCTCGAGGCACTATGGATACAACTCCCAAATCTAAAGTTGCAACTGGATGCACTATGGACACTATTGGACACAATAAGGATATTGTTGCACACACTAATAAAAGTCAAGCAAGTGGGGCACCAGGTTCATTAAAGCTTATTTCTGATTGGAAGAACGCCGAGGAAATAGATAAAACCAATTTCTCATGGTATCTTGAAGACAGTGAAATGGAGGCTGATATACACATCTATCTGATTTGTGGTATGATTGACTTAAATGAGCAATATGATGTGATGGGCAGAGTACGAGACATATGTATGGTCCTGAATACAAACACTATTTATGTTCTTGCAAGGAAGGCTCAGAAACGTGAGAAGGTTAGATATCGTCTATCAATCGTCAAGTATGACACAGATGAAATATCTTCAAAATTTTCTCAAGAAATATCAAGCAACATTGCAAATAACATTGTAAGTATGCTTATTTTTATTTCCTCTATGCATTATTGTAAGGATGATTCAATTTTTTATAAATTATTGATCATTGACATGTTTTATTTTGTTTCATAAGATTTTGTTCCGAGTCTTTCAAACATGTTTGAAGGTATTTATATGTTGGTGCAAAATGTTATGGATGTGATCAACACTTTCCACAAAGACAAAGCAGAGGAAAGGAGATTGAAGCAAAGAGCAATAGCTCGTGACACTGCAATAGTACAAAGAGGGGATCAACCAAGAGTCACTAAGGTGGGTCAATCTAGTAAACTTAAACATGTTTCTTTTGAAGGTGTCGAACATGAAACATAAAATTATGATAGAATTAGTGAGGATGAGATTAGAACTGTTGTGCAAAAGGAGTAAACATATCATACACCAAAAAGAAAAATTGCCAAAGATGTCTCTCTTTTACCTCACGAAGGAGAGCTTGTTTATAAAAAAACTGATATGTTATCCAATAAGATTAGGAAATAAAATATTGGTGAACCTGTAAAGGTCGTGAGCAGTAGTGAAGAACAAATTGAAAGCTCTCACAGAAGCAGAGAAATCATAACACCAGGTGCTGAGTTAGAGGATGGCATTGTTAAAACAAAACAAAATGCTATTCGACAAGAGTTGAGGAAGAATAAATTAATTCTTGGTGGCCAAACATTTGAGCTTAATGTTAACCAATTTTATGGCCCAGATGAAGGACAATCTCAATATCAAATTAGAAAGGCCCATCACCTATATGTACATAATCTGAAAACATTGTTCAGGTTCAATCCATATGCGCATGTGGTGGATTATGTGGTTCTTGTCGATCCATGTCAGGTTCCCAACAAACAAACATTTGACAAGACAAAATGTTTTGATTATAAATATTATGTAATTGGAGGGAACCATTCGATAGAGGCTAAGAGACAATTGATTGCATAATATCCCAATAACTATCTTTTTCAAACAGTGAAATGCATCATTTACACTGGCTTAACAGAAATGGAATCAAAGTTATTGGCATGGGATCATAATGCAGATAATGAGTACAGAATGAAAATGACTTTCATCCAAAGGGTCAGATTTATTCATAATGAATTCATAGAAAAATGTGGTGGGGATAAGACACAAGTTAGTGTAGCATTTCGAAAGGAATGTTTAATGGAAACAGGTTATCAAATTGATGAAAAAAAGCAAAAGATGGAAAATTGAATACAAATTTCTTCGGAGGCACAGATAACAGTTTTCAGTTGGCATTTAGAACTGGGGAGGTATGGGATTTGATTGATGATATTTTTGATCGGTGGGAGAATATTTCCATAAAAAATCAGAAGGTTAGAAAGAGTAAACCCATAATATGTAGCAACAGTAAGGGGGGTCTTGAAATGAAGCAGCTTCTAGAGGATATGACTATCACACCTTGGAGAAAAATGCAAGGTGTAAAGGATGTTAAATTAGTCAAATCAATATTAGCCCGTGTGAAGTCAGGTGAATTATCAATGGAAGAAATGTGTGCAGAATTTCAAAAGTAAGTTTCTTGAATTATTTCTTATTTTTCTATCATTATAATTTTCTTTTAAATAAAACATAATGATGTTGGTAGAATTTGTTATACATGCCAGTATATTAACACTTTTAACTTGATTTATTCAGTCAGAAAATTTTTATGAAATTACAAAAACACATGGTTAAAATGTTGAATGAAGACAGCTGGGATGATGTTGTACGCAACTACCCAGAAGCAAGTTCTACATCAACACTAAAAGAGTTTTAAATTGCATTCAATAAGGTATGTTGATTTATAAATTCATTTTATTCATATTTAAACTATTTTTATTTTATTACATATGTGTGTTTGTGTGTGTGTGTGTGTGTCATTAAAGATGTCGAAGAAGGATGGAAATGGAGTACCAGATACTTTCAAAAGCTTTATTGAAAAAATTAAGATGGAGAACATGAGAAGGAAGCGTCTTATGAATGTTGAACTTGATCCTACTCTTAATCATTACATTTGGAATGGGCTCAACAGTGTCCAATATCAAATAATACAAGGTGACTGTGAAGACATTGCATCATTAATACCTAAAAGGGAATATGGCCTAGTTATTGCAGATATTCCTCATGGTTTCAATTTCCCAGACATTGAATATGATATAGAACCGTATACTTATCAAGCTTTTAGTAAAGTGGTTACGAGTTTTCAAGAAGTGACAACATCACCACTTTGGCAATTTGTGACATTTCTTTCAGACACACAATTTCCAATGTTATTAACAAGCTTCAAGGGTAAAGCAAAATCAAGGTTGCAACTTACATGGTAAGATTTTGAAATTGTATGTTTGATTCCTCCTAAAAAAATTTATTCATGTAAAATTTAATTGAACTTTTACTATGTTATGTCACAGGAAAAAGTCAAATATTGTTTCTTCCGAAGATCAGCCTATTATAAATTATTATGAGTTCATCCATGTTGAATGTTGGACAAAAGACGATAGCTATAAGCATATTATTATGAATCAAGTAGATGGGAAGAGTCATAGTCAAGTATTGGTTTATGATGCAGTTGTAAGAAAACTAACATAGGAGGATAAAGATGCAAAAGGAGATATAGTTAACATTTATCAAAAACCACAAGCATTGATTAACTATCTTATAGATCTATGTTCAAATGAAGGAGAATGGGTTTTGGATTTATTCTCATGTTCAGGTAAGTTTTATTATACAAATTTAAATTTAAATATTGTCTTTTTTACTTTTTATGTCTCCATACTAATTTTTTTACTTATTTTTTTTGTGCTTGATGATTAGGTACAACACTAGCATGTTGCCTACTAAAAGGAAGAAATTCCATTGCCATTGAGAAAGACCCAGTTCAATGCAAATTTATTCAACAAATAATTAATGCTCTTAAATTCCTTCCAGATGCGAAGCAAGAAGTTGGTTTGAGGAAAGGAGATTTTAATGAATCACGTGTGGCAAAAAAAGCAAAGGAACCTCAACCACCATTATATGGAATGATTGGAAAGGGACACTTTGGAAGATTTGTTGACATGAAAGATCCATTAGAAGACGACAATGATCAAAATGAAGAAGAAAATGTTGTGGAAGAAGCCATCAATGTTGTTCTAGATGATGTTGAAGATGTATTAGTTGATATTGTTGATGATGTTTAAGTTATGCTTGCAAACAAAGCTTATTTTTAGAACTATTAATCAGTTTTACTTGTAATGTTTAGACTTTGATATTTTATGAGAACAACCCTTTTTTTTTGCAAAAAACATGTGATTGCTATTATTTTTTGACATAAAATTCAATAAAAATGTTATTTTCTTAAGTTTTTTTGTTAAGATTCTCCCAAAAAATTAGTTTATTTAACATGTTTTTTCCAACAAAAAGTTTGTAAAAGTGTATTTTTTGCATTGTATTTATATTGAAAAATTGTATTTTTTTGTCATATGGTTCAAAATATTGGTTTTTTAGCGACAATTTTTTGATGTGCATTGAAAAATTATTTAACAATACATAAACATGTAGAAAATATAAACTTTAGAATGTTGACCCTTTTTCCATCTTTTATCTATGTGAAAAAGTGAAGATATCATTACAAGTATAAAAAAATAAAAAATTATTATTTTTAAAACACAAGTACATAAATGCACTTAAAAATAAACATCTCACAAAAGAAGAAGACATTAGAAAATCTATAGTGTCAAAATCAATCCTATAAAAAAAACATTGGTGATGATACACCACCACTATTCAAAATCGACATCAAAAAAAAAAAAAAAAAGGGTGCCAAAAACATACTCAATTTTTTTTTTCTTGATTCTGCATCACCACTTTTTCAAAATCAGGTGTTTTTCTTGATACTTCAAAAAGTAGGTAACAATGAGGTTACCTATTTCATCGGTAACATTGTTGAAATCAAAACATAAAAGAAATACAATTCAAAGCTTAGAATAGAAGGATATGTAAGGGATAGAATCCCTGAGAGTACACAGCAAATAAGTCTCTGACTTCGGATTCTTCCATCGTGTTCATGTTTGTTGAACCTTCTTTGACAAAGTTTGCTTGATCTCTGTCCCTCCTTTTATTCTCTAGATTCTCAGGACGATCCCTTCTATAGTGACCCATTTTGTGACAGTTGTAGCATTCAATCTTGGATAGGTTTATCTTCTTCCTTAGTCCTTTGGACTTCTTGAAGGTTCATTTATTCTTGTGATGAGTGAAACAGGCATTCAAGATTTTCTCTTCTTCACTTTCCTTGTTGCTTACTAAATATATTCCAACTTCTTCTTGACTACATGCATTCCATAATTGCTCGATTGTTGATCCTTGATGCAAAGGCACTCCAAGATGATGGTAACCCTAGAAAAGCAGTAATCACAAGCTCCTTTTCAAGTGCTATTTCATCTATTGCCTAGAGTTCATCTCTCATTCTAGCTATTCTTACAAAGAAAGATGCCACAGTGTCATCTTTTGTCATCTTCAGTTCTTAGTTCATTTTTTAGCCTTGCAATTTGACCAAGGTTTTTGATTGTGAATAATTTGGATAAGGCCTCATACATCTCTTGAGTGGAATCTATGTTGGATATATATGGGATGAGGTTATCCTTTATTCCATCCACTATTAGGCTCATGGCCAATATCTATGTTTCTCTGAACTTTTCTTTTTCTGCTTCACTTGATTCATTTGTAGGTTTCTTTACTTTTCCTTTGACTAGATCCAACATTTTATTTTTCTTGAGGATGAGATCAATCCTCTTTTTCCATGCCCTGTAATTGGAGGCTCCTTCTAATTTGTTTTCTCCTTTCAATGAATTAGACATGGTTTTTGAAGATAGTAGGCTTCTCCCTTATATAATCCCTTTTTTGAATGACCCTTATTCAACCTTTTTAAAACTCCTTATTCTCCTTTCAATAGATCTTCAGACTCCCTTTTTTTCCTTCTTCACCTTATCTCCGATACCATGTTGGAAAATAAAAAAGGCAGAAATATTTTCTTATCTTGATAATTACTTGTGAGATTCTTATGTTCTTATTAACTTTTTGTGTTCTTCTTTTATCTTAGTTCATCAAGCAATTACCAAAATCACAATGCGAAGATTAGATACAACAGATGTAGGTGGACAACTAGGGAAAAACCCTTATCTAGGGTAAAACCCAATCAAACCTCTTCCTTTGGTGGTTTCACAAGACAAGACGAGATATAATACAAGACTCTTTGACCTAGACACAGACTTCCTCCAATCACCAAGTCATCCCTTCCTTCCTCTTTAGATGATAACCATCCAACAACAACTTCAACCTTGCAACACCAAAATTTTAACCTCCCAGCAACAGAACTTTGACTTCTCCAACAACAGAACTTCAACCTAGAAGCAATGAAAAAGCTTCGACATAGAAGCAACAGTAGAAACTTCAACCTAGAAGCAACAACAAAACTTCTACCTCCTGCAATTGCCCAGTAACTTCACATGTGTGAGAGACAAATAGCCCAAAACTTTGATTTTGTCCTTATCTGCAATTATTCTCCTTCTGCAACTTCACACTTTTCTGCTTCCTTTTCTTGAATAACGAACTTGTGTGATTGATGCTCCAAATGAATTGAACTTCACTTCTATATATACCATTTTTTGTGGGTCAACTTCCCTAATGTAGGTTGAGTTCATCAGGCAAGGGTCTAATTTGTGTGGAGGTGATAAATGACTTATTTGACTCAATAATAATTATTTTTACATGATTCAAAAGCCCAAGAAGGGTCTTATAAAATGGACTATGACACTAATGACTCCAAATAAAACCTAGAAGTCCTCAATGGGGACTTTGACCTAGAAAAATGATAACCCAAGCATGAAACCTATGCTTTAACATGTCATAATAATAATAACAAAATTTCATTTTTCTTTCTTTTGATAAATACATTTCATTATGACTCAAATACAATTATGAAGACCAAACCTAGTTACATTTTTCAACATGACTAAGCATAAGACTTGAGAGGAAATCTTAGTGATTGTGTGGAGGACTTCCATTCAAGTATGTCGAATTTGATGAAAGCACAATTGATAGCAAGGGAATTTCATATCATTCGAGGGTTTGATCAATTGGATGAATTCCAACTTATTGTTGTATGTATTTTCATTAGTGGGTCATTTTTCCATGTAGGGAACTTGAATAGATTATGATATTATTTTAATGAAGAATTGTTGATTGGGTAGTGTTGTTATGGTGCCCTTCATTACACAAGGTTCGACAAGAAGATATCTTGAAATGAACTAAGGCATAATATTGTAAAATATGTGTGGGCAAAGACACATAAAGGAAATACGTGATATTTTGTCCTCACAAAGACTGCGCAGAAAAGAAATTGAAAAGGGTGTGAGAACTAAGTAGAAAGGTTAGCGGGCCATATAACAAGTTAGTACCAATAGCGCTGCCACGTGGAAGGATTCCAGGGGTACCAAGGGAACCACGAAAAGAAGGGAGTCTCGACCCCCGGAACTACATGACGTCATAGCTCGGTGGGGGTACATTTCATTCATTCCATGGGTCAGTGGTGCAGCGCGAAGGAACTTCCCAAGCCCCCACTGAAATTCTGTAGTGGACCCCTCGGGACGAACAGGTGGCGCACTCGAAGGTGAAGGTAAGGTATGTTAGAGAACCTGGTACACGACCAGTACCAGTATTAACATGGCTCATGGCACACACCAACCCGGCCCCTAACAACCAATAGCCCAATGCCACGTGCCTCAGTGTCGATGTCCTTATGACGTCAGCCCTCCTAGTTGTCACCTGAACCTCATTTTTCGTAAAATATGGCCTATTTAACCCCGCCCAAGACTCATTTGGGTAAATCACTCGTTTTTACGAATTCGCCCAACAGTTAAAGCTTGGATTACAGAAGCAAGTCGTTTTTAGCTCCCCCCGCGTCGCTCTCCTTCTTGGGTTTTCTGCACAAGTCACAGGTATTCAGCGATTCCTGTTCCTTACAGTTTTCCTTCCTCTTCACTCTTTCAAAATGGTCGTTGGGAGAGTCAAGTCTAAAATGTCTGAACCAGAAACTCCCCAAGCCCACAAAGTTAGGGCCATCCCTACACCTAACCCTCTTATTGATACACAGGTCTGCATTTGCAACCCACAGTGCCCTTTCAGTGTTTCCCGTGTCCGGCCCGACCTGTTAGAAAGTCATGTGAAATGCCAAGACCGGTTCATAGTTGTTTGGTCTGGCCTATATTACCAAATTGCTCCGCCCACTTTCCCAGTCACAAAATTCATATGTTGGCTCAGAGACGCCTATGACGAGCGCAGGGATGTATTCCTCTCGGCCCAGGGAAACAAGGTTTTCTGAATATCCCCTAGGCTCATTAAGAACGCTCTCTGTTTCCCACATAGCCCAGAATATGTTGAGTTCACCGAGTTGTCCCTGTCGCGTCAGTTTTCTAAATTGCCCTGGAAACAGCAGAGTGAATTCCTCTCCTCTATCTCAGACTCCCGCCTCACGTCCATTTCGTCTTCAGACATGGTACCCTTGACCACATTTGCAGATGGTCTCCAGCTAGTTCTCGCTCTCATCTCTGGGTTTCTAGGTCTTAGGGAGGTCGAGAGGGTGTCCAAATAGTGCATAGCAATCCTTTGGCTCATGTCCCAACCAGGTATCGTTCTAGATATCCCCACCTTTCTGGCTTCGGCCATCTAGACTCAATTTCAAGAAATGTCCTTTTGGGGGGCTTTTCGTTTCTGCTCACTGGTCTTTTACCTATTTCTGTTCGAGCACGCTGACAAGTTCGAATCTTTGGGCCTTGAAAAACTCTCCAGAACGAATGGCTAGCCCAGAACCGTCTTTGAGTGGAACATCTCAGTACGTCAGCAGCCAAATGGGAGAGGTTACTCAAGGTTTTTGAACGAGTTTATGACCATTGCCTACACCATACTTCATGACAGTCCCCCGCCCAGGATTTTTCCCGAGCAGAAAGACTGGTGTAGTTTGGCGATGAAGAAAGCACAGGGGACTGGTATTTGTTTGATGATTAAACCGAGATCAGGGTCTACGGTGCTGATGTACCCCCCTACTTCCTATCGTTGTTTCCTGCCATGCGGGTTTTCGCCCTCGAATACATTCGTCAAACCATGAAAGCAAACTAGTTCCACTTTGTCCCCGCTAAGAAGGGTTATATCCTCAACCTTCCTACTACCATCGGCCCTTTTACTATAAACTCAAGAAACGCCCTCTCCACAGTGGAAACGCTGCTCCAGGGAACGGATTTAATGCTGGGGAAAGTCTGGCCCTACGACCCGAAAAGAATTATATCAAATAGGAAAAGGAAGATTAGGTCCACTGCATATGTGCATGAGACTAGGCCCTTCATTGAATGGAGAGCTAACCTTGACACATGGCCTTTGGCTTCACAGATGGAGGTTGAATCTTCGGCAGCACAAGGAAGAGGTGACACTACTTCAGCGAGCACAGGCAAAAAAGGGCAGACTGATGAACCATATTTTTCAGAAGAACCAGAAGGATTGTATACAGGGGAGGGATCTCATCCCTCCAAAAAGCATAAAAGTGAGATATGGATATCCTCTGGGATGAACCACCTCTTGAGGAGTTGGTCAGATACGGGGAGCCAGATACATTAGGGGAATTTTGAGGTCTAAAATGGGCCTCCTAAGGAAAATGTACAATCAAAATTCACTTTATAAGAACCAATCACATTTTAGGGGATGACATCATCCCTAATGGTTGAGGTGGCATTTCTTGAGTTAAAGGTACTTACTTGTCACATTCTCAATGGTGAATAAAAACTCATGGTTAACCATGGTAGTGCTCTAAGTACTTTTAAAGTCAAAGTAAAGTACTCATAATAAATGTCATTTCACACATTTAGAATAAAAATATATTATTGCCATTTCATATTTCTTGAAAGAAACAATGCATATCCCTATACATTTATTATATTATATTACTTTTATATAGTATATTAATTACATGTTATTATACAATTTAAATAATATAAATTTTATTTAATAGCATATAATATAATTAAGAATTTATAAATTTATATTTATATTTATTTTAAGTTATTTAAGTACAAAGGGCAAATGCATTAGTTGTTCAATGATAATGACTTTTTCTTGAAAAACTCATTCCTATTTATTGTCACATCAGTACAATTTTTTTATTAATTTTATTTTGGTACAACTTTTGAATTGAATTTAACTATGGTTACATGGATTGTGGTGCAAAAAGTGAATTGCAAATTCATAAATATTATTTTATTAGTTTGGCGATTATTTTATTATTTCCTTAGGAGGCCCATTTTAGACCTCAAAATTCCCCTAATGAGAGCAAGGTGGGTTTCAGAATAAATTATGATGGTGTGTCATCTTCAGAACCCTCTGGGATATTGCAAGCCACTTCGGTAAGCAGAGTCTAAGTAAGAGAAGAAATCAAAAGCAAAAACAGGACCGTGAGGGAGAAACTTCGAGCAGAACTAGCGAGTTTCGTAGACAAGTATCATACCCGGCTCAATACAGAGTTGGATATGGATAAAGAACAACTAATAATTGTTATCACGAAGGCAGTTCTAGACCCTACTAATAATGAAATCAGCTACAAGGCTCTGGAGGTAGCAATGAATTTGTCAAAGGTTCCCTTAACCGATAAACTGGGCCTACATCAATGTATCAGGGACATGTTAAGGGACGAGGTCGTGAAGCTTGCACTCGCATTAAGAAAGCTCGAAGATAAATACAAAGAGGTGGTAGATAATCTGAAAAAATAAAGGACAAATGCCAGGGGGGTCAGCAATAACCTTCATCATCTCAAAAGAATAATGAGTGAAAAAGGAAGCGACAAGGAATGAATCCGAACGAAAATCATTCGGGATTTAGAGGTCGAAAACTCAAAATTGAAGAGGAGACTTAAAATTCCTCGAGGGGACTACGTGCAACCTGAGGAATTAGCTCAGGTGGAAAAAGAAAATTCGGTCCTCACAGATACCCTTACTCGGGAAAGAGATGAGAATGTCAAAACAGTTGAAGAGTTGGCTACCCTCAGACAGAGATTTACTGATTTGCAAGCTAAGTGGAATACTCATGTCTGTGTAACCCCAACTCCCGACCCGGCGGACACTACCTCGACACAGTTAACCAAGGCCGTCTCAAACCTATAGGTTTCAGAGAAGCAAGCTCATACTGCACAGCAGAGAATTCAAGAGTTGATGGCTAGGGTGGAACAAAATGATAAAGTAATAGCGGCCCTGCAAACAGAGGTGGAAGAAGCAAAGAGGGAGAAGCAGCTGCAAGAGAAGGTTATCAAAGACCTGAATAACCGGATGAAAGGAAAAGCAACCCTCCTTGAAGCCAGGCGTCTCATTTGGACCGACATCAGGACGGAGGGAAGGAAGTGTTGGGATTTTATTATGTTGATAAATGTGAAGAAAATTGATGTCTGAATGTGTAAAGAGAAATTACAGGAAGGACGGGCGGAAGCCGAGGCAAAGGTAGCCATGGCCAAGAGGTATATCACCAACCTAAATGGTTTACGCTCTAAAGAGTTAGCCACGCAAGGGATTGAAGACCGTTTCAGGGGAGTAATGGAAATCAGAAGGATAATTGAGAAGGAGTCAGCACATGTGAATGCATTAAGTGGTTTGGATCAAGTCGCCAAGGGAGTGGGAAAGTTTGAAGAAGAGTGGGATGAGTTGGTGAAAGCAGGCATCCCATCATGCTAGGATTCTACAATTGCCGCTTTCTCAAGTCTAACTAATTACAAAGAGAAGTTGGCAGCGGTTATGAATCAAAAAAATCTTCCTTATGAGAAAACCACTCGTCTGAAAGCTGAGACTATAATTGCTGCCCTAGGAAAAGAAATTTCCCTTCTCTGCCAGATCAAACAATGCTTGACGGTACAAGTGGATTATTTGGAATTGACAGATATAAAAGCTTCAGTGGATATCTTTGTCACAATGCCCCTGCCAAGAGCAACTATATGGCAGAAATGCAGCGATTTCGTACCGTCCCTCCAGTCTCTGCCACCTCAAAAGCACAAAACTGGTTCGCCTGTGTCATTAGTGCTTCCAACTCAGTGGGCAGCTGCTACACCTCGCTCTCTCAAAAAGTGATGATCATGTTCTAGCTCTAGTGGCCTTTTTACTTTTATTTTCTTACTTTTGTAATATCTGGTGAAATTGTCATTTCGCCCTATGCAATTTTTATTTTCTGTTCACATTGTTTTAGTTTCGGTTGGCGCTCATGCTAAGGCCACTACAAAGATGATGAGAGGTGTTCTTCCTCATCATCGGTTTTTTATTCTAATAGAGACGAGCAACAGAAAAGATATTTCCATGAACAAATGTTGATCCAAAAATATCTTCTACTAACAATAAACAGAGGGAATCATAAAAGAAAGACCCTATGTCTAAAAGAGGGTTCTTGATTTTAAGAACAGAGATTGTTATTGGTTAATTCCCCTTTTTGTAAAGTTTTGAGGATTTCCTGTGTTTTATGTTGAAGAATCTTGATGGAAGACTATAATGAAACGATTTTGCTGTGAGAAGGATTACTGGTGAGACCAGTCACAATTTGTATTCCTTGTTATATTCTAATACAAACGTTTTGACACTTTGCCACTCTTTATATATCATATGTTTATGGAATGCGAGCACTTGATTAACTGGGATGAATTTATATGTTTCAAATACTCATGTCTTTAGTCCATTGTGCTTTAAATATGGCTCAGAGCTATGATATTATGTTCACATGTTTCACTTCACTTACTCATCCTTCTTCCTATGTCAACTGTTGATGGATTCTTATGTGATATTAAGCCTATCTGTGGTTAATATTTTCTCCATTTGTTGCCACTGTTATTACGCTCTACACACTTTTATATCTGTGCACTGTGTTTCATAATCTTACCCTTCTCATGGCTTGTAAAATTTAGACTCATCTTCAATAATATCTCCATAAGACCCTCATTATTTGCCATCGAGTATTGCTGCTTGTATATCTCTGTTCTTGAGGTCTTGATCCCAATTCATGAAGTTTTAGAAATAGTTCGTGAACAAGAAGATTTATGCCACTGACCATGGAAAGCTTTCTTGAATCTTCTTGGCTTTTAAGATGTCCTAGACACTGGTCCTTCACAACTCAGGGTTGTCTCTAGGAGCTACAACAGGTAGAAAAACTTATGTGCACTTATGAGATTGATTGATTTAATGTGCTTCCACTGAACTTTTTTTGTTTATTTTGAAAACCCAATTGTACTTTTATTCAGTAGATCTAAGATAGTTTGCTAGGTTAATAAATTGTCAGGGGTTAGATTTAGAAAGTAACAATAAGGTATCATATTTAGAATTAAATTAATGGTGGTTGTCTATTTATATCTCAAATAGAGAATTTTATGGCTAGTACATTTTATATTGTTCAATATGAATAGTTTGAAATATTAGTATTCTGCCCCTTCAATTTTAGCTCTAAAGCAATTCAAGGTCAATCATAAGAAAATGAAAGAATTTCTTGCGTCTCTTATTCTACATTCAATTGTGTTCAGAAAAGAATGTAGATACTAATGAATTAATTTGTAGCATAGGATTCCTTAAGATGTCACTACATTTCAACTTTCACCATTGATGGAAAGAATAATTATTAAAAATAGATTGATATTATATTTCATGTGAAAGACCGATACATTCAATTGTGTTCAACAAAGAATGTAGATACTGATGAATTAATTTGTAGCATAGGATTCCTTAAGATGTCACTACATTTCAACTTTCAACATTGATGTAAAGAATAATTGTTAAAAATAGGTTGATATTATATTTCATGTGAAAGACCGATAAATTTACAGCAAAGTATCATGTTATTTTATGAGTAGTATATTTTATATAACTTGTAATTATTAAAAATAGATTCATATTATATTTCATGTGAAAGACCTATAAATTAACAATAAGATATCATGTTTAGAATTGAATTAATAGTAGTGGTCTATTTATTTCTCACATAGAAAATTATATGGGTAGTTATTTTACATTGCTTCATATGAATAGTTCGAAACGTTAGTCTTCCCCTGCAATTTTTTAGCTCAAAAATAATCAAGGTCAATCATAACAAAATGAAAGATATTCAATTGTGTTCGGCAAGGATAGATACTGATGAATCAATTTGTAATATGGGATATCTTAGGATGTCACGTTACGTCCCATTTCAACTTTCACATTGATGTAAAGAATAATTGTTAAAAATAGATTGATATTATATTTCATGTGAAATACCGATATCACATTCCAACTATAATAATCCAGAGAAACAAATATTTGCAATGTCGCTTCAGTTTTGTAAGCTCAAATTAGCCGATTTACATAATTTATCATGCCAAATGGCACTTTGGCATATTGCCAGCAACCTGCAACCTTTTTTCCAAAAAAAAAAATCATTATATTCATGTTTATGAATATACATATTCGTTCTGCGTGCAGGACTTATCATTAAAATAAAAATAAAAGAACTACCTTCGCTAACCTTTTAGCATACTGGCTTTGAAACCTTTCTTAACCCAAAAAAGGGGGGCCTTGGGCTTAAGAACAAACAGGAATATTTCTTCATACATTAAACCAAAACTTGTACAACCTTGCAAGACAGTACTCACAAACCCACAGTATTTCCTAAATGCTTGTAAGTTTCGACAGGATAATTATTAACATTAGCTACATATAGCATCTATGAGCCCCAAAAAAAAAAAAAATACAGAATATAATCCTATTAGTGGACCTTTTACCTTTATGCAGACTATGCAGCTGTGTCAGTTTGAATAATGAATACAATAAAAAAACGTCTTAACACGAAATAAGCACATCTCAAACATCCTCTCAATAGACAAACCTATCTTTCCTTTCATTTTATTGTTGTGCTTTGTCTACTGCTAAATGTCTTCGAAGGGATATTGACACCAATCAAGGAAACACTATTTCTATAGTTTTCACATTCAAGCTAAATGTACTAAAAAAATTGCATAGATAATAGAAGACCAAGTATGCTCTAGGACTCATATGAATTAGGAAGGCAAGTATCAGTTCAATAGTTTGAACTTGTGATATGAATTAGGAAGGCAAGTATCAGTTCAATAGTTTGAACTCGTGATCTCTTGTGCATTAAATGTTGTTAATGCTTTACAAAGGTCTTTTGAAAAGGGTCTTGTTACATACCAAAATCGCAAATCCTTTAAATTATATACTATGGAAAACAAATCAGATACTTTCTACCATATAAATTGTAAATTAGACTTGGATATTAGCTGTAAAATGCATCTCCAATCAAAATCTTAAGACTGTAATCACCGCCCTAATTTTCTTACGATTAAACATAAGAAATGGCCACGTTATGGAATAGAATGTCCTCATTTCATTCAAATGTTGATGTCATCTGGACTGACAACTTTCAGCCACTTCATGGCTAGTGAAGGAAAATTCTTGTAAAAATAATTAAAGAAATCATTTGATTGCATAAACTGCTGCTATTAGAGCTGCCTTTTCCAATAACACATAGCAGATACTCAAGCAGCACGAATCCTTTGGGTTTTAACCCAGAGAAAGTCAAGAACCCTCAAAATGATGGCAACAAAACCACAAGAATCGAAGAAGCTTTGGGAATATGAATTTTTAAAACAACAGTTGCGCCCCTGTTGTATTGCCTTCAAAACAGGTCATTGAGCTTTCCTTGTTTCATCAGGAATATTTGGCTCAGATAAGAGTTTGATAACATTCACCAGTCCTCTGAGCCTATCCCAGATGCTCAAACCATATAGTGTTTCAACTAGAGATTCTTGGACCTCAAAGGCGTTCTCTGCGACAGGATACTGGAACAGAGAAAAAAATCACGAAAGAACACAATCACAAAAAGTAAACATGCCATGAAAAAGGAATTTAAGTCAATTCCAAAACTAATTGTATGCACCTGCAATGGCTTTGGAATCTTGGTCTTGATGTACGGCCACCATCTATCCTCTACAACGGCTTTGATAAGACAGCATGCACGAAGGCCTTCAACACCAGCAAATCTTCCAAACCCACTGTTCTTCACTCCACCAAATGGCAATGACTACAATACCATCCGTAGTGTAAAATGCAAATGTTAAGCAGTGATCAAAGCATACATGGTATTCATAAATACATCATACATTTGTTGCACAACATAAAGCATTCATAATTACAATGATAAGAAATCATTTTCTTCGATAGGGGATAAAGTACAAAGAATCAGAAGAACATCCACTATACAAGTGCAGGATAAACAATATAAGCCTACCAATCATTCAAGTTTCTAAACTTATTTTTTTGTTACAACCCCTGAATGTAAATTTTTTTGTTACAACCCCTGAATGTAAAGCAAGAGATTTGAAAAGACATTAAAGTATTTTGACAGTATAACGTTCTGATTTCACTTTACAGACACATTTGCCATAAATAAATAAATTGTTGGCAGCTAAATTGGCTTTAAACTCTGTTGCTATTCCCAATGCTAAGAAGATAAGGAAACTTCTGTGAGAGTTGGAAGCTGGGATAACGTAATTTTGACACATTGACAGGCATCATTTCAGGTCTGGATATCCTGTTATTTGCTAATCAGTATTGGATTGATGTACAGCTTGATCCTTTTAAAGGAAACGGTAGACACTTTCCTGTTCACCACTCTCAATTCTGAACACTTGCTGCCTTCTACCCCTGTATTGGAATATTCATGTCCTACATTAAAAATATCAGAGCAGCTTCACAACAAATTTTCTCTCCAATGATACAAGATAATCTAATTTTCTGCACAATAACAAAAGAGCATTTGTAGATAAAAAATGTATAAACCTTGCAGATAGTTTATAGTTTCTGAAAGAACAAGAAAATAGGGTTTTTGAAAGAACAAGAAGATAGGGTTTCCTTCAATTTTAGTTTGAATAGCTTTTAAGAAAAACAAACAAACAAATTAATACATTTAAGAGTAATTCTCAAATAAATCAATATAAGAACTTCCACCATTTACACTGTTTCTGGAGAAGCGATAAGTGTCCATTATTAAAGGAAAATCCATATAATAATAATCAGTATCTTTATAAAAGCCAAGGAAAATTGAACAAAAACATAATCAAGATAAGCACCAAAATGTACCTGGCACATATAGCTAGAAGCAAAGTCATTAATTACAGCAAATCCACAATATATCCTCGATGCTATTGATCTTGCCCGACGCTGGCTTCCAGAAAATACAGCACAGCCAAGTCCATAGTTTGTATCATTTGCGAGCATTATAGCCTCCTCATCAGAGCTGAACTTCATGATTGCAATGATTGGTCCAAATATCTAATCAAGAAAATAATAAATTTTGTCACAGGGCTCAAAGTCGAAGACTAGGAAGACCATGACATTATGGAAAGCAAGCCTTATATTATGTATAGCAAATAATTACCTCCTCTTGCATCAAACGCATTGAATGATTCACATTAAGTATTACTGTAGGTGGGTAGAATTGACCAACCACGTCATCTCCCAGACTTCCAAAAAATAACTTTCCTCTGACTGCTATCTCAGCACCTTTCTCCAAAGCATCATTCACAAGACTTTGAAGTTTATCAGCATGCTCTTGTAAACAGATTGCTCCCATATCATACCTTGCCTCTAAAGGAGGCCCCTGTGAAAAACGCTGAATTTAGAAATTATCTCAATGTATAGTGCAATGAAATAAAATAGATCAAAAGACAATCTCGTGTAATGCAAACCTGCACTCGAGGCTTGTAAAATATTATATATCACTTTTGCAGAAGAGCAAACATATAAAGATGCATTTTTAACCTCTTGCTTGATATTCACATTCACAGAAATCACAATTGCAATAGCATATAAATAATCAAGGCTTAGCCATCTACGAAGGCTTGTAAATATTGTTGATGTTTGTAGCTCGGGCAGGTACTTTTGCACAGGCTTAAGTACTTTTGCACAGGCTTAAGTGTCTAGACATGTAGAAGTCGCCCACAGATCTCCTTAGGACACTTGCTCAAGTGTGAGCAAGTTGCTATTGTAACTAAGCCTAAATTTAACTTGGGAAAAGCACATAATTATTATGTTGGCTAATTGAGCTAAAGTAAACTTCAGTGATTATTTTTCAATCTTGATCATCATCAATATCAAGTGAGGCAAGATCTAATCTCAGCCATGAACCACTTTGGAGATTAAGGTTAGAGATTTAGGTCGATGTAACATTATAAAAGCAAGACTAAGAAGAGGAAAAGACATACCATAAAGCGGTCCTAGCTTTTGAGAGAGGGATTTTCTCAAGTGATGAGTATGATGTTGTAGTGTGCCAAGTCCGAGGAAGTACAGAAGGGCAGCATTGGAGATCCAAATCAACCAAGGAGATCAAGAGCTTGATCTGTCGGGTCAAATCCAAGGCATATTGTATCTGTAATTTTCTCAATTGGGCCATTATCCCAAAAAAGGATCCCAAGTTCAAAATTTTAATGAACTATTGATTGAGCAAAATTTGTTTGTTATTGTGATTGAGATTGGTTATGTTTCCGCTAATTTACTAAGAGCTTAGTTGTGATTTGATTTAACAATTCTATAATCTTCTAAGTTCATGAATTGTCAAGTGCGAGGTTTGTAGGAAAATAACATGGTATCACTGTGTTCCCGGATCCGCAGGGGTCAAGTGATGGAATCAGGGATCCCCGTATCTGAAACGGATACGGATACCGATTCGGTTGGATCCGCGAGAGTGATAATCGGAAGTTGACGTCAGCTAAACTTCTTGAGTTTTGGCGGGGTTCCGATGGTTTTGGAGGGTGATCCGGCCAGCAAACTCCACTCAAACTCCAGTCATGACGTGAACTCTGCTTAATTTATGTGCATTGATACTTTACTTACTAGTTCCACTGCCTCAGTTAACAGTGCAACTGGCGTGGCTTCATTCAACTTCAACTCGATAATTATGGCGTTTGCCAAACTTTCTATGTATTATAAAACTTGACAGTAGGGGTTAAAATTGTATTCTATCAGCCCACGTGGTGTAGAGTAGTCGGTAATGGGGTGCATTGTTAAGGCACTCCCGCTGCAAGGTCACCTATTCAAAACCCGTGGGTTTAGGATTAGTTTAAACTAGCAAAAAAAATTGTATTGTGGAGAGAAATTTGTGATCAGCAATGCTGGTCGACTAGTCACTGTGCCGTGGTTGTACCATCGTGGTCGAGTTGGGTTGCAGAGTGCTCGATTTTAACTTGCAGGCGGTCCAGCGTCAAGCGTCGAGGTGCTCTGCTGCTAGTAGCGTCAATCTTTTTACCTTGCGTCTGCGTCGAGGTGCTCTGCCCGGTCGATTTTTTTTACCCTGCGTCTGCGTCAAGGTGATCTGCAGGTAGCGTGGGCAGCGTCAAGTTCCGGCGTGGTGTATTTTGTGGAGACTAGTCCGGCGTCGACCAACGTGCGGCGTAAATCTGTGCAAGTGGTCCGGCGTCGACCAGCGTGCGGACATGGAACAAATTTTTTTATTAATCCTTAGACTTCGTTAATTGTAAATTTTATATAGTTATTTTTTTTTTAATTTAATTTTAAACTTTAATTTAATTTAAATTTTATATAGTTTTTTTTTTAATTTAGTTTTGAACTTTAATTTAATTTTAACTTTATATAATTTGATTTTAATTTTAAATTTTATACTTTATATTTATATATATAGGCCGATTTAAATTTTATTTTGTTTTGTTTTAATTTTAAACTTATATATAGTCGATTTATTATTTTATAAAATTTAAATTTTATATAATTTTGTTTTAATTTATATATAGTCAATTTATATAGTTTTGTTTTAATTTTAAATTTTATTTTGTTTTTCTTTAAACTTATATATATAGTCCATTTATATTATTTGAATTTTATATAGTTTTGTTTTAATTTATATAGAGTCGATTTATATTTTTTCTATTTTAGTTTTTCAATATAATTAATTAATTTTATAGATTTATTTAATTATCATTTGAACCCAGGGCTTATAAATTCATAGAATAAATAAAAATAAACTTGTAAAATTATTTATAATGAAGCAATTTAGAATATTAGATTTTTTATTTTTTATATTTTTTAGACATATATTAATTATAAAATAACAATTTATAATTTAGGTTTGGTAGTTAGAAATTTATAATTTTACCAATTAAATTTTTTTAATATAAATGCAGATTGATAAACATGGTACCATCACGACATGAAACGATTGAAGGCACAAATGTCAACAGAGATCCAAAATATCCTTTATGGCAGTGTGTCGAAATTTTTGGCAAAAATTCTGGGGGCGGTTCGTACAAATGGAGATGTGGTGAATGCAATAGCATTCGAAATGGGTCATATACTAGAGTGAAGGCCCATCTGACTGGGCAAACTAACATAGGTGTGTTGGTATGTATAGGTCCAAATGGTCCAAATGTCCAACCTGGGACAGGTTTAAATCCTGCAAAACTTAAGTTTTATGCATCTTTGCAAGATGTTGTTGATAGGAGATTCACCAAGGGAAAACATGTGCAAGCCTCCACAACCAAGTCTTCATTGCCATCTACACCAGTGGTCACAATTAATAAAAGACGTTCTCTAGGACCTCTTGAAGCAACGTTCAATAACCAAGGCAGAGAAGTTGCAGATCAGTATGTTACTCGTTGCATCTATGCAAATGGGCTAGCATTCAATTTGGTGTATTCTCTTTATTGCCAACAAATGATTAAAGCAGTATATGAAGCACCAAAAGGATACAAGAGCCCTGGCTATGAAAAGGTACACACCACTTTGTTAACATCAGAAAGACAATTTGTGGATTGACAATTACAATTAATCCGTGATACATGGGCAGAAACAGGGGTGTCCATCATTTCTGATGGATGGAAAGACCAAAGAAATCGCCCTTTAATTAATGTTATAGCAATATGCCCCCAAGGAGCAATGTTTTTGAAGGCAATTGATTGTAGTGGAGTGGAAAAAGATGCAACGTTCATCTCCACAATTCTTATTGATGTAATAGAAAGTGTGGGGTCAAAAAATGTTGTTCGAGTTATCATGGACAATGCAAAGGTTTGTAGAATTGTGGCCCTGATTGTGGAGGGTCAATATGAGTACATTTTTTGGACTCCATGTGCATTGCATTCGTTAAACCTTATGCTTGCCCAAATTGGTGAGATTGAGTGGATCAATGAAATATATGTAGCATCAAAGGAGATCCAAATGTTTATCACCAATCATTCGATGTCCCAAGCCATATATCAGAATTTTGCGAAGTTGGAGCTATTAAAGGTACTCAATTTTTTATCAGTGTTATGCATTATAATTTATGAATTCTTAATTTTGACTATTTTTTATTTTATTTCTAATTTGAAATTTGACTTGTGAAAACATATGTAGGTCGCTGAAACTCATTTTGCTTCCCACACTTTAGTCATAAAGAGGCTTGTAGAGGTCAAACAAGCATTACAGGCAATGGTCACTGACTCTCTTTGGGAATCATGGAGGGCTTCAACTTCTAATAGAGGACAACGAATAAAGTCTATCATTCTTGATGATGCATGGTGGGACAAGGTCCAATACCTTTTGAAGTTCACAGAACCAATCCTAACCATGATCAAAGCATTTGACACAGATATGCCTTGCTTGGGGGAAGTCTACGAAAACATAGATAATATGTTGAGAGGATACATGAAATTATCAAGGCAAGTGAGTGTAACCCCTTTCAAGGATTTTACAATGAAGTGAAAGACATAGTTACAAAACGCTGGAACAAAATGACCACGCCATTACACCTTTTGGCATATGCACTACACCCCAAACATTATCATTCCAAAATATTGTCTTTACCAGGTAGAGCAACTCCAAACAGAGATTCTGAAGTGGTACAGGGATATAAGACAGCGTTGAGGAAAATCTATAGGGAGGTGGGAATTGCAAAGGAAGTACGTGAGGAATTTGGAGCATTTGTACAATCCACAGGGATATTTTCAAATCCACTAGCCATGGATGATTGGAGACATATGGATCCTATTACTTGGTGGGGCTTCCATGGTGGGGACAACACTTATCTTTCATCTCTAGCCACAAGGTTGTTATCGCAAGTTGTCAGTTCTTCATCAGTTGAGAGGAACTGGAGTACATATGGCTTCATCCATTTAATGAAGTGAAACAGACTGGGAGCAGCGAAGGTCGAGGATCTTGTATATGGTCATTCCAACCTTCGCCTTCTATCACATTCTAGTCCGAAATATAAGAAAAGTCCAAGTAGGATGTGGGATGTGGAACCTGAGATATCTGACTTAAACATGACATTGAATGCCATGACTCACCTTAATCCACTTGAGGATGCTATACAATCAACTCCTACTTCTACGGCAACATTTGACATCCCTGGCCCACCATCGTTTATTCATGACATAGAGTTGCAATATGCAGATGATGATATTGTGGACCCATTTCAAGATTTGTAGACAAACTTACTTTATATTATCATATTAATAAAGTGATCATTGATGAAACACTCATTTTGTATTTACTACTATTGTTTTTGTATGAGGCAAGATTGCATAATTTCAGTGTTCAAATTCATAAATTATCTAATAATTTTAGTTGTATTGTTGTGAATCATGAATGGTTTTGATTTTTAACATCAAATATGTTTTCTAAAATTTTAAAAATGTTATTATATATTTTTCTACCTGTCATATCCTCACCGTATCCGGATCCTGGGTTTTCAAAAATCCAACAGATCTGTATCCAGATCCGTATCTGTATCCTGGTAACTTAGTATCAAGGCCCTAAATTATGAAAAATGATTTGTGAATCATGTAGGAAGCCAGGTTCGTACAAGGATCAACAGGGCTAGGTTCAGTCGTGATCATACCATGCTGAAAAATTTTATTTGTAGGTCGAAGGCCATATGTCATATGATGGCCAAGGTGAAAGGAAGTAAAAAATGTGTGACGTACAATCATAGAGTAAAGTAAAAAAAAGTTGATTGAGATTGTTTTAAAGGTTCAAATAATTAAACAATAAAAAAAGAGGGTAGACAGCCTATAGTGGTCGATACCCATCATCAGCGCCACCCAACCCACTCACAAAAAGCACCCAACTGTTAATTTTCCATGAAACTCTGCAACTACTTAGATGAATAACTAAAATCAAAGAAACTGAAAACTGAAACTAAATTTACTTTCACCAAGATACAAAGTTTCTTAACAATTCATAAGCAGCGTAATAAAACACCAGATATAAAACACACATCACACAAATTGACATGCTTGTTTACCCAAGGAACCCAAAAGGGAAAACCAACTATCTTTGTTGTAATATTTTATTGATTGTTCTTGAGCAATTGGATCTATTGCAAAGCAATCTATCTCTGAGACAGCGGTCTGCCTTGATCACTGCTTGATCTCGACCCTCTAGCACATAATTGTTCTGTTGTTGAAGCCTTGATGTCCCCTACAAGTCCCCTAATCCTTCTCCTTGATCTTTGCACATTGGTGCCCCTATTTCCTTGTGCACTAGATCCCTATTTCCTAGTGCACAAGAGGATCCTAAATCCTAGCACAAATTTGTTCATATTTCCTAGGTCACAAGTCCCTATTTTCTTGCGCACTTGAGGCTCCTATTCTCTTGCGCACTTGTGACTTCTTATTTCTTAGGACACAATCTATCAAATCAGTGCTCTCCAAAATCAAAGATGATCTCACAAACTCGTGAACTGTCTTGTCTCACAAACCTTGTGCACAAAACTTATGATTTATTGTGCCTTCATCCTCTTTATAGACCCAATTCGAGCATGCAAAGTGTCTCACTCAATTTAGAAACTCAAGTTCTAATTGACAAGTTAACTGAGATTCCAACTTATTCTCTATCCAATCAACACTTGGAGAATTTACTTGTTCTCCCTACAATCAAGACTGCAGACTAACTCGCTCTAACTAAACTTGTAACTGTCACATCACTCTGTAGTCAAATTGATGAAAACTCCACTTAAATGAAGCTCCAACTCTACGCATGACATCTCGATGATTATTCCAATAAACTGGAAATAAACTCATCCTCACTAAAGTCTAACTCATGAGCTCGCACTCATACTAAGAGAAAGACAAATCGAGGCCTTCATTCGTAAGGCACAAGCTAGAAGACCCTTACTCGCTACATTTTCAACACTCCCTCTTAGCGAGGAAGGTACGTTTGGAAGAACCTCTTCCAACACTACCACGTTGTCCGTTGTTGCAGCGACTCCCTCTGAACTAAAATACTTTCCTGCTTCGTGTTGCAGAATCCGATTTGAAGACTTGTTCCTTCCAACCATGCTCCTATGATCTGAGTCTATCACCTCAGTCATAAGCATAGTATTAAAAACCGGAACTGGTGACCAGACTGGTGGACCTAATGAACTGGGTTTCAAAACGGAACCGGTCAAACCGGGACTGGTCAAATCTCAATGAACTGGTTTTTAAAAAATTACGTTAAATAATTAATTTTTAATAAAAAAACTATTTTTAAGATTTTCAACCAAGATTCCAAGCCAATAGATACAAAGTATGCAAAGTTCGCTCATTTATATACCATGTAAAAGTGAATATATTAAAATGACACCGAGTGTAATAAATATCATCAGCAAGATACATAAGCAACGAGGCTCTAAATGGCCTCTAGAGTTCAAAAACAAAGCCTACAAACTATGGGGCCACTGGCCTACTACAAATCTACATATATGATATTAGTGATCAACATTATCACTTGAACTTCTCATCATGATCAAACTCAGTTGGTTGAGTCTCGACTCCCAAACTTTGCAACTGCTCGAGTCACAAACTTCTCTATTGGTTCAGTGACTTGAGTCTCAAACTTCTGAAGGTATTATGTCCTAATATGCCCTATTACTTCATTTGGTGCTCCACATGGCTTTACATGGCCTCCTATCCCAGCGAAATGTTGCTTGAACCTGTAAATACCCCCTCTTCCAATAGATTTTTGGCAATATTTTCAAATCATTTTGCCATCCATCATATCACAATGAGCCCATGCAGTATCCTTGGCTTTTGGAGGCATGATGGCTACTACTTAGCTCAAGCTCTATGTTGTTCCACTACTCCAGCAAAAACTCAACACTCTCCAAGCTCTCAATCAAACTCACAAAAGCTCCAAATGAGATGTGTGAGACAAATGAGAGGGTACCCCTACTTTTAAAGGATTGGGGAGGGTGTTTTGGGAGGGAAACAACCCTCCTTTACCCTCCAAAACCACCCATAATCGGCCAAATCAGTGTCTGTGGGTCCCTTTTGTGGTTGTGGCAACTAACTAATCGGTCAGACTGGAAAAACTGGTCAAGGCCCTCCCTTAACCAAGTTTTCAAGCCAGTTTGAACCGGTTGGGCATCTGACCAATTACCGGTTAGAACCAGTCGGTTTTGAATACTTTGGTCATAAGTGCCATGTACCCCGTGTATCTCTGTGGTTGTTTACTCTACCTAAATGTGGTACTGGGAGATCCAACTCTCTCTTGATCCCCCCTAAACAACTCGCCTCCCCACCTGGCTCAAACTCTCCTTATATTGGGACTCATTGACTGAGTGGTTGCCTCCACTCACCCTCGTCTCGTCTCCTCGTCATCCTGTTGGTCGGCCCACTTGCCGACTAGGCGAGACTCAAATTGTGATACTGGTTGAGACTCTTTGAGAGCTTTAATCTCCTATAGCACGTAGAGATTCGTCATCCTCACACCTATCTACTTCTTACATCCATAAGCTAAGTGTTGAAGATAATCCTTACCTCTGTTGAAGATTAAATCATAACCCTTGTCCTCAAGGGTAGCTACTGAAATAAGGTTCTGCCTCAGGCCTGGAACATAGAGGGCATCTTTGAGATGGAGAGAGATCCCTGACTCCCTCTCAAAATTGACAGTACCAACTCCCCTAGTTGCATACTTGCCATCATCTCCTAGCTCAATCTAAAACTGCATGTTCTTCTCCTTTAGGTGGATGAAATACTCCTTGTTCTTGATCATGTGGAAGGATGCTCCTGAATCAATATAGCATACATTGTTGTCTGTTGAGCTTGCCATTCAAGCTATCAATGAAAAATCTTTCTCGAACTGAGAAGAAAACACATCTACCTCAGTTGATGCAACCACATGATCCTTACTGGACTCCTTTCGATTAGGACACTTAGTGGCATAGTGCCCAAACTGTTGAAAATGTAACTAGTATCGATCTTCATTAAGAAATGAAATTTCATTATTAAAATATTTATTATATTCATTATTATTATTTTATTTTTGGTCAAAGCATGTTTTTTATGCTTTAGAGTTGAAAGAGACAAAATGTATTTATGATGAGTCAAAAAGAAATGTATTTCAATCAAAAGTCCCATTTGGACTTTTGTAAGAAAAGAAAAAGAATTTTTATTTTTGAGTCAACACAAAACCAAGTCAGCCCTCCTTGGACAAGTCGGCCTATATGGAACCTATTCAACCCTCCTCGACAACTAGAAATACAAGTCAACTCGACCTCTTGGAAGATCTTTTATCACTTATCACATCACATTGATTTTTGTGCAAGATCAAGAAGAAAAATCCGCCGAAGCTAAAGGAGAGAAAAATACAAATTTTCCTCCCTAGTTTTTCTCACACATGTAAAGTTTTATGCGGTTTTATGAGGCTATTACAGGGCCAAAATTCAACCTCTATTGCAAAACCCAAATTTTTTGTGGTTTGACGAGATTTCAGAGATTTTGACCAGCGTTAACTTTTGTTGACTGACTTGATTGGAGGAGGGAGACTTGGAGGAAGGTTGACTTGGATCTTTGTGACAGTGTTTGGTCTTGGTCCCAGGTTTTGGATAACTCATTTTGATCCAATTCTATAACAGAAGGATTGTTGGGTTTTCCCCCTTGTGGGGTTTTGCCTTGACTTGGAGCCTAATTTTCGGTGTTCTTTGTCTATTTGTGATCTTTATGCTTTGAAGTTTTGTATAATTGCTTGATGAAGAGAACATAAAATTAATAAGAAGACAACTAACATTCACAATAAATTATCAAGAAAGAGGACTCAAGCATTAAACTATCTAGTACTTCATTTCTCAGCATGGGATCAGAGCCAAGTTGAAGGAAGGAAGCTTCAAGATCATGTTTTGTTGGCACTCTTGTTTGAAGACATCTTTGCAGCAACTATATCTTCTCTCTCTTTTCAAAGGCAAGGTATATGAAGGAAGGTCTCAAGGCTCTAAAGAGTCTCTTTGAATCCATAAAAGGATACATAACCAACTTTATCACTAATCTATCTAAGGAAATCAAGGATGGAAGTCTCTACACTGCATTTACAGGTTCATTTGAAGATGAAAGCATGCAGGTAACCGATAGTGGAGCTACAAGGAATATGACAGGTGAAGGAGAACATCTCAAAAGGAAGCTCTTCTCACAAAGTTGGAGACAAAAATAGCTATTCGGTCAAAGGGATTGGATCTACCTCCATAGAGCTGAAATTCGGTGGGAACAATCATCTCAACAACACTCTCTATGTTCCGAGTTTGAAAAAGAATTTGCTTTCTATTTCTTGTTTAGCAGATAAAGGAGACAGAGTAGCAATTATTGATGGCAAAGTAATTGTTTGGGCAAATGGATCTAGTATAGAAAATGCAAGGACTATTGGGATTCATGAGGAGAGGTTGTATAGACTTCTAACTCCTCCTCAAGTTTTAGTACATTTTGTTGAGAAATCAGGATGCTTGAGATTAGGGTGGATTTCTCTTACTTGATAATTACTTGCGAATGTTTGTTGGCTTTCTATTTCTTTTATTATGTTCTCTTCATCAAGAAATTACCAAAAACATAAAAACATGAAGATCACAAGAGACAAAGAACACAAAGATGTAGGCTCCAAGCTAGGTCAAAACTTAAGTTATCGGAAATGTCCATCCCAACCCCTAGAAACGTCGTTCCATGTTTCAGAAACGGAAACTTGTACAAAATGGCATGGAAACGCCACTGAAACATTTCCAAGCTGTTTTGGTTTTTCGGAAACCGTAGATCCTATTTCTGAAACATTTCAGGCATTTTTTTAAGGATTTTGGATTCGTTTCCAGAAACCTGGATACGTATCCGGAAAAATTGTGATACGTATCCAAATTTTTGGAAATGGATCCATGCATAAAAGTCTTTGTCGAGAACAAAAACTTGTTTCAGTGGATTTTTTGCTTGGGGAAAAGTTCAACTGCGACCCTCTTAACCTATTCATGCCATTTGCATGTTGGAGGAAGCCGTCATAATTCATTTCGCGGCGGTTGCTTGGAGTTGGAGGAGCCCAGAGGTTGTCGCTACTTGGAGGAGGTCGTTTTAACACCCTTGCATACAATCTGTCTACCATAACCAATGAATCTATCATCTAGTATAGGTTGGATATGTTGACATTTGAGAAAAATTATGTATTAAATAAAATGAATGGATTTTGTAATCACATCAATCTTCAAATCTATGCATTTTTAAGGGGATGTCCATGAAATGTATGGAAACATTGATCCGCAAGCACAAAAAGAGGCTTAACCCTTACAAAGCATGATTGAGAAGCTACCTTCAAGTTGAGAGCAACCCACAAACTAAACCCCCAAATAGGTTTAAGTAGTTGTAATCTAAACAAGCTCCCGTCTCAAGAAGAAATGGAAACTCAAGAGAATAATTTCTACTACTTCGTTTCCATTTAATTTAATTGTAGTTTGTATGTGTTAGAAAATCAGAAAGGCGGAAAGATTTTCTTATACTTGATAATTACTTGTGATGTACTCGTACCTTTATTAACTTTCTTATGATCTTCTTTTATCTTAGTTCATCAAGCAATTACCAAAACTGTAGCACACAAATCAAGGACACCAGATATAGGCGGGCAGCCAGGGCAAAACCCTACGCTAGGGCAAAACCCAGTCAACAACTCTTCCTTCAATAGTTTTTCCTGATATAATCCAAGGCTCTAGACTTTGACACGTACTTCCTCCACACCAAGTCGATTCTCTTCTTCTCTTGCAGATAATACTATCTTCGACCTCGTAGTAGCAGCAACAACAGAAGCACTATGATGCAACACTTTTCTTCGACCTAACAACTTCGATCTTGACCTAGTCACTTAGATCTTGAATTAGTACTTCTACTCGAGGCAACAACAACTAGCAACTTCGACCTATCAGCATCAGACTTGTCTTAGCAGCAACTGGTAGCAGCGACTTTGATATAGGCAAAGAGACTTCGATTTCCTAGAGTACCCCCACATGAGAACAACTTCACACTCCTTTTAGCCACTTTCACCAATTTCGCACTTTTTCCCAGCTACTTCTTGGATATCAAACTTGAGAGAGTGTGCTACTCTAAATGAATTCGATCTGCTCCAATATATAAGCCTTTAGGTGAGGTCGAAATTCCCTTCTTGAGGTCGACATGGTGCGGAGGTGACATAATTCACATTTGACTAAAAAATAAACCTTTTTACATGATTCAATATCCCAAGAAGGGTTTCTTTAACACCGAACCGAGTTACACTTTTCAACACTCCCTCTTAACTAGGGAGGTATTCATAATGGTACTTCATCATTCCCAATTTGAAGAATTCTCATAAGCAGAGTCAGATTGGTAACCCATATGTTTAGCATCATATCAACCAACATCGTCACATATCAAGGCCTTGACTAACAACTCTATCCCTCCACAAGATCAAAGCACAATGCTGGTGAGACCAATGATGTATAGACACCCTCATCATTGTCTCTTTCGGAACATACTCCACCCGGGTTCTTGGAGTGTGTTCCACCAGGACTATTCTTATCTTGAATTCCTAGTCCTCAAAGAATATCGGTCCTCTACGACTACTCTTGTCTTGGATGCCCTAACACATCCTTAAAGAGCATTGGATGTCGGATGTTAACCAATCCTCCATTATATCTTCCTAAGTGAAGACAAGAATGATGTGTCTATCTCACCCTCTCAACTTAGGGAGGACATACCTATTTCACTGAAGGAATGCACTCGTTCCTACGGAAGGAATGTACCTAAGCTCCCTCTTGGCTTAGGAATTTTGCTTCGAAGTTTCTTCCAAGTAAGAAACTTGTTTCTGGGCTCCCTCTTAATTAGGAACCTACAGCAACTCCTCAAGTGGAGATGATGGGACAACCAGCTGCTTGAAGAACTCCTCCTCACAATGTCATGAACTTATTTTCATTATTCAGGAGTCTTCATGTTCTGGGACTTCTTCGTAGGGAACAGACCATCCATCACTTTCATCCTTGAGCCATGTCATCATTCCTTTCGTCGGAAAGTGATCCATTAGTCCATATCTATCCTTACTTCATGCCATGTTTCCTTAATGATCTTTCATCCTACTGCATGGTCATCACGGGGGGAAGACATCTATAACTCTTCCCTTGGCAGCCTTACATAAGCTCATCCATATATTATTCAAAAATAGGAAATGACCATTAAATCAAAATTACCTTTGTGATGGTCTTTCATCCTGGCATCTTCCAGGTTGCATCAGCACCCTACATACATATCGATGCATCTTCTAAACATATATATATTGTTAAGGGTCTCTTTATTTTTTAGACTCCATCATAGTCTTCATATCTTTCATGGAGATATCCTAATCAAATCTTCTTGGTCTTGGTTGTTGATTGACTTCATGGTTGCATATTCCACGATCTCTTCCTTTCTTTCTTCACACATTTTCTTTCAGGACCTTTTGCTCATAGTTCCTCCAATTTTTCCAACCACCTCATATTTTAGATGAGGACATATTATGTTGATTTCATCTAGACAAAGTGTGACTCATGCCTTCTTGCATCCTTTCAGCGGAGGAGATGTTTTTTCCTTTGATCATGATCTCAAGATAGAGCATTGATCCATATTACATGCAACCATATGACGACTTTTCAATATTGAATATAAGCATACATACCTCATTTTCCTTTATGTCATCCAAACTTCCTTCGGCAGCTTCCTTTACTGAAAAGAGCTTCAATCCCTTGATATGTTTCACCTCTTATGTCATTATACCATCATCCCATGAATTCCACAAGTTTGAAATTCTTGATGAAACACTTGTTTCCTCTCTTGATCGATGAACCTTTCAATGACGATTCCATCAGAGAATCTTGAGGATCTAGAGTATCCCCATCTAGCATATGTTTCCCTTTTAGCTGATGTATTATGAGCTTCTAATGAGGTTACCAAGAGCTATATCCTTCCATGGATTTAATTCAGCTACCATTCATGCTTCCCTATGATGATGTCACGAGCTCTTTGCTTTTAATTCTTCTATGATGCCATGATGCATCCTATCATGCTCCTACTTTACAATAGGAAAACTTAGAAACAAAAACTAGAAAAGAACAAGGTGAGGAAGACTATCTCAATAGTAGAGATCTATTACTTCCTCCTTCTTGGACTTCTTCTTTTCAACTTCCTCCACTTCCTTGGTGATATGGGCTACTTCTCTTCCTCTTTTGTTATTGTCCTTCTTAAGCTTAGGAAAATCTCTCCTATAGTGCCCATATTCTTGACACCCATAGCATTGTATCTTAGCCATGTTCTTCTCCTTTTTCTGAGGACCAAACTTTCCAAATTTTCCCTGTCTTTTTGTCATTGCAGCATATGTTTGATTTTGCTCACCTAATCCCACATCAGATTTTGCCTTTAGCTTGGATTCTTCAATCTCGCATAGTGACCATAGTTCATAGAATGGAGTAACTTCTTTCTTCCCAAAAGTACTTGAAGTAAAGTTACCCGACTCCTTCGATAGTGCATTTCATACAACTGTAGTCATTTCCTTGTCATACATTACTTCTCCTAGATCTTGAAGTTGATCCTTGATCTCATATATCCTCATAAAGTATGAGGCTATACCTTCTGATTTTGACATCTTCAGCCTATAGATTTCTTGCCTTAGAGAGATAACTTCCCCTGTAGTGCTTACGGAATACAACACTACCAGTTTGTCATATATTTCTTTTGAAGTTTCAAGTTTAGATACATATGGGATGACGGAATCCTTGATGGATTCAATGAGAATCCTCAGAGCCCTAACTTCCCCCTTCATAAACTTTGCAAGTTCTTAAGCATATTCTTTTCTTGGTTTGGTGATAAATCCTTTGACATGATCCATGACCTCATTTTCAATGAGATTCAAATTTGTCCTTTTCTTCCATGCAAGATAGTATGAAGCCCCAACCAAATTGTTGCTTTCCCTACAAAAAGACATTTTGAGAGATTCATACTTACTTGTTAAGATGCTTTTTCCATTTGTTGCTTTCTTGAATTTGATGATGATATATATGATAGAAACCTTCTCCTTGATGAAGATAGATTTCTTCTTCAAGAATGATCCTTGACCCCACAAGGAGGTAGATCACTTAATTGATGATGACTTCTTGATGGTGTCCTTTTCTTAATGATGATATCAAGGCTTGTTCTTAGATCTTGACTTAACTTTGATATCCTTCTATGTGCTTTGATACCTTTCTCCAGATTCGATCCTTGAGTATCCCTTGATAAGATGCCCTTCCTTGATTTTGTCACCTTAGATTTGATACCATGTTGAGAAATCTAAGGCATCAAGGTTAATCGATTTCTCTACTTATGATAGCTGCTTGTGCATGCTTTTTACTTTCTTAGATTAGGGTCTTCTCTTTCTTAGATTATTAGTGTTCTTCTTCATCAAACAGCTACCAAAGCATAAACCATAAAGAGACAAGAAATATAGAATATAGGTGATCAGCCAGGGCCAAAACCTCTCCCACTTGAGAGGAAAACCCGAACAAATTCTTCTTCTTATAGAGACTTCAATTGACAAATACCAAGACCAAGACCCTTGACCCACTTGCCACTCCAAGACCAAGACACAAGCTCCCTTGATGAGATCCTTCGTCAACGATAGTCAAACTTCTGCACCTTCCTTCTTCTTCCTTCTTCTCGGCTCCTCTTCAACTTCGGCTTCCTTCTGCTATAGACTTTTGGCCTCCTTGAAATAGGTCTACAATCCTAATTCAGAAACCTTAACATATGCATAAGACCTTCTCTTATGACTCAATTATGTTCGCTTTAGTGGAAGATCTTTTCCTTTGTAACTCGACTAGAGATATACCCTTATCTCCTCTTGCTTTGACCTTCCTATGAAGGACCCTTTTCTTTGCACGTGTGAGTGATGGATACCCTAAAATAGACCCAAACAATCCTCGCTCTTCCCTCCTTCCTTTCGCTAGTTATACGACTTCCTTCCAAGTGATTCTCGCACTTCTTACTGCAGTCCTTCACTTGTCCAAAATTATGTCTTTTGAACTGAGGTCGAGCTGCCTATTTATAGAGGTTTCCCCCTCAAATTAGCCGACTTGATGCACGATGAGCCGGCGTGTCAGTTGGAGGAAATCATTTATTATGTTTTGAAGTCGACTTGCTAGGAGATAGTTGTTCTTGTATTGGAGGGTCTTTTGACTCTTTCAAAGATTTATACAAATATGTAACATGCTCAAGAAGGGTCCTTCATACATGACATAGAATCAAATTGATTTTTATGACTAGATGGGAGATGTTTACCACACTTTGTCAACAACCCCATAGCAATACACCCCCATTTTTTCAAATGGGATTCATCATGTTCGACATCTTCGCGCCATTCAGATTCCATCATCAGTCGACAATTTTATGAACGATGTAAACCCATTCTACATGTTTATGATGTAAATGATCTAAGTAAGACCACCATGTATGTAACGACCTAGGTAAGCCTAGTATGTTGGTGATGATTTCTATCCTAGGAGGTATTTTGTCTCACTGATTTTCTTGTGTTTCTTGACACAAGTGATCCACAGAGTTTTCCCCTCCAACGTCACCCCAAAGCTGGGATGGATTTTGTCATCAAGATGCTAAGTGAGTCCTAGTGTTTTCTATCGAGTCTTTGTAAAAGTAGTTTGGGAATAATCCTAGCTAATTGGCTAGATTATTTTATTACAAGCTGCTTGGTCTACTAGATCATGTTTTGAGTCGCAGAATTGGGTAGCTATTTGAGGGTCTATACGAATGGGTATTCCCCCTTCATTTGTCTAAATGTATTTATCTTATGTAAAGAGGGTTGAAAAAAATAATTAAATCCCCTCTCAGTCAATTAATTAAATTTTATGGCCAAATTAATTAAAAAATCTTAAGCCAGAAATTTAAATAATTTTAAGTCTTAGGTGAGTTAAAATTCTTCAAAGGCAAAATTCGTTGGTCCTTAAAAAATAAATTTTTAAAGGTCTCAGGCCAAGGGAATATTGAGAATTTCAAGAAATTTTGGACCCTTGGACCTAGGTGGTTAAGTCAAAGTCAAAGTCAAAATTTTGAGGTAATTAACTCAAAAATATTATTTTTAAGTTAATTAAAAATAAATTAAATGATAAATTCGAATTTCCTCAAAATTATAATTTCGACGGTCCAGATTAAAAGATGATCAAATCTTTTCGACAGTCGAGATTAATTTGACATGGATCAACTGAACTAGCTGTTCGAGATTTTATCTTATAAATTAGAGGTCTTTGTCAGTCTTTCAGGGATCCGATCTCTGGATCGTGTACTTGCTCTTGAAGCTCTCCTGTAATATTTTCTGGAATAATACAAACGAAGACTTTGGGGTTTTATCTTGATGGTGGTGTTCCTCTTCAGCATTTTATGGCAAACTTGTTCTTAATATTCTGCTGGCGATTATTCTAATGGATTGTTGATTAATGGCTCTTATAGAGTTATTTTGGGTACAAGTATCTTGCCCTGGCTACTGGATTTAGGGTAAAAATATTAATTGGATTGAGCTAACTATTATCTCTAGCTCATGAAAATTTTATGTTTTATCACTATTTCTCTATTAATTTGATAGTTTAACTTTAAGTTTGCAGAAATCTTCCGGATTTAAACTGGGTGTTTGGGGAAGTCCTAGTTTGGACCAGCTGACTCCCAGGAGATAAGATCTGAAGAGCCCTCTAGATCTAATTCCCCGGGCTTATCTTAAATTCCGTTTTTTGCAAGGTTATTTATTGGGCTTGTGCCTCTCTCTTAAATTTTTATTTTCTAAATTGTGCTGAACTGTTTTAAATCTGGCCAAGAGGGCCTCTGATCTTGTACATTAACAGTGTAAATCCCGCTCATTTTTATTTTCACCCAAATTTTGTAGGGTTAGCTTTTTACTGTGTACATATATTGTTTTACTCGGTTTGTTGGTTTCTAGTTTCTTGTTCTGTGCAGGTTCTATTGGGAGATTTCTCAGAAAAAATTTCAAATCTGAGCCAGATCTGGGCCCTGGAGGGTAAGATCTGGCTTCAGACTGTTTTGGATTGCAGAGTTGGGCATAGTTTTGTTGCAAAGGTGTGAATATCAGGTGCATCTAAATCAACATTTTGAAAATCTAAGTGATATTGGTGAAATTCTATTGCTAGCTGAAGAAAATTATTTGAAGTTTGAGTGCTTGTAAATTTTTATTGTTGTTTGTCTGCTGTTAATCTTTGTTGTTGTCCATGCACTGCTGGCTTCCATTCGTACGCTCTGCATCAGCTAGCCTTTCATTTTTCGTTGGCTGCCATATCTTCTCTGCTGCCCTCATTCATGTGCGTTATTTTATTTGTTGCTTGCTCCTCTCATCTGCTTCCCTTGCCCACTGCTCCCTTCCTCCCTTGCACCATCAACCTCCATCCATCGCTGCGTCCTCATTTATGCCTGTTCGATTGCCTCTAAACTCCAATTAGTCGAGTTGTATGTCGTCGGCCCTTTCCATCTCATGTTTCCCTCCTCGCTACAGCCGCTCCCTTTCATCCCTGTGTTGTCCCTCATCGATGCTGCCTTTAGCGTCCTTTCCGTCCAAGCTTCATCTCCCTTGTCGTAGTCCCTTCGACCTCTGTGTGTTGCCTCTATCTCCCATTTGCAATTCCGTCGGCCCTAGTGCTTTGCGTTCGAGCTCCTTATCGACCTGCATAAACATGATACATAGCACTTACATAATATTTTTTATATCGCATTCTTTTTTAATTTTTGTAAGGTTTAGATTCTAATTTTTTATTTTTTTCAAAGGAGATTTTACTTTAGTTTTAGTTTTAGAATTTTCGATTTTTTCTATTTTTTTAAACTTGGCCATAGTTCTAGTTTTAGATTTTTGATTCTTCTGAATTTGTTTAGTTAGCCATAAAGTTTGATTTAATTTTAGGATTTGAAATTTTTTTTTTTTAGTTTTTAGATTTTGAAAGTTTCAAGGTTTTAAAAAAAAACAAAAAAATAAATAAATAAATAAATTTTAACTTTTGGTAGATCTTTAGTTTTTGTATATATATATTTTGCTTTTTATATTTTAAAAAGAAAATATAAAAAATATAAAAAAATTTAGAAAATTCTCAAAAATTTTAAAAATTTTACATAGTCAAGTAAGCTTTAATTTTCTATCTAAAATTTGACTATAGGTTTCTGAATTGGAATTATTGGAATATCATAAATTCGGAAATATTGGAAATATCTGGCATTTAAATTTGATGGTATCCTCATGATAATATTTTGTTTCGAATTTAAATTGTTGGTTCGAAGTATTTTATGCTTAGCATTGGTTGATGATCGTTTAATGAGCTTTAGTTGTGGTTTTAAAATACTTGAAATTGGTAATTAATTGTTTAAATCAAATTTGAGAATATTTCAAGTGACGATAAATTACATGTCTTCATCAAACATTGTTAGTGCATAATTGTGAGGGTGTTTTATTGAATATCATTGGGGTTGATTGATTTTCATAGCAGCAGTTACATATCAATTACTTGATCTTAAATTTATAACGAGAAATTTTGACTCCATAAGGCACTGGTTTTAAAGTCTCAAATATAATTGGATCTGTAAAATCTCGTAAATCTTAACAAGTATTTGGTTGTCTAGTTGTGTCTCCTGAATTGGTTGATCTCCAATCAGATCTCTTTCTTCATTTCCGTTAGGGTCTACCTCCCTTAGCTTGCAAGTAGACGGCTTAGATAGAGAGATTGGTGATCAGGGTGACAGCCCCCGATCTAAGCCATTGTCGCGGTGCCTAGACATTCTGTGCGACAATAGGAGCCATCACTAAAAATAAAATTCCTTGCTCATAAAACCCATGAGACAAGCATTACAAAAATATTTTTATTTTTCTTTTTTACATCAAATTCATAAAATCACAATTAAACATGTCATTATGAAGACCGAACCTAGTTATGCTTTTCAACAATATACTCTCCTCCATTATCGAATCTTAGTATCTTAATTCTTTTGTTTGCAAGGTTCTCCACTTTAGCGTTGAATTCTTTAAATTTTGTAAATACTTCGTCCTTGGATTTCATCAAGTAAACCCAAGTTTTTCTTAAATGATCATTTATAAAAGTGACATATTACAGATGACCTCCAAGTGATTCAAGAAACATAGGGCCACATACATCAGAATAAATAAGATCCAAGAATTCTTTTGACCGTGAAGCATTGCTTCCAAATGGTCTCTTAGTGTTCTTACCCAATGCACATCCCTTACATACTCCTTCGTGATCTACTTTTAATTCAGGGATTCCATCTACTATAGTACTTAGAGTTGGAAGGATTTTGAAATGAAGATGACCAAATCTTCTATGCCAGAGTTCACATGGGCTGATTTCAATGTTAACCAAGGCTTGTGCTATAGGATATATTAACCTGTAAAGTCTTCCTCCACGAATACCAATTACTCTAGCATTTTCTATGCTTGAGTTCTTACTCCATACCACAACCTTTCCATCAATAAAAGCTACTTTATCACCCTTATCTTCTAGAGTAGAAATGGAAAGTAAGTTCTTACGCAAACCTTAAACAAATACGATGTTGTTGAGACGAATGTTGCTTCCAATCTCCAGCTCTATAGAGGTTGATCCAATTCCTCGTACAGGATAGTTTTTATTATCTCCAAGTTCCATTGAGTAAGAAGATGTTCCCTTTGATAATGTCTTTAGTTGTTTTTGATGTCCATTCATGTGTCTAGATGCATCACTATCGACTATCCAAATGCTTTCGTCTTGGAATGTACCCGTGAGTGTAGAGAAGAGACCTTCATCCTTTGCTTTGATTACTTCCTTCTTTGTAGTAAATAGAAGATTCCATGCTTCCTTGATGCTTCTCTTGAGATAGCTTGCTACCTTTAAACACTTCTTGAGGAACTTCTTCAATGTAGTAGAGATTTTCATAATGCCCTTAGCTAACCTTAGCTCTAAAACCATGTTGAGAAATCTATAGGGCAAGGATTAGAATGGTTTCTCTTTACTTGATAACTGCTTGTGATGTATGTTTACTTATTACCTTTGTTACTTATTATTATGTATGTGAATCATCAAACAACTACCAAAAACAAGAAGAACAAGAACATAGAATGTAGGTTGCAAGCCAAGGCCAAAACCTCTTCACTTGAGAGGAAAACCAGCGAATCTCTTCTCTTCCTTGTAGATTTTTCAATTGACGAATTCCAAGACCTTAAGACTAAGACCAATACCCTTCAAGACCAAGACCAACCTCTTCGGATGATGTGCTAACCTTGATCTAGTCAAACCCAGTCAAATCTCTTCCAGTAGCTCTTCTTCGCCATTCTGCTGCAAAATTTTCAGCCTTCACTGCAGATCTAAAATTGCGGCCCCCCTGCAGTTGTTGTTGCCACACATGTGAGCTTTGATCTGCCTTTTGAGCCTTCCTTTGACCTTTGCTTGCCTTTCTCTGACCTCAGGAGCTTGAGGATGACCCTTGGTGACCTTCGCCTGACCTCCTTGCCTTCTTTTCTCCAAGATCGAACTTGCAGATAAAAACCCTAGAGCTGCTGCAGAAACCCTAGTCCTCCTTAGCATGTGTGAGAGAGAAATAGCCCAAACAAAAAGTCTCCTTCGTGCTCTTCCTTCTTTGTTTCCTTCTCCTTCCTCTTTCTTCGCTAGAATGAGTGATGAGTGAGTGTGTCTCAAGGAGGACGAGTTCCATCCTATATATAGGCTATTTAAGGTGGACGTGGCTCTTTCTTTTAGGCCGACTTGCTAACTGCTAGGCCGACATGGTCTTGGAGGGTATTCCGACACTTTTAAAGACAAAAATAATTCTTTACAAGTTACAATGTGCCCAATGGGGTCTTCATCTTATGATAATGACTCTTTTGACTTCTTGACCTAGGACAAACCTTAGAAGCATTCAATGGGTTATGGACCTATAAAATAAAAGAACTTGAGCATGAAACCCATTCTCCAAAAATGATAATAATATTTTTTTCTTTTATTTTACAATTTACAAGAATCAAAAGTACATTTCATATTTATGAAGACCAAACCTAGTTACACATTTTTCAACATCCCACTCCTTGTAGATATCTAGGTTTTCTCTTAATGCAAAAACACAATTCATTCATGAAGTTACTCTCCTAGCTTGACAAAAGGGAAGAAGGGGCAAATATTGAATACTCTCAGTGCCTCTGATAAAGCGAAAAGTAAATCCCCTAGGATTGAAGACTTCATTCCTGAGGAATTTGTTTCTCAATTTGGGTTTGAACCCCCAATAGTAGAAATGAATGATACTTATTACACCAATATGTGAAAAAAATTTAATCTAAATTACAGAAACCCTACTGTTTAAATTCTTGATTTACTTCTACTTACATAAGTTATTAATCTAAAAACTTCGGCGTTAACATCGAAGTAAATACATTAACAGCCTACACATGAAGATCTAAACTGATTAACATGCTCAATGACAAAGTGACACACAAAGATTTTCTGGACAAATGTCCCAGAAAAACCCAATGCGGGAAAACCGATGTTGCTGGCTTCTGGAGGGTTTTTATTATTAAGCAGATTCTAAGTACAACAATCCTCGACACCCAATTTGGTTAACCCAACAAAGAAATAAATTTGCAGCAATACCCCTATTTCGGAAACACAAAAACTGACTGATTCACACCCTCAAATGGGATTTACAAAACTCAGCTTTTTCCGGCCTCTAGAAACCCCAGCGCTGCTCTGAAGCCCTATGCGTTAGCCCTCCTAGCCTGTGTCAGCCTCTGCGTTGCTCAAGAAGGGTCTGTGTCACCCTAGTTAGGGTTACGCTGCCCTGCACTGCCCTTTCTGGGCCTGCAGCAGCCTTTCGTGGCTCCTGTTGCCTCTGCACTGCCCCTGCTGGGCTCGCAGCTGGACTGCGTAGCTGCTGCCTCTGCGCTGCCTTGGTCTGCTACTTCTCTGCCCTCATTGTACTCTTGGCCTGGGACTAGACCATCCCCCTCGCCAATATTGCCCCTCGCTGCAATTGAAACACTTATGAAATTCTTAGCAAACCACGCCCAAGAATCCATCTTAGCATCAGTGCTCTGCCAATGTGGGTGTTCTCCAACTAACCCAAAGCCCTCTTATACTTTTCTCGTTGAAACATCAACGATCGTGATCTAATCTTGAATCGACAGCTAAGATTAGAAGATGCTTGACCCACGTCACTTAAGTCATTCTCATCACATGTTTAATTTAATTACCTTTAATCTTTTAATTTTCCTAAGTTAGACTTAGTGTCCTTAATTAAAAAGATTAATTAATTAAATGTCTCTTAAACCTGATGGAATTTCTTAAAACGCTTTCTGGGTCTTAGAGATCTTGTGTACTCTAGTCCCTTCACAAATTTTGGGAGCTAGAGCACATCTGATGCTACCCCAACACCCCAAAATATCAACACTCCCTCTTAGCGAGGAATGTGCTCTAGCAAAACACTTCACCTCGAAGTTCTCCACTGATCTCTAGTGTGGGTCTCTGCGTTGATGCTTGGCCTGCTGCCCTTCATCACTACATTGTTGATGCTCTTCTGTACTGCTGCCCATGACGCTACCACAATCACTGCTACATCCATACTGCAGCTCCCTCTCAAATTGTTGCATCATGTTGCCCATAGCACTGCCACTGCTAACTGTCACACTGCAACTCAGTTGCTGAGAGTAAGCAACTGAAGGACACTTACCCAATCTTTGACAGAAAAGTCAGTTGGGTTAAATCTCTTCATTAAAGCTCCATAGGTTGTTGCTCTACGCTGTCCTCCGGAGGCCACTGTGTTACTGCAGCTCTGCACTACGTAAGAAGACCTTCTCTCCGCTGCCTCTACATTGTTGTTCCATGTGCACTGCGTTGCTCCCTCTCCAGCATGTCAACTTCTGCCTCTGCTTCATCCATGATCCTCTGCACCCACTGCCCACCTGTCTCGCTACCATCTTAAGGCTCCCGTAGCTTGTACGTGATCCAAAAGTTGGGCTACTCAAGGATCCTGCCACCACTCTGTAGTTGCTCTATAGATCAAGATCGCCCCACTTTCGTGGTTCATGAGCGCTCATGGCTACGTCATCATCGGAGCCATCATCTGCTATAGCAACCTTGGAACTAGAAGCTTCCTTGTCCTTCTCCTTCTGAGGACAATTACTGGTGAAATATCCAAGTTCGTTGCACTGGAAACATTTGATCTTTGACAGATCACACTTCTTTTTCCCTTGTTGCGTCTTTGATGCCAGGGCTGCGTCTTCCTCTTACTCTTTCTTCACCCTACTCGAACTGGTGTTGTACTGCCTATTGGCGATTCGACAGATCTCCTCTTGTCGGAGGATAGCCCACATATTGTCCCAGTTAGGAAGATCCACTCTGCCCAAAAGATTTTGGACAAATGTTTCCCAGTTCTCTGTGACAACATTTAGAGCGGTCCTCACCATGACATCATCATCCACCTTCACCCCCATGCCAGTCAGTTGATCCCAGATTGACTGCAGTCTGGATAGGAAAGGATCGATTTCCTGTCCCTTAGACATCATAAATAACCTCAGCTGGTTCTCCAAAAGCATCTTCCTCTGGACGGACTTCCCTCGATACAATGTGGTTAAAGTTTCCCACATCTCATGAGTCGTCGTCTTCTCGCCTATGTGTGGTACCATATGATATTTGACCCCGTCCATGATGAAGCGCTTGGCATGTGTCGGTGCTTCATTATGCTTCTCCAGGAGATCCGCATCGGTTGGTGTAGCCAAGACTTTCTCTGCATGCTCCCGTATACCGTAGGCCTCCAGATAGCAAAGTTGGAAAGGTCCTCCTTCCAGATACCAGGATTTTAGCCTTCCAAATAGCAAAGTTGGACAGGTTGTCAGAACGGATCCTCCTCTCTTTGCTAGAGATTCAAATCTAGGGTCCTTCGTGAGAAAAGCACCCTCAGCTCCCTCTGACAACTGATTCCTCCTTGGAAATCAGCCAAAAACAACAAATCAACTCTCTTCGATCACCCTACGATCGATCTTCAGATTTATTTGGCAATGAAATCTTCTGAGAAGTTGTTCTCCTCCTGTTCTTCATCTACTTAGCTTAGGCTTAATTCTGCACCGACAGAATCTTCACCCCACCAGCAGCTGCTGAAGATCTGCAACGCAGCTTCCAGATCATGGCACTTTGCACAATAATCAAATTCTGGACTGCGTCACCCTGGCTGGCCTCTATGTGAGCAGAATGGCTCAACGCAACGACTGCGCAGCACAGGCTGCTCCTGTGTCCCTCTAGAAGACTGTGTTGTCTCTGCGTCAGTGCTTGCATGGCTCTTGTTGCCTCTGCATCCTTTTGCTATTGCGTTGCCCTCTCCGGTTTATCTGTTGTTGTTGCTGCTTTCTGCAACACAGATTTCTTCAGTCATCTTGCTAGAGATCCAGCTTGATCTGTAATCGCTCTGATACCATGTGAAAATTTCTGAATCTAAATTACATAAATTCTACTATTAAATTCTTGATTTACTTCTCCTACTTACATAAGTTATTAATCTGAAAACTTCAGCATTAACATTGAAGTAAATACAGTAACGACATACACATGCACATCTAAACTGAATAACATGCTTAATGACAAAGTGACACACAAGGATTTTATGGACAAATGTCCCCAAAAAAACCCAATGCGGGAAAACCGATGTTGTTGGCTTCTGGAGGGTTTTTATTATTAAGCAGATTCTAAGTACAAAATCTTGGGCACCCAAAACTGGTTAACCCGACAGAGAAATAAATTTGTAGCAATACCCATATTCTGGAGATAGAAAAACCGACTGATTCACACCCCTCAAATGGGATTTACAAAACTCAGCCTTCTTCGGCCTCTATAAACCCTAGTGCTGCTCTAAAGCACTATGCGTCATCCCTCCTGGCCTACATCAGCCTCTGCGCTACTCAAGAAGGGTTTGCGTCACCCTAGTTGGGGTTACGCTGCCTCTGCGCTGCCCTTTTTGTTTTGTGGCTCCTGTTGCCTCTGCGCTGCCCCTATTGGGCTCTTGGCTGGACTGCGTAGCTACTGCCTCTGCGTTGTCTTGGTCCGTTGCTTCTCTACCCTCATTGTACTCTTGGCCTAGGGCTAGACCATCCCCCTCGCCAATACTACCCCTCGCAGCAGCTAAAACACTTATGAAATTCTTAGCAAACCATGCCCTAGAATTCCAACTTAGCTTCAGTGCTCTGCCAGTTTGTGCGTTCTCCAACTAACCCAAGCCCTCTTCTTATACTTTTCTCGTTGAAACATCAACGACCGTGATCTAATCTTGAATCGACGGCTAAGATTAGAAGATGCTTGATCCACGTCACTTAAGTCATTCTCATCACATTTTAATTTAATTACCTTTAATCTTTTAATTTTCCTAAGTTAGACTTAGGTTCCTTAATTAAAAATATTAATTAATTAAATATCTCTTAAACCTCATGGAATTTCTTAAAATGCTTTATGAGGCTTGCGAGCTAGAGCACATCCGATGCTACCCCAACACCCCAAAATCTCAACACAATAAACAAAAGCCATCTGATCCAGTTGTTCGTTCTGCATTAAAGAAGAAGAATAGGGTAATTAAAAGGTCGAAAAGAAAAATCAAGAACACCTTGTCCTTGACAGAGAGATCAAAGTGGAAAATGAGAGGTTAAAAGCACACCATTTTAAATTGCAACATAAGAATGATAAGTTGGTTGTTAAGAACAAAAAATTGCAAAAGATAGTTAAGGAATGGCACAGACAAACTAAGAAGCCTGTTGTTCATAATAGGGTATTGCAGAAGAGACTTAGAGAAGTTGGAGGCAGAGGACGAAGGAAATTGAATATTTTGGTTAGTGTTGCGAGGCTTTGGTGGAAAGTTGCAATACAACAATTTTGACTCAATTTTGGCTTTCACTCGGAGGTTTTGTTTGCATGAGGGCATACAAAATGGTTGGTGTGAGGGAGTGTTGGACCTTTATTTTGACATGATTTCACCCATCTGTTTTCTCTATGATTGTTAAATCTATATCCAGTTCCTACGATTATCACCCTCTATATGCATATTTTTGGACTAACCTATTAAATCAGTAACAATAAGCATCTTAAGGTAAAATGTTAATTGATTCAACCATTTCCTCTGTTTTTTAATGATTTAAGAAGGTTTAGAATAGATTTTGTGCTAATGATGGTGGTTGTTGAGAAACAGTTCCTGTGCCAGCTGGTTCCTACTCAAACAGTTTATTTCATGCCACCTGAGTTCAACTCTGAATCATATGTTTAAAGGTTATCATACTTCCAAGTGTCTTGGTGCAGAATCCAGATTGAGCACATGGGATTTGAAGATCAAAGGCTTGATATGGTTGTATGTTGCTCCATTCACGCACAGGTCATTATGAAGTAGCATGAATCATCAGTCAAAGATCTGGACAAACTGTCTCCTTCTGCATAGGCAGTTGGGCAGCATATCTACAGATATAGATTATAGATCTCATACTCATGCATTCTGTGTTATAGGAATGAAAGTGAAATTATTCACAAATTGTTTATGGTCTATTATTTTTCAATACAGGATCTGATCGTAACTCTATTAAATCAGCAACACTATAATTCCTTTGTAAATTTGTCCATAGAGACAGAGATAGACAGTTTATCTTGGCAAAGGTTTTATCCATTGATCTATCTATGTTTTGAAAGAAACGTGTGTATAAATAACTGAGATGAGGGAGAGATATAGAGGGATAAGTAAAGTCTTTTTCTTGAATATAATAGCATTGTCAGTCTTTATTATTTTGTGGCACTGGTATTAGTTTTTTGTAGATTATCTTCAGGTAGCCTACCTCCAAGGAATGCAGGACCTGTTGGAAATATGTTTTCATTGATGGCAAAGGCAACGAAGACGATGACAGGTATCCATATGTTGTCAAGGAGGTGCTCGTTGATGTCAAATAATTAATGTCAAGTATCGATATGTTGTTATTGTCAAAGGTGATGTTGGTCCAAGTAGGATGTCACAAGTAGTTGTCAATGGTGGTGTATCCAGATTGCAAAAAGAAAGAAGATCAACACATGTATGGCAAAGGTGTTGGAAGGTTCAGATGTTTCCAAGCAAATTGGTGAACAATAGTGGTGAAGCTAATTGGTGTAGGTGCAGGATCTTTGAAACCATTCCCAGTACACTGGATCATCTCAAATACAGTTGAAACCCGCTTAGATGGATAGAGTTTTGAAAGAGCTTTCCAACGGTATCTGGAAGTCAAAAAATAGCCTCATGGATCGAAAAATATGGTTAGTCAATGTTAGTTGGTCAATAGCTCAGACTGCAGAGTTAAAATTGGTGGAGCTTGCCAAATTGGTGCAAATTTGAAATTCGGCCTAAGATTGTCAAGTGGTGAACATTTAACATCAAGCATATACGTGGGTGAATCTGATGCCACGCGTCCCCACCAACCCATCGGTGAAAGTGCACGGGGCCTTACACGCTTGAGGGTTAATAACAATGGGGGTTCTACTATGGGAGGTAATGGCCATACCACCGATCGTCAGATCAACGACTGTGATGAATAGCGGAACACCCCCCCCCCCCCCTACCCCCCTCCCCAATTTACCCCCAAACCACTCACGGGGATTCCACAAACCACCGGAGAAGTTTCATGAAAGTGACCGTGACCGTAATTTCACTGCGTAATGTGATCGCAGATGTGACTAACCGGCAGGTGACAAGGGGCTAAATCGATATACAGTGACACACGGCAGACAAACATAGGACCGTGTAACAGGTGACAAGGCGCCAAGATGGGCTGACAAAAGGATGTTAATGCACAAGTGGCAGGCACAGGTCATCCCTTATGACGTCAGCGAGGTGACGTGGCGCTTCGTACTAATGACACTTGGCAGGGCCATTTCTAGGTGACATGTGGACCACTCACAAGAGGCCACATGGCACATGTGACGTGAGGATGACATCATTCAGACGGGGATAGGTCGGCTAAGTGTTAAGTCAGGTTTTGGTCATAGCCCTTGGTTGTATGAGTGAAGGGGCCATGAGATAGGCGCCTAGGAAATTTGGCGCTATTGTGCCATATTTGGAATTTCACCATATTTAGCAGTGAACTAAAGTTAGAAAGTTGCAATTAAAACCTATAAACTACTAGATTGCCTATAACAAGTTGACTAACTCAGATATTGAGTTCAGAACAACATGTGGAGATATATTTGAGATCCACAAAAGTAGACAACTGATATAAACATGTTAAACATCAAGATAAAAAGAGAAGACTTGAAGAGAACAAGATAAGAGCTAAACTTAGCTGAAGTTCTAAATCGCAAATTAAGAAGTTTAACTCAGTGATTCTTATCAGAACACTAGATCAGTGACTGAAGATAGTTCAAGCCAATTAAGAAGACCAGTTAACAAAAGATTCATGCAAGAAGAGAAAAAGTTGAGACCTGAAGTTAACTAGAAGGAAAAGAAGCTAAATTTATCAGTCCAAATTCCTTTATATGCAGAATCAATTCAGAATGATTATGGTGTGAATTGGGGATTAGGAATTGGTTGTGTGGAAGGTTGTTGGTGCAATGAGATGCATAATGTTGTTTTGCATTAGAGGTGAATGAGAGACCAATTTTGGTGTCTCAAAGGTGTTTTGGGAAGACAAAGAATGAATTTTTAAATGGTGTTTAGTTGTAAGAATTGTTGTTGTTGGCGGGTATGGAAGTTTTGATCAGTAATCAGTGACTGTTGGTGTGTTTGATGTTTGTTCAGTAAGCAGAGATTGTTGAAGGTATTTGTTTAGTGGCTTTGGTGAGTCACTAAGGTAAGTTATTTGCTTGTAAAGGGAAGTGGCCTATTGATTTGAGTTTGAAAATAGATGAAATATGAATCGGCAATGCTAGCAAGTGGTAGCTTGCATTCCAAGGGCAACGGCTGATAAACGAGTAGGGCAGGAATCCCTTTCAGCAGAGGTTGATAAACAAGCAGGGGCGAGAGTCCCTTTCAACAGAGGTTGATCAATGAGCAAGGGAAAGAGTCCCTTTCAGCGGTGGCTGATAAATGAGCAGGGGCAGCAGTCCCTTTCAGTCAAGACTGATAAACGAGCAGGGATAGAAGTTCCTTTCAATAGCAGTTGATAAACCTACAAGTAGAAGCTTGTGGGGCAATAATGTAGTCAAGCTGAAGCTTGTATTTTACAAAAGAATAAAAAGATCGATGTCTTATGTATATGTTGCACATGTGCTTGATGATGATAATGATGTTTTTCTTTACATGATTGAGTTATGTTGTTATTGTGAAAATTTCTGAATATCTCAAACAGAAACCTTACTGTTAATTTTCAGATTTACTTCTCCTACTTACATTAAGTTATTAATGTGAAATATTCAACATTAACATCAAAGTAAATACATAAACAGCCTACACATACAGATCTAAACTGCATACATGCACAATGACAAAGTGACACACAAGGATTTTATGGACAATTGTCCCCGGAAAAACCCAATGCAGGAAAACCGGTCTTCTGGATGTTGGAGGGTTTTATTATTAAGTAGATTCTAAGTACAACAAATCTGGACACCAACTAGTTAACCTGATAGAGAAATAAAACTGCAGCCATACCTCTTTTCTGGAGACAGAAAAAATGATTGATTCACACCCTCAAACGAGATTTACAGAACCCAGCCCTTTTCAGTCTTCAGAAACCCAAGCGCTGCTCTGAAGCCCTCTACGTCAGCCCCTGCGCTGCTCAGGAAGGGACTGCGTCACCCCAAACTGGGTTACGTTACTCCTTCGCTGCCCCGGTTGGGCCTGGGTTAGCCCTGCTGGCCTCCTGCTGCCTCTACGCTGCCCTTTCTGGGCATGTGTAAGCCTTGCGTAGCCCCTAAAGCCTCTGAGCTGCCTCTACTGGGTTGTGGTTGTGTTGCGTAGTTGTTGCCCTCTCTGCGTTGCTCAGTCTGCTGCTTCTCTGCCTCTTGTTACACTCTTGGCATGGGATCAAACCATCCCTCTCGCCAATACTACCCCTCGCTGCAATTGAAACAGTTAGCAAACCGCGACCTAGAATTTCCGCTTAGTCTCAGTACTCTGCCACTGTGTGTGTTCTCCAACTGACCCCAAGCCTTTCCTTTATATTTTTCTCGTTGGGAAACCAACGGTCGTGATCTAATCTCTTATCGATGGCTAAGATTAAAAGAAAGCTTGATCCGTGTGACTTATGTTGAAAAGTGTAACTAGGTCGGTCTTCATGTTGACTATGTAATTATGTATATATATAAAGAAGAAGTCAAAGATAATAAAATATATTTTGGTGTACTTGCTTCATGGGTTTCATGAGCAATATTTTTATGTAGATAGACTTCTTGATGTCTACTAGGTTTGGGTCTCCTATGCATAAAATATAATTATGTGTCATGTATAAATATGAAGGAATCTATATGCTCCAAATCTTGTCAAAGCCATGTATTACATCCAAGAAGTTTATGGAAGAAAATGTCCTCAAACCGACCTCTCTAAAAAGATGGAAGAAGAAGTTGTTATAAGTTATTAAAGTCGGCCTACAAGACTACATACAGGTCGGCCTAAAAGTTGAGTCATCACCAATATATACACCTCTGTTCATGCAGATAATAGACATACAACGAAGATGCATATTACTCTGAAATTTGCAGATAAGTCTGAACCAAAATCACAAGAAAAGTTTTCGGATCTATTACAGGAAGTATATGCGGATCCAAAACAAAAGGAATTGCGGACACAACGTGATACACAAAATACAGCGTGATTCAATACAGCGTGAATTGCGGAATTGTATCACAGCGAGATGCAATTTGAATGCAGATGCCACTGAAATTGTGGACAAGTGTGATTGGTTTTGCGGACGGTTATGGGGAGGAATAATCGAACAACATTAACAGCCATATAGCAGATGACTGAAGGACGTGAAGATAGCATCAATATCAGATTTATATTAACCTACAGCCTTTCAAATTATCAACATGGTATCAGAGCTAAGGCGAGAATCAAAGAAAGGCACCTAAGAGGCACTTAAGGATTAGACCACAGAACAAAGATACAAATAGTGCGGATCACAGTGAAGACAAGAAAGGGCTGCTTGTCGACTGCTATCTCCTTTTAAAGATAGTCAAGGAGATAGTCCTTCAGTATATATAACAGTGAAGACAAGTAATGTTATTCAATGGTATATCTCTGACGTGATACCGAAAGGCAAAGCGTATATCTTGGACATGATGCAAAAATAGCAAGCAGATATCTCTGACGTACTACAGAAAACGAAAGTGCAAACAATCTGGACAATATTTTCGGAAAATATCTCTAATAGAAATGCGGGCCATCTAATTATATGACTAAGTACGGGTTTTACTTAGTGAGACAGTGCAGACTAATTATGTGACGAAGTGCGGGTTTTACTTAGTGAGACAGTGCGAACTAATTATGTGACTAAGTGCGGGTTTTACTTAGTGAGACAGTGCGGATATATTGCAGACCTTTGGACAGCGTGTATCACCATCGTGAAACTGAAGAAAGAGCATATCTACGTAATGGTATCTCATTGTAATAAGATGATGCAGTCTACGAAGCTGGAGTGCGGATATGTCTAAATATTCTACGAACTTTCTGAAGCTATCCTAGAGAATAAATATGCAGATGTATAAAGGATTAGAGCAAGGTTTAATGCGGACATATCACAGATATATGTGTGGACTGTTCTGAGCAAATAAACGATGCAGACTCTATTATGAAGAAGTGATCATGATGTTATCACGGAAGCAGCCCTGGCTTGATGTAACTGTATCACCCAACTTTCAAGATGCCCTTCTTTGACATTCTTGATCAGACCTATCCTTGATTTCACCACAGTGCCATAGTCTTGGTGAAATCTCAGTAAAGTATTTCGATGCCATCTCAAGAAGAAGGTCTCGGTACTATCTCCGAAACGAGTGCAGTACAAACTCTATATTAATCTCAGCTAGCAGTTCAGTAATGCTTTTCGAAGTATGTGAGTAAGATAAGTTCGATCAACTTCAGAGAAGGAGTTTCGGTGTAAATCACAGTCATAGTCATGACTTCTGATATAAAAAGAAGGATTCTCAGTGATATGTCAAGCAGTACATTAAAGGATCTTGGAACAGCTAATCTACCAAAGATTTGAAGTATCTACAACTGATATAAGTATTCAGTTTGGAGGGAACTTGAAGTCTCAAGCCTTTAAGACCTGAATTGACGGTCCAAGCACAAGGCACCAGTTCAAGGAAAATCAAGTAAACTTATGAATAAGGAATTGATTTATGTTGGTTATATGATAGGAAGCAATGTAGCATCCTGATCGAAGCATGGTAGGAGCTCCTAGTGAATCAGCTCCGAGAAAACCTCTTTGACAAACATTACTAATAGAAAGTAGTCATCAAGAGTAATGGTCATCATGGAAAATATTTCTGGGATGTGATGACATATAGATGAAGCAAGCCAAGAGAATGAAGCTCTTCATTCCTATGAAATTGCTACAGGATGACTCAAGGGGAAAAGGGTATGAGGTAGGTATATATTTATATGCTAACATTGGATGTTGTGAAGTCATGTCATATGGTTGCAGGTAATGAACTTCTGTATTTAGAAGTATGATCTGTGAGAGGAGTATCTCTCAGTGCACGAACAGATGAAATCAACATAATATGTCCTCATGGAATATGAGGTGGTTGTATATGAACAAGAAACTAGAAAGGTTGTAAGTCCCCGGGAATGTGCAGAGAGGAAAAAGATCATGAAATGCAACCATGTTGAGAGGCAGTTATCATCTGGAAGCAAAGAAGATGTGACTAGGAGATCTCCTGGGAGGATATGTAGACTCTGACAAAAGTCTGGTAAATAAAAAGACCCTTGATAAAACATATCATTAGGAGATGTGTCAATCTGTATGAAGGATATCGATACCTACAGGAAGAAGTCATGGTGAAAGATCATCACTAAGGTAACTTTTGTTCTAAAAGTTCATATCTATATGTTTATCTAAATGAACTTGTGCAGGGTTGCTAATCATGAGAAAGGATGTATAATCCTTGAAAATGATTCGAAGGAAAGCAGCATGGCATAACCGTGGACTAGATAAGGAAGTCTGATGAATCACTTTCTGATAGCTGACATGACTCAGGATGAAAGTGATGGATGATCTGTGCCCTATGAAGCTAAAAGTTGGAGATTCCTCAATATCGAAATCCATGACATCGAGGACAGGAATTCTTCATGAGAAACTGGGTGTCTCACCATTGTTGCTGAAGGTCCCTAGTTAAGAGGGAGCCTGATGGTAAGTTTCTTTCTTGGAAGAAACTTGGTAATTCCTAAGAATGAGCTTAGGTACATTCCTTGTTTAGGAATGAGTACATTCCCTTGTGGAATAGGTCCTCCCTGGTTGAGAGGGAGAGATAGACACATCATTCTGGTCTTGGGAAGACAGAATGGAGGATTGGGTAATCATCTGGCATTCGATACTCTTTGAGAATGTGATAGGGCATTCAAGATAAGAGTAGTCGAGGACCGATATTCTTTGAGGGCTAGCTACCCAAGAGAAGAATAGTCCAAGAAGGTCATACTTTGGGAACACCCGGGTGGAGTATGTACCTTGGAGAGACAATGACGAAGGTGTCTATAAGTCATGTGTCTCGCCAGCATTGAAGCCCATTGTCTCGTTGAAAAGATGGGGTTGTTATTCAAGGCGTCGCACTAGAACAATGCTGGTTGATATGATGCTATAAAGATACGATTACCAATCCGATTTTTCTTATGAGATTGTTCAGTTTGAAAATAACCATGTACCTATATGAATACCTCCCTAGTTAAGAGGGAGTGTTGAAAAGTGTAACTAGGTCTATCTTCATGTTGACTATGTAATTATGTATATATGTAAAGAAGAAGTCAAAGATAATAAAATATATTTTGGTGTACTTGCTTCATGGGTTTCATGAACAATATTTTTATGTAGATAGACTTCTTCTTGATGTCTACTAGGTTTGGGTCTCCTATGCATAAAATATAATTATGTGTCATGTATATATATGAAGGAATCTATATGCTCCAGATCTTGTCAAAGCCGTGTATTACATCCAAGAAGTTTATGTAAGAAAATGTCCTCAAACTGACCTCTCTAAAAAGATGGAAGAAGAAGCTGTTATAAGTTATTAAATTCGACCTACAAGACTACATACAGGTCAGCCTAAAAGCCGAGTCATCGCCAATATATATACCTTTGTTCATGCGGATAATAGACATACAACGAAGATGCATATTACTCTGAAATTTGCGGATAACTCCGAACCAAAATCACAGAAAGAGTTTTCGAATCTATTACAGGAAGTATGTGCGGATCCAATACAAAAGGAATTGTGAACACAGCGTGATACACAAAATACAGTGTGATTCAATACAGCATGAATTGCGGAATTGTATCACAGCGAGATACAATTTGAATGCAGATGCCATTGAAATTGCGGACAAGTGTGATTGGTTTTGCGCACTATTATGGAGAGGAATAATCGAACAACATTAAAAGCCACATAGCAGATGACTAAAGGACGTGAAGACAGCCTCAATATTGGATTTATATTAACCTACAGCCTTTCAGATTATCAACAACTTTAGTCATTTTCATCACATGTTTAACTTGATTAACTTTAATCTTTTAATTTTCCTAAGTCAAACTTAGGTTCCTTAATTAAAAAGATTAATTAATTAAATATCTCTTAAACAGGATGGAATTTCTTAAATCACTTTCTGGGTCTTGGAGATCTTATGTACTCTAGTCCCTCCACAAATTTTGGGAGCTAGAGCACATTTGATGCTACCCTGTTGACCACACTTTTTCAACGACCCCATCGCAGTACACCCCCATTCTTTCAAATGGGACTTATCATGTTCGAGGTTCACGCCATTCAAAATTTCATCGACAGCAGACATTTTTATCAACAATGTAAACCCATTCTGCATGTGTATGATGTAAATGATCTAAGTAAGACCGTCATGTATGTAACAACCTAGGTAAGCCTAGTATATTGGTGACGATTTCTATCCTAGAAGGTTTTTGTCTCACTGATTTACTTGTGTTTTTCGACACAAGTTATCAGCAGAGTTTTCCCCTCCAGCCTCACCCCAAAGCTAAGGTGGATTTTGTCATCAGCATGCTAAGTGAGTCCTAGTGTTTTCTATCGAGTCCTTGTAAAAGTACTTTGGGAATAATCCTAGCTATTTGGCTAGATTATTTTATTACAAGCAACTTGGTCTACTAGATCATGTTTTGAGTCACAAAATTGGGTACCTATTTGAGGGTCTATACCAATGGGTATTCCCCCTTCATGTGTCTAAATGTATTTATCTTATGTAAAAAGGGTTGGAAAAAATAATTAAAATCCCCTCTCAGTCAATTAATTAAATTTTCTGGCCAAATTAATTAAAAATCCTAAGCCAAAAATTTAATTAATTTTAAGTCCTACGTAAGTTAAAATTCTTCAAAGGCAAAATTCGTTGGTCCTTAAAAAATGAATTTTTAAAGGCCCCAGGCCAAGGGAATATTGAGAATTTCAAGAAATTTTGGACCCTTGGGCCTTGGTGGTTAAGTCAAAGTCAAAATTTTGAGGTCATTTACTCAAAAATAGTATTTTTGAGTTAATTAAAATGGAATTTAATGATAAATTCGTTTTTCCTCAAATTTATAATTTCGACAGTCCAGATTAAAAGATGATCAAATCTTTTCGACGGCCGAGATTATTTTGACATGGATCAACCGAACTAGCCGTTGGAGATTTTGTCTTATAAATTAGAGGTCTTTGTCAGTGTTTCAATCATCTGATCTTTGAATCGTGCACTTGTCTTGGAAGCTCTTGTGATTTCTTTTGATGAATAAAGCATAAAGACTTTGGGGTTGCAAACTTTGGTGTTCCTTTTACAGATCTATGTGGTGATTTATTTCTAAAATCTGCTACTTTGTTTGGCATTTTTATGGTTGATGGCCTTCATGGATTGATCTGCATACAGGTATCTTGTGCAGTTTTTTGGGTTCATAAAATGACATTTTTTATTTAACGGAAAGACTAGTTATCTATTTTTCTGAAGGATCTCATGTTATTTTCTTAAATCTCTATCAATCTAAAGTTTAGATTTAAGTGTGCAGGGAAAAAAAAATTTAAGGTTTGAGCGTCTGGGGAAGTCTTCAGTTGGACCAGCCGACTCTCAGATTTCGTAAATCTGAAAAAGCCCATTGTTTCTAATTTTTCAAAGCTATCTTACGAAATTGTGTTTTTACAGGGTCTTTAGGGCTTGTGCCTCTCTTTAAAATTTCAAATTTCTAAAATTTGTGCTGAAATGGGTTTAAATCTGGCCATGAGGGCCTTCGATCTGTAGATTGACATTGTAAATTTGTATATTTGCTCTAGGTTGTAAGGGTTTCATAAATTTTTGTGCATATTTTTGGTTCTGTTCTGGTTTTGCAAGTTGCAGGGTTTTCTCATAAAAAATTTTAAGATCTGAGCCAGATCTAGCCCCCGAGGGCGAGATCTAGCCTCAGAATCGCTTCTGTTGGCAAATCTGAATGTTATTTGATTTAAGGAGCATCTAAAAGCTGATTTTGTGGGAAGAATTTAAACTATTGGACGAAATTTTAAGTGTTATGGGTTTTCCTTGCACCCTGCCTACATAAAAGTTGCCTTTGCATCATTCGCGTCCAGTCCCGCCCTTCGATTTCACCGTTTTCCTCCACGCTGACCAGCTCGACCATCCTTGTATTCACGTCCTCCTCTGTCGTCGTCCCTTCATCTCTGCAGTCGAGCCTCCTTAACATGTCGTCGACCTAACCCTCCTTTTTCCTTGACCGCCCAGCCTCATCAAATTACCCTCTACCGTCGTGTATCCCCTTTCTGCCGTCTAGCATCTCCCTTTGCGTTGACCCTTCTTTTCGTGCTAGACCTTTCTCTTTGTCATCGAATTCTTCACTCCTTCGCCGTCGTGCTCCAGCTCACCTACAAAACAAACAAACAAAAACGCACGCAAATGAAAAGACAAACACATATGCGTTAAAATTTTTAAGTGCGGATTCATTTTTTTTTATTGCGTTAGTCTTTGATTTTAATTTTAGTTAGATTGTAAAGAGGGTTTAGTTAGGTTTTAATTTCATTTTCCATTTTGTTATTTAACTTTAGTTTTAATTTCGTTAGTTTTAAGTTCCAAATTTTTTTTAGTTCAAAGACTTTAGTTTAGTTTTATTTTAAATTGTAATTTTAGTTTTAATGTGTAGTGTTAGTGTTAGGTTGTAGATTTTAATTCGATTTGTTTTTCGTTTTTAGCCTTAGTTTAACTTTAGCTTTAGTTTTGTTTCGGATTTTTAATTTTAGATTTTAATCCATAGTTTAGTTTTAGGTTGTTTTAGAATTTCCTTTTTTTAGATTTTTTTTTTTTTTTTAAATTAAATTCTAAAATTCTAAAAAATTAAAAAAAAAAATTCTAGTCAAATGAGCTTAAATTTTTTATCTAAAATTTGACTATATAAACATTTCAATTTCTAGATTGGGTTATTTAGAATATCATAGATTCAGAAACATCGCAAGCATCTGGCATTTATTTTTTAATGATCATCTCATGATAGCATTTCTGTGGATTCAAAGTATTTTAATGAATGGTTGTGGTGCTTCTTATTGAATATCATTGTGGTCATTGGTGTTTTCATAGCAACAGTTATACATCAATTACTTGGCTTTAATTGCATAACGAGATCTTTTAACTCCATAAGGCACTGGTTTTAATATAATTGATCTGTGAAATCTCATTAATCTCATCAAGTACTTGGTTATTTGACTGTCTCCTGAGTTGGTTGACTTCCAACCAATTCTTTTTCTTCATTTCTATTAGGGTCTACTTCCCTTAGCTTGCAAGGAGACAGCTTAGATAGAGAGATTGGGGATCAGGGTGACAGCCCCTGATCTGAGTCGTTGTCGCAGTGCCTAGACATTTTGTGCGACAACACTACCCTAACACCTCAAAATATCAACACTCCCTCTTACCAAGGAATGTGTTCTAGCAACAATACTTCACCCCGAAGTGTTCCACTGATCTCCGGTGTGGGTCTCTGCATTGATGATTGGCCTGCTGCCCTTCATCACTGCATTGTTGCTGCTCTCCCGTACTACTGCCCATGACTCTGCCACTGCCATTGCTACATCCATACTGCAGCTCCCTCTCAAATTTGTTGCATCGTGCTGCCAACTGTTGCACTGCAACTCAGTTGCCGAGAGTAAGCAACTGAAGTTCTCCCTCCCAACCTTTGACAGACAAGTTAGTTGGGTTGCATCACATCACTGAAGCTCCATAGGTTGTTGCTTCATGTTTTCATCTGCAAGTTGTTGCGTTGCTACAGCTTTGCACTACGTAAGCAGACCTCCTTTGCGCAAAATTCCCCTATGTTGTTGATGTGCTGCGCTATCCTCCTGAAGCCTCTGCGCTGATGTAGCTCTGCACTGCGTAAGCAAGCCTGCTCTGCGCTGATGAAGTCACATTAACCCCTTTGCGATGCACCCTCTCAACATCCAGCTCTGCCTCTGCTCCATCTGTGATCTTCTGCACCCACTGCTCCACTTGTCCCGCTAACGTCTTAAGGCTCCCGTAGCTCGTATGTGATCCTGCCTTCACTCTGTAGCTGCGCTACAAATCAAGATCGCCCCACTTTCGTGGTTGATGAGCGCTCATGGCTACACCATCTTCAGAGCCATCGTCCGCCACAACAGCCTTGGAGCTAGAAGCTTCCTTGTCCTTTTTCTTCAGAGGACAATTGCTGGCGAAATTTCCTAGTTTGTCGCACTGGAAACATATGATCTTCGACAGATCACGCTTATTTCTCCCTTGCTGCCTCTTTGATGCCAAGGCCGCATCTTCCTCTTCTTCCTTCTTCACTTTCATCGAACAGGTGTTGTATTGTTTCTTCATCATTCGGCGGATTTCCTCTTGTCGAAGGATAGCCCACATGTTGTCCCAGTTGAGAAGGTCTGCTCTGCCCAGAGACTTCGGACAAAATTTTCCCATTCCTCTGTGACTACATTGAGTGCAGTCCTCACCATGACATCATCATCTACCTTGACTCCCATACCAATCAGCTGATCTTAGATCGATTGTAGTCTGGACAGAAAAGGATCGATCTCCTCTCCCTTGGCCATCATGAATAACCTCTGATGGTTCTCCAGAAGCATCTTCCGCTGGACGGATCTTCCTTCATATAGTGTGGTTAGAGCCACCCACATCTCATGAGTCGTTGCCTTCTCGGCTATGTGTGGGACCACATGATCTTTGACCCCGTCCATGATAAAGCGTTTGGCATGTGTCGCGGCTTCTTCATGCTTCTTCAGTAGAAGAGCATTGGTTAGCGTGGCGAGGACTTTCTCTGCATGCTGCCCCAAGCCGTATGCCTCCATGACTACCAAGATTCTGCCCTTCCAAATTGCAAAGTTGGACAGGTCGTCCAACCTATCCTGATCACGTAGTCCATGAGGTGCCATCTGCTCAAAAAATATGTAGGAACGAATCCTCCTCTCTATGCTAGAGACTCGGATCTAGGGTCCTTGGTGAGAAAGGCACCCTCTGCTCCCTTTGACAACTGACTCCCTCTTTTGGAAGTCTACCAAACAAAACAAATCAGCTCTCTTCAATCCTTTGATCGATCTTCAGACTTCTTTCGCTGAAAATCTTCTGAGAAGTTGTTCTCCTACCGCTCTTCGACAACTAGGTTTGGGCTAAATTCTGCACCGACAGAATTTTAACCCCACCAGCAACTATTGAAGGTTTGTAGCTCAACTTCCGGCACTCTAAATCAGCAATCAGCATAAGGATTACATCACCCTAGCTGGCTTCTATGTGAACAAACAGTCTCAGCGCAGTTTCAATGCTACCTCTACGAAGTAAGTGCGTGGGCCTGTGTGGATCTGCGTGGAGACTGCGTCACCCTGGCCTCAACGTGGCTTTGCTTCCTTCTGCTGCTGTGCTACCTTTTCTAGTCCAGTTTTATGTTGTTGTTGCTGCTGCTTTGTGCATCACAGATTCTTCGGTCTTCTTGTTGGAGATCCAAGCTAGATCTGCAATCACTCTGATACCATGTGAAAAATTTTTAATATCTCATACAGAAACCCTACTGTTAATTTTCAGATTTACTTCTCCTACTTACATTAAGTTATTAATGTGAAATATTGAGCATTAACATCGAAGTAATACATCAACAACCTACACATACAGATCTAAATTGAATACATGCACAATGACAAAGTGAGACAGAAGGATTTTCTGGACCACTGTCCCTGGAAAAACCCAATGCGAGAAAACTGGTCTTCTGGCTGCTGGAGGGTTTTATTATTAAGTAGATTCTAAGTACAACAAATCTAGGCACCAACTGGTTAACTCAACAAAGAAATAAAACTGCAGCTAGAGCTTTGTTCTGGAGACAGAAAAATTGATTGATTCACACCCTCAAACGAGATTTACAGAACTCGGCCCTTTTCAGTCTTTAGAAACCCCAGCACTGCTCTAAAGCCCTCTGCGTCAGCCCTTATGCTGCTCAGGAAGGGCTTGTGTCACCCCAGACTGGGTTATGCTGCCCCTGCTTTGCCCTGGTTGGGCCTGCATCAGCCCTGCTAGCCTCTTGCTGCCTCTGCGCTGCCCTTTTTGGGGCTACGTAGCCCTACGTAGCATTCTCTGGTTCGGTTTATCTATTGTTGTTGCTGCTTTCTCTGTTGCTTTCTGCAACAAAGATTTCTCCAACCATCTTGCTAGAGATCCAGCTAGATCTGCAGTCCCTATGATACCATGTGAAAATTTTTTGATATGCTCAAACAAAAACCTTATTGTTAAATTGTTGATTTACTTCCCCTACTTACATTAAGTTATTAATGTGAAATCTTCAACATTAACATCGAAGTAAATACAATAACAACCTACACATACAGATCTAAACTAAATAACATGCACAATGACAAAGTGACACACAAGGATTATTTGGAGAACTGTCCTCGAAAAAACCTAATGCGGGAAAACCGGTCTTCTGGCTGCTGGAGGGTTTTTATTATTAAGCAGAATCTAAGTACAACAGATTTGGACCCAAACTGGTTAACCCGACAGAGAAATAAAAGAACTGCAGCTATACCTATGCTCTGGAGACAGAAAAACTGACTGATTCACACCCTCAAACGGGATTTACAGAACTCAACCATTTTCAGTCTTCAGAAATCCCAACGTTGCTCTGAAGCCCTCTACGTCAGCCCTGATAGTACGTGTCAGACCCTGCGCTGCTCAGGAAGGGCCTATGTCACCCCATATTGGGTTATGCTACCCCTGCGCTGCCCTTTTTGGGCCTACGTAGCTCCTGATGCCTTTGCATTGTCCCTGTTGGGCTCTTGGTTGAGGTGCGTAGCTGCTGCCTCCGTGTTGTCTCGGTTTGCTGCTTCATTGTCTTCGTTGCACTCTTAGCCTGGGATCAAGCCATCCCTCTTGCCAATACTGCCCCTCGCTGCAACTGAAACACTTATGAAATTCTTAGCAAACCATGCCCTAGAATTCTAACTTAGTTTCAGTGCTCTGCCACTGTGTGTGTTCTCCAACTGACTCCAAGCCCTCTTCTTATACTTTTCTCGTTGAAACATCAACGACCGTGATCTAATCTTGAATCGACGGCTAAGATTAGAAGATGCTTGATCCATGTGACTTAAGTCATTTTCATCATATGTTTAATTTAATTAACTTTAATCTTTTAATTTTCCTAAGTTAGACTTAGGGTCCTTAATTAAAAATATTAATTAAATAAATATCTCTTAAACAGGATGGAATTTCTTAAATCGCTTTCTGGGTCTTGGAGATCTTATGTACTCTAGTCCCTCCACAAAGTTTGGGATCTAGAGCACATCCGATGCTACCCCAACACCTCAAAATCTCAACAGTTATTTCGTGACTAGTTGCTAAAGTGATTGAGAAGTGCTGATTTGCATAAAGTTGTATAATTTGGTCATACTATTGATTCAACCCCCCCCCTCCTCCCCCCCTCCTCTCAATAGTGTCCCAATTTCCATTGTTTCTAACAGGGCCCCCTTCTTAGGCAGGAAGGCTACACTTGTCCCATCTACAGTTCAAAGTTTGAAAGGAAGTAATTATTTCTTTAGAATGATCATGCCAGTGTCATTTAAGCTTCCTTCAGTTATTATGGAGTGAGCCCAGTTCTGATCCTGCATTTCTTGTGCTTGCACCTCAAAGCTTACAAGCCCCAGGTTGATGATTAAATGTCTGGGATTTATACATATAAATAACCCAACACGAGCACCAGTTTGCCAAGCAGTTGTCGGGTTTCTTGGAGGGTCAGTATTCTTCCTTGCTTCTAAGCAGGATCATCGGCACAACTTTTTTTAGGGATGATCAATATCGTGTGAGGATGTTGTCATTGGTCTATGCCATCGTGTTAATTTTGGGCATCTAGGTCCAAACTCCATGTTGCATTGCTCATATGATGATGATGATATTTTTGTTGGATTCCTCTTTCGGAGAGGTCCAAGATTGATCTAAAGATCATCTTGTTTGGATGAGTAGAACTTATATTTTGATTATATTTTCCACACGTGCAATTTGTGAAGGTCAGCCTGAATTGTAATGTAGACTCACAAGCCCAACAGATGTGTCACACACCCTCATTGATGGATATAAATTGGAGAGACTTGATGCTCATTTGCTCATCATCTCATCACACACATTCCTCATGATCTGATTGGTTCGTACAGCCTAGAAGAGACTTCTCTCTCTCCCACGTGTGAATCTGGATGCTGGAAATATGGATAATGCGCGAAATGGATGCTGGAACTCTAGATGTCGGAAATATGGATGCCAAAAATATGGATGATGTCAAAAATGTATGCCAGAAATCTGGATGCCGAAAATATGGATGCCAGAAATATGGATGTCAGAAATCCTTTTGTTGACTTGTGTTGACTGTTTTGGGAGTTGTCTCATGAGATGTGTGTGACACTTAAGGAAGGTTGATCTTGGATGTGTTTGACTGAACCTCCGGGAGGTTGGAAGAGTTGACTGAACCTCCGGGTGTTTGAACATTGTTGTAGCAAGCATTTCTCTCTATCTTTGCTGGACAAGAAGAATTGTAAATTCTAATTTATTATATTGGCTTGTCTTCGTTCGATCTATTATTATGTTCTATCAGCATTTACTTTCAATGATTATGTGATTGCTAATCTGAATTGGGCCTATAAGAAAGATTGAAGTAAACTGCTTTAAGCATAGAACATACCATGGTTATCTAAATTTAACATGGTATCAGAGCTAAGGTGAAGACAAATCCCAAGCTAGTGTGAAAAGAAATCACCGAAGAAGTTGTCCTATCAAGGACCAATGGCCTCCACATACAAGGGTTTCAAGAGTGATGATAAGATGACTGATAAGTCTGATTGTCATGCCTGGAAGATGTCTTTGGATTTGGTATTGGAAGGTCAAGAAGTCATGGACTATGTGCAGGGAAGATAAATGAGCCTCCAAATGCACCGGTTGCCACAAAGAAGAAGTATAGAAAAGGGGAAGTCAAGGTGAAGATGATCATCAGGGATTCTATTCATAAGCACTTGGTTGCTTATATCTCCAAGTTGGGTACATCTAAAGAGAAGTAAAATAAGTTGGTTAGCATGTTCAGGACTAGCAATGTTAATCAAGTTCTTTTCTTCAAGAACAAGTTGAAGAATATCAAGAAGGGCAAAGAAGAATCCATTCAATCCTATTTTATGAGGCTCACAAAAATCAGGAATAATCCCTTAGCTATTGGAGAAGAAGTAGTTGATCGAGAGCTCGTTCTCATTGCTCTTGGAGGACTCCCTCGTGATTGGTATGTATTCAATACTACTATTCTTAATAATAATGTGATTCCTTATTTTGATGAATTGTTGACGAGGTGCACTCCAGAGGAAACAAGAATGATGGAGAGAGACCAACCCTCAAATGGGAATGGAGGTGACCCTACTGCCTTTACCGCTCATGCAAAAAAGAGGAAGGCTCCCTCTGATCGAAGTGGAAATGGTCAACCTTTCAAGAGGTCAAGGAATTCCAGGTATGATGAATCCAATGTTGTTGATAATAAGAAAAATGAATATACTCTTATATCTGCCCTCTCTGTTGCATCTCCTCCCGACACCCTGGATGTTTGGTTGATTGATAGTGGTGCTTCAAGGCACCTCACTAGATATAAAGAAGCCCTTTCTGATTTGATTGAGAAGGATACTAATTTGGACACTATCCTTGAAGACAATGCCACCTATCCCGTGAAAGGGAGAGGAACTGTGACCCTTCATCTAACTCAAGGTCAAGTCCTCTGCTTGCAAGATGTGTTGTATGTACCTGATTTGAAGAAGAATCTAGTTTCCATATCCGCAATGGAAGACAAAGGATTCAAAGTGGCATTCATCAATGGAAAGGTACGCATTTGGAAGAAGAACGTCAATGAAGCTCTTACTATTGGTTTTAGAGTTTATACGCTCTATCAGATTGGTGGAAGTTCATTAAGGGCCATGACATGTGACACAACTCTTCAAACCGAGCTATGGCACCAGAGGTTTGCACACCTTCATTACAAAGCCCTTCTCGAAGCAAGGAAGGTGGTGTTAAGGATGCTTGAGTTCAAAGATAATCATGAAGGTGTTCATCAGGGTTGTGCAGAAGGAAAGCATACAAGGGGACCATTCCCCTCAAGTGTCACGAAGACATCTGATATTTTGCAATTGGTACATTCTGATCTATCTAGTATGATGCCCGTAATATCCTTGGGAGGATGCTTGTATTATATCACTTTTATAGATGACTTCTCTTGCAAGACTTGGATATACTTCTTGAAAAAGAAGGATGAAGCATTCAAGTGGTTTCGTAACTTCAAGGCCTTGGTGGAAAATCAAATAGCAAAGAAGATCAAGATTTTGAGAACCGATAATGGCACCGAGTATGAGTTGAATGAATTCAATGACTTTTGTAGGGAAGTTGGCATTAAGAGGGAGACGACTACTGTGTATACTCCTGATCAAAATGGTGTTACTGAAAGAAAGAATAGAACCATTGTGGAAGAAACCCATGCCATGCTTTATGACCAAGGTCTTCTAAAGTTTCTATGGAGAGAAGCTACCAACTCTACTGTGTACGTTCAAAATAGATGCCCACATTCTACATTGGACTCCAAAACTCCCGAAGAAGTCTTATCTGGTAAGAAGCCTGATGTCTCCCATTTTAGATTTTTTGGAAGTCTCATTTATTTTCAAGTGTCGAAGGAAAAGAGAAGCAAGTTGGATGCTTCTGGGAATAAAGGAATGTTTGTGGGCCATAGTGAAACTTCGAAGGCATATAGAATCTATGTGCCTGGTCAAAGAGAAGTGGAGATATGCCATGATGTCACCTTTGATGAAGATGTTGCCCTCAGGAAAGTCAGGGATCTTCCTAGCTCAAAGGAAGACAAAGAAGAAGAAGAAGAAACAGGGAAGCTGGAAGAACCGAAGGATGAACCAATGCCTGATGTTGAAGGTCTAATGGATCCTATTGATCCACCTCCTTCAAATAAAAGGAGACCCTTATGGGTTAGAGACACTCTCCAAGATGTCAAGAGACATATTGCTCCAAGAGGAACATGCTGTGAAAGCAAGAAGTCGAATAGGTACCAAGGGTACCTAGCAGCCATGAGCATTATTGTACAATTTGAGCCTGGAACATTTGAAGAAGTCGTAAAGCATCAAGTTTGGAAGGATGCTATGCATGAAGAATATGAGTCTATTATGAAGAATGATGTCTGGGATGTGGTCCCAAGACCAAAGGACAAATATGTTGTCACCTCGAAATGGCTCAACAAGATCAAGCATGGAGCCAATAAAAGTGCTGAAACGTACATGGCAAGATTTGTTGCCCAAGGCTTCTCTCAAAAGGAAGGTATAGATTATGATGATATATTTGCACTTGTTTCCCGCTACACCACCATCTGATCGATCATTGCCCTTGTTGCAATGCAAGGATGGAGTCTCCATCAGATGGATGTGAAGACTGCTTTCTTACACGGTTCAATCAAGGAAGAGGTTTATGTGGAGCAACCTCTAAGGTTCGAAGTCCAAGATAGAGACACATGTATGCAGGTTGAAGAAAGCCCTCTATGGGTTGAAGCAAGCCCCCATGGCTTGGTATGAGAGGATTGATAGCTACTTGATGAAGTTGGGCTTCACTTGAAGTGATGTTAATCCAAACCTTTATTTTAAGGTTGATAAAGATAGGCCTCTTATTCTGGTTCTCTATGTTGACAATCTCTTCCTGATAGGTGATGACCCTCTTATTCATCAATGTAAGAGGGAGCTAGCTTCTGAGTTCGAGATGAAGGACCTAGGACTGATGCACTATTTCCTAGGCTTGGAGGTCTGGCAAAAGCCAGGTGAGATTTTCCTTTCTCAAGGAAAATATGTTGTGAAGTTGTTGGAGAGATTTGGGATGGTGGATTGTCAATCTGTATTGACACCAATAGAACTGAACTTTAAGTTGTGTGGAAGCGTTGTTGGGCCCGAGCTGGGAAATCCCACCGACTATCGACAACTCGTAGGGGCCTTGATGTTCTTAGTGAACTCACGTCCAAATGTATGTTTTGTAGTGAACACTATGAGTCAACATATGGTTGAGCCTCATCATATTCACTGGATTGGTGCCAAGAATCTATTGAGATATCTTCGGGGCACAATCTACCAAGGGCTGAGATACACTACCAGGAGTATGAGGCACCTTGGATATAATGATGTCCATTGGGCAAGCAGTGTGGTGGATCGTAAGAGCGCATCTGGATGTTGTTTCACCCTGGGTTCTGCTTCGATCTCTTGGATGAGCAAGAAGCAGAAATCAGTTTCTTTGAGCACCGCTGAAGCCGAATACATTGCAGTGAGTATGGCCTGTTGTGAAGCTGTTTGGATGAGAAAGCTCTTCAGTGAGCTATTTGGGCATGTGCTAGATACCACCATTATCCTTTGTGATAACCAGAGTGGGATTCGTCTTTCTGAGAATCTAGTCTTCCACGACCAATCCAAGCATATTGATATTAGGTACCACTTTGTCCGAGACATGTTACAATGAGGTGTCATAAGGCTCGATCACATTGGGACTGATGAGCAGGTCGCAGATATTCTCACAGAGCCCCTAGGGAAGATCAAATTCTTAACCTTCCGTGAGAAGCTTGGAATCGTGGACAGACCCTATTGTGAGGGTCCCGCCTGAGTTGGACTATGAGCTCTAGGAGCTCCAGGGGGCTTGGGGTAGCTTCTTGGAGCTATAAGCAACCACAACGTTAGGTTCACCGAACCTTGTGGGTGTGCTACTTCCCCACCATTATGATATTGAGCTGGTTCACCCTCTCTTTGAACTACGCCCCGCATGCATCCTACCCATGGAGTTTTGGAGTCATGGGAAATACCTCTCATTTGGCCAATGAGGTGGGAAATGTGGATAGAGACCAATAGCATGACCGATGGATGCATCGGAGATTGTCGTACTCTCTATGTCTAGGATGGGATGTGTCCAACAACTTGATCTGGGATCAAGTCTGGATGAGGTTCTTACCTCTAAACTGACTTCAGTTTAGTATATGACTCTCTTGAGTCCCATTGAGGTTTTAACCTCTAAGCTGACTTCAGGTCACTAGAGTGTGTTGTCCTTCTGACTCGCTCTCGTTGTGCGAAGAAGAGCCAGCAAAGCATGTTACAGCAGGGTGACACAAGAGTGCAGGATGATATATGATAGTACACTATGGTACCGTATGATAGGATGGCACAGTGAACAGATGGAGTTCTCCCTAGTTGAGAGGGAGTGTTAATTTAGGGCAACTAGGTCCAAACTCCATGTTGCATTGCTCATATGATGATGATGATATTTTGTTGGAGTCTTATTTCGGAGAGGTGCAAGATTGATCTAAAGATCATCTTGTTTGGATGAGCAGAACATGTATTTTGATTTATTTTCCACACGTGCAATTTGTCAAGGTCGGCCTGAATTGTAATGTAGGTTCACAAACCCAACAAATGTGTCACACACCCTCATTGATGGATATAAATTGGAGATACTTGATGCTCATTTGCTCATCATCTCATCACACACATTCCTCATGATCTGATTGGTTTGTACAGCCTAGGCTTCTCTCTCTCCCACGTTCCCACGTGTGAATCTAGATGTCGGAAATATGGATGATGCCAGAATTCTGGATGCCGGAAATCTGGATGCTGGAAACCTGGATGCCGGAAATGGATGCCGGAAACCCTTTATTGACTTGCGTTGACTGTTTTGGGAGCTGTCTCATGAGGTGTATGTGACACTGAAGGAAGGCTGATCTTGTATATGTTTGACTGAACCTCCGGGAGATTGGAAGAGCTGGTTTGACCAGCCAAAGTCTTTGCTGGCTAGGGCATCCTGTTGACTGCTGTAACAAACATTTCTCTCTATCTTTGCAGGACAAGAAGAATTGTAAATTCTGATTTATTATATTGGCTTGTCTTCTGTCGATCTATTATTATGCTCTATCAGCATTTACTTTCAATGGTTATGTGATTGCTAATCTGAATTGGGCCTATAAGAAAGATCGAAGTAAACTGCTTTAACCATAGACATACCATGGTTATCTAAATTTAATGCCTGTTGATCTCGATGCCTTTTGTGCTTTGGAAGATAAGGTGTATGTTTTGTTTGAGCAAGAGATAAGTTCTCTGTCTGCCTTTATGTCTTTATGGTGAGATAAAATACATCATAGATTGCTGATCAAAATGTGAAATCTTTAGATCACACTGCTTATTCAGATTTTATTTCAGCATTTCATAGTCTCAGGAAGAGGTTATAATCTTCATTGTATACCCTTACAGATTTGCATTTTTGTTTGTAAATACTTTTCTGTGAGTATAAGTATTTTCAAAAAAAAAAATAACATCCTTAGAGACCTAAAGTATTGCATTTCACTGTTTCAGTAGTTGAGGGAATTTCTAATCTTGTGAGATAATAGGAAACTTCTTGTTATATAAAAAGTGTCATTCGCCAACAAATTTAGCAATTGCCGGAGATTCGAGAAACAATCAAGCATTAGATTTCTATACTTACCACACGCACAGATTTCACAATCTTGATAACTTGAGCCTTAAAAGAATCATAGACATCTTGATGCACATAAAACCTCTCAGCGCCAGCACAGTTTTGCCCACTTGATTGTAGAGCAGCCCTGACAGCTATTTGCGCAACCTGAAATATCACAGGATAACAGTCCAAGGGAGCAGAATTAGTCAATTGACCTCAAACATGAAGAAAAGTACAGGAAAAGCTGCTAGGTGTCATAGTTAAACCAACATAAACTGTATTGAGCCCTTGAAGCCAGTGATTGAGACATTCTAAAGCAACTTAACAGGACCTACATGAGGAACATCCACATCATCACAAACAATGAATGCATCTTTTCCACCAAGTTCAAGTGTTACTGGGGTTAATGTCTTTGATGCATTTTCCATGACCTGCATTATAGAAAAATGTGAGAAGTACATAGCAAAGTAATTACAACTATCATATCAAAGAGTAGACAATCTTGTCTACCATGCCATTTGCTCCTAATAATAATAATATCTATGGTAGCCAAGCTGCTCTTAAAAATTGGAGTGACTGTGACTATCAGATGATCAGAAGGGTCGATAAAAACATTTTTAAACATCCAGGAAGTTCGCAAGGATAACAATGATGTAAAAATACCTCCACACTTATAATTAAGTCATATATCTTGTGCCTGGAAAATTATATACCATTGGAAATATCTCTTAAGTTCACAATTGGCAAACTCTTGGAGCAAATGAAAAATGCATACCATCTTACCAACAGCAGTAGATCCAACAAATATCACTTTGTCAACGGAAGAGACAAGTGCTTCTCCAGTTTCACCAAAACTGTGGCACGAGAAAATCCATTTGTAATAAAAACCAGAAAATCAAACAAAATCCTTCAGAATAATCACATTCAGTTACCCTCAATCATAACCAAGAAATACAATCAAAATCCATGCAAAGTTTCTTATCAGAGACAATTAAGATAGCAGATCCAGTGAACATACCCTGTTATCACATGAACCAGATCTGAAGGTGCTCCTGCTGCCAAAAGTCCTGCTTGAATAATTCGAAAATAGAAGCAACCAGACCAACTTGCATGCTCTGACACCTTTAAAATCATGATTGTCATACAACTAGACTGATCAAGCTATTTCTGATTCAACATATTTTCCAGTGTCCTAAAATGTCTTATAGTAGAAATCAAAATGCTCACAAACCTGAAGAAAGAGTCAAATTTATACAAATGTTTCTCTAGGTTCTGAAAGCTTTACAATTAACAAGGGCACTATCTAACACTAAAACTACTGAAATGAAAGGTGAGCCAGACTATCCAAATGCATATGTTATATCTTGGACAAAGACTTAATACAAATGGTACCCAGATGAAAGGGTATGCAGTACTGCCCTGTGGACTCTCCATAAGGCAGGTGTACCAATATGGGGGTGTAGGGGAAGAGTTACAGTGATTTGAAAACAAACATAAGGATACACCAGTGGCATTCAGGGAAGGTAGAAATTTTACAAGACAAGCAACTAAAAGTTTGCAGGCATAAAATTTGAAAACAAACTTCAGTAAAGCACTTTATTTAATCTGTTAAGCTGATAAAAATTTACACATACAAAAATGGTACCATAGATTACAGAAATCCAAGCACACCAAAATTAGCATATCAAGAATAAAGTATCTAAAAAAAATATAAATCTCAACATGCACCCAAGCTGAGGCAGTGCAGGAAGAAACGGAAGCAAGGAGAAGGGGAATTTAAATGTCGAAGCACAAAGCCATCAACCCATGCATAGGAATCAGCTGAGCCTTGCAACATCCTAAATTCTCATACACATATCCCACAGAGGTCAGGCAGCAAAGACAGAGGCATAACCTTGGCTCAGTGCTTGTACTAGATATCAAGATGATGTTGTCAAATCTTTGCAACACAATCCACGTAGGATAACATATTTGTTTACAAAAAATCCAAAAGATTGAGGAAGGGGATGAAGAAACAAATTTAAGATGATGATACAGTAATTCATGGCTCTATATCTGGATTTATAAAGTCTATCAAAAAGCGTAGGAATTCACAACTATGTCATCTTTTACAAGCAGCTTCCAAAGATGGCATTCAGTCTCAAGTCCAGCATCAATAACCTCTGGACCATCTTCACCTCCACCACATTAATCTCTAAAGATCTTTAACTCACTCTGCATCCTATTAGGGTCCTATAATAATAGGATTCATAATTTTGAATCGACTATGATTAGTCTTGTAATATGTACATACTTTGCTTTCTGCAAATTGTTTTCCCATAGTAAAAAATGTAAAAAGGGTAAAAGTCCTAAAAGAAAAATCAAAGGACTGAAAGAAAAAGATAAAAATGAATGTAAAAAATGAACCCCAACAAAAAAGGGATAAAAATAGATCATGAAAGTGATGCAAATTCAAATGCCACTACTTTTTACTTTACTTTGCAAAATAAGATTGTGTGCAGCTTGTCAAAAATGCCCCAATCCATGAAAGTCAAAGTGTTTAATCTTGACCTTTCATGCTTTAAAATTCATGCTGATAGATAGAGAATAAGGATCTAGCCAAACTGTTTAATCTTGGCAGATCAGTAGTTTGGTAGAGAATAATAAATGAGCTCAACAGTTTAATCTGAGCCATTGGAAGTAATAAAGTTAGAATTAAATAGTTTGTTGTTAAAAGAAAAATAAAAAAGGGTCCGCAAGCTCAAATGCGCCCAAATGAATAAAAAAATGTTAGGGTAGATGAAGGGTAGGCAGAACCAGTTCTCATAAGGCATGGATAGCAGAAATTGATCAATTCATACTTACTAATTTCCCTCTAAATTCATAGTCCCTTGTAAAAATACCCCTTCCCATTCATTTTACCTTTTCTCATTACATCACTCATTTTTCTTTACAAAAATCCCCTTTCCTTAGTTAAAAAGCATATTTCCCCTTTGGAAAAGTAAAATCCCTTTATTAACTACCATTTTCATTCAAAATACCCCAAAAACCCATTTATCCTAAGTATTTGTTTTAAATAATGTCGGGTCCCACTATGAAAATCCCACCTCTATGTTATTTATACTTAGTGTATAATACATTCCCACATCATACTTCATTTTAACCCCTTGTTTAACATTAATATATTAGCTCCCTTTATATACATTTATCCCGTATTTATATTAATTCCCCGCTTAAATATATCTCCCCAACCCCTTATGATTAATTTAATATATAGTTTTATCCCCCTATATATATTTCTGGGCCCACTTGTTATAAACCCTGCCTATTATAAAGTCCCTACCCCTTCATATATTATTACATCACATAAATCCCGCATTGACTTAAAACCTGGGCCCCACGCCTTTTGAAATCCCCGACAGTTCCCTGCTATTTGCTCATTCGTCCAATCTTAATTGATCAAATCCAATGGCCAATAAGCCTTATCGCATCCCCGATCGCTCAAACTTTAACCACCCCGAGGACTTGCGAAATGAACAGTTTTTGCACCCCGCTCCCCTGCTACGTGGTAGTATTTCATTGCGTCGCATCCTCAAAAATAATACCGCCTGACCGCTTTTGTTGATGCAAAAACTGCCAAACGATATTTCTGCCCGTTATCAAAACCACCGCTCCCATTTGAATTGACCCCGCGCATTAATGATTAACCACTGTTGGTTAAAAAATGCACTGTTGGTTAAAAAATGCATAAGACCACCCTTTTGAGCCTTGTCACCATTATTTTTGTTACACTTTTGCGCAAAGAGAGCTATTGTTGACCTATTCTAGAGCTAAAGAATAGCTACCAACCTGTTTTCAAGCTAGTTTTCAACCAAAATTCAACAATCTTGCTGCCAAAGATACTGCAGAACCAATCCGAAGCCTTATAAAGACCAGTGAAGCCTCAGAAAACCTACGCTGCCTCCAGAACCTCCTCTGCATACCAAAAGCTTCGTTTTCTCCAGGTATTCCTGAAAATATTAAGGCTTGTACTTACAGCAAGAAATTAAAAAGTAATTGAATCAGTTTAGAAGCATTTGCAGACCAAAAGAAAGCCCCTGTTGCTTCCCAAATCCTCTTTCTGCAGACCCTAGGCATCTTTTCACGGAATTCCCAAGTCCTGAGACTAATTTTTATCACAAAGACTAAATCTGATCAATTAAAGCATTATAGACCAAAGGAAAAGCCCCTGTTTTATCTCAAACCCTTCTGCACACTATAAATAATCTTTTCACAGTATTTTAAAGAGGCCAAGGCTTATTTCTTGAATCAGAGAGTAATCAATTTATTAAAATTAACAAAAATATGGCTTCTCAAAGCATTGTATTAGTTAGTCCCCTACAACCTCCAATTGTGGATGTAGAACACACTACCTTAGTAGTCAGAGACTTTAAAATTAGTGACCCTGTCACTGAGTTTAACCTTCTTGAGCTCCACTACTGGAGCCATGACAAATCAATTGACCAAGTTGATGAGGTTTTCATTTAGGAGTCTAACTTGCCCAAGTATGTTGTCCCACAGACTTTCCAGTATCCAGAGGTGATTAGACTTTGTCAAACTTGTTATGTCCCTGATCAAAGAGCCATTATAACCCCTGGAAAAGAAATCTTATTCACTATCACACCTGAATCAATAAATCAAATGCTGCAGATTCAACCTAGGCCAGATGAAACCCCTCTGTCTATTGAGACCATTACTCAGTTGTATCTAAATCTGGACTTCCCCAAGAGGTTCCAGATATTTCAGACATTCATTCCCTCATCAGTAGAGACTCCCAAGACCAACCCTCCTTATCCAGCAGCTATATTTTCTCAGAGAACTAGGCATATTATTAGCATGTTGTCTTTTATTCTGGGTTATTTCACTGATGAGCATGTTGATGCTTCAGCCTTAGGTTTCCTGTCTATTTTCACCCCTGGTCAGCCTCCTGCTACCATATTCAATTTTTCCCAATACCTTGCTGATACAATTCATGAACAGTTGGTCAAATTACCTGAAGAACGCGTCTTCAAGTATTCCTCAATTTTATTCCACATGTTTCTGTACTTTCTACCTGAAAGATTCGCCATCAACTTTCAGAAATTAGATGTTGAAGGTAATCCACAGTCAGTAATATCTTGGACTCCATTAATCAGGAAAGACTCCACACATTCCACATACACAGACTTCATTGACTCCTTTATCCATCCAATTGTCAGCATGCTGAACAACAGCATTCAACCAAGAGTTAGTGATAATATTAAAATGGTCCTACAGTTATCAGAACACAGTAGGACAGGAGATTGGTACCTTTATCAGAATCACACAGAAATTAGGGTATATGGATCTAATATTTTTCCATATAAGCTGCCCAAATACCTCCCAATGAGGTTATTTGCACTTGAGTATATCAGGCAGAGCCTTAACTCTGATGCAATAAATTTCTTGTCAGCCAAAAAGAAGACACAGTTTAAGATAAAGAATCAGGTTGGTCCTTTTATTTGCAACAATAGAGATGCAGGTCCACAAGCAGAAAAATATTTGCACGAATTTAAGTTCAGTCAGAGTTTCCAGTGGTATTATGATCCTTTAGGAGTAATAAGCAAGTTAAGAGTCAAATGTAAATTAACTCCTTATGTACATGAATCCAAGCCAATTTGAATGGTTGGAGAACACTTTGAAAGAGGCAGAGAAGCAAGGTGATACTAGTTACATCTTGCAGACTCCATCCCCACAGGATAGAAACTCCAAAGAGTCAAAGAAAAAGGATCATACTCAGCTGAAACTACCACTGAAACTAATTTAAATTGATGTATAGAAAGAAGCCCAAATTAAATCCTGTAAATGAAGAAGTGGAAACTATTGAAGTGATTGACACAAATACAGTGGTAAAGGATAATGCACCTCCTGCAGTTTTTGAAGAAACTCACCAAACTTCAACATCAAACACTCAAATGATTCAAAAGCAGCATAGTATTGAAGTGTCTTCATCTAGCAAACCAGCAGAGAAAGAGCAAGATATTATGCAGAAGTATAAAGAGATAATGATCAAAAATGAGGCCTTAAATGCTGATACATATACCCAATAATGGAAACAGTTACCTAGTGACCAAAGCAGATTGCTTTCTACATTTGACTACAAGACAAGGAAGATGCAGATGACCTTCCTGTAGCCCACAGTAAAGCATCCCAAATCATCAGCAGATTATAAAAAGACATCATATGAAGTTCAAGCCAAAGATCTTCATCCAATTGACCAAATAGAATTTCACAAACAAGCTGGTGAAATGTTGTATTCTACCATGACAAACAAAGCCATGAGTGTACAGAAGCTGCAAAACACTCTAGAGAACATCAGAGGTCAACTAAATTTAGAAAATCCATCCTCACAGGCTAAGGATAACAGAATCAAATCACTGGAAGATTTGGTTATTGAAATAGGATATGATCCAACAAATGTCAAAATTGCAGATGAGCTCATAAAGAAAAAGAATGTAGACATTGTTGCATTAAAGAAGCAACTAAAACTGCCTCCTACTAAACATCCACAGGCAAAGGAAGTGTCAGAAAATGAAGGACAAAAAGATGAGATGATGAACCTCATTCTTCAATTAACTGCCCAACTAAAAGAAATGGAAAATGAGATGGACAAGTTAGTGCAGGAGAAAAAGGCCAGATCAGAAGAAGTCTCAGTCACTGTTATTCCTGTAGTCACTACAGTTGTTCCTTCTACCTTAGCAGAGTCATTGGCCCCTTCAGTTCCAATAGCTATAGCACTTTCTATTACATCAGCAACTACTTCAGCAACAGCACAGCCCAGTGATGAAGCAGGCAAACTTGTTAAAGCAATGCAGGAAATGTCCATTCAGACAAATGAAATCAACAAACTTAAAGAACAGTTGAAAAGTCTAGGTGATGAGAAAAAACTAGTTCAGATTATGCACAACAATGAAGTACAGAACACAAACAGGTTGATAGAGAAATTGAAGAAATTAAAGAAAGATTTAACACTGAAAGAACCAATGGCACAAGCCAAGCAGCAGTTATGGGCCAATATCATTGAATGTGTCAATGATATTTGGCCATCCATTCAGGTCATTTATGAGCAGAAAGATCTCATCAAATCAGCAAGTGGAACCATCGAAAAAATCAAAGAAGAACTTGGTAAGAAGCCAGAGGAGGCTAATGAAATCATAAAATTTCTTAATTCCAAGAATAAGCAGGAATTAGAAGAGACTGGAATTAGTGACAGGACAAAAACAATCGTAGAAGTGAGGAAGGTGATTTCAAAGAGAAATTTAATGATACAGCTAGAAGAAAAGTGTCAAAACATGGAGCTTGCCATAACCAGGTTCATGATGAAGTTTGATATTCTAAGACAGAAAGGCTTGCCAAAGCCTCTGATTATTAATGAGAAGGTTGATGAAACAAGAAGACTATGATAAGAAAATCAGAGAAGTGGCAAAGGAACAAGTAAACAATTCAGCCATGCAAGGAATTCCAACAGGGAAAGTACTCTACAAAAGTTTTGAGAACCTCTTTTACCTACAACATGAGGTAAAACATTTATTCATAAACAAACCTACTTTTGCAAAGTATACAAAAACTGATGAGATATTCAGAAGGATGGTAAAAACCAAGTTACCAGAAGCAGAAGATTGGGAGAAGTCGATTGATTTACTATGAAAGCAGTCAAAGGTAAAATAGAGACAGTTTAAAGTAAAAAACAGCAGTGACAGTCAAAGAGTATCAGAGTTTATAGAGTTTAAAGTGTATCAGATGAAAGTCAGATGGTTAAAGTCAAAGCAGAGCGAAAGATAAAGCCAGCGTGAAGGACACTCAACTGCCTAAAAGACAGCCTTCGTTGAGCAAACAGTCAAAGACAAATCAGCAAAAGATCAAAGACAAAAATCGCAAATCAATAAAATCAGGGACAGCTTGCATTAGTTAGATAGTTGTCTCTATCTTCTTGCATGAAAATATTTATTTTTCCTTGAATAATTCCTAAGTTTGTTTTAGGATATTTTGTAAGAGTTTTTGTATAAATACTTCACATTTCGAAGTACCGAGTATGGATTGTGGATTGCTAAACATTTCTATAGATGTATTGTTCTGAACCAGAGAGTTCTTTGTACCATTTTCAAGTCAGCAGACTGGATTGAGCTATAAAGAGATTATATTACAGGATTCATGTGTTGGGCCACTTCAGTAAAATACTCTCAATTGTTCTTTTTTTTTATCTGAAGTTTTCACATACTTGCATGTTTTCTAAATCTAAATGTATAACAGGAATATTATTTCAGAATATATTTAAAAACACTCTGTCTTGAACTGTTATGTCATTTTTATGTTTTCTACTGATATCCAGATTAGGGAATTTTTAATTGCTCCCTAGTTTCAATTGACCTCTGTCATTTCTCTCATTATCCAGATTTGAGAACCCTTAATTGCTCTCTCATCCCGATTGAAACCATTTCATCATCCAGCCTAAAGATCTGAAGTTACTCAGTTATCTTGCCCTGTGAACACTTCCCTTTGGAACCTTGATTCTGCTTGACACTTTGACTTCATTGGCCCAATGGAAAACAGACCTAAATCTATCCATCTGAACCAGTGATTACACCACCAAACCAAACCCAAAATCTATCCCATATAACTAGAAAACAGACCTACATCTATCCATCTGAACTAGTGATTACACCCCCAAACCAAACCCAAAATCTATCCCATATAACTAGCCTAAAATCAACCAAAATCAACAAAGTTAAATCATAAAGAGAGAGCTCTCTCTGAGCATTAGGAAGGCTAGATCCTAAAGCTTAAAAGTAGGTTTGTGGTTACCTCTAATATTCTTTAAACCAAAACAATTTACAACCCTTGAGAATTATTGAAGTGATAATACATCCAAAATAGTATTCCTGAAAGTCGCATCCAAGCCTTAGACAACCCCTTCCTATAAACCTGATGGGTAACTAACATTATCAAAGACTTCTATGCACAAATACCAAGTTCTTTATGTTTTTCATGCCAAAAACAATCATATGCATATCAAGTCTGCTCTTGATTGTCCTTGTATTATTACCAAGTGTCCACCTTCACCTATCCAAGTTTCGGCGCATGGCATATTTAGCAATGGATTGAACCCTCATCCCTCATCAAACACAATATGGTTCATAGATATTCACATTTACTGTGGCTTTGGAGGCATGACCATCTCTATCAATCACCCAATTGACATCCTCTCCCCTTACAACGAGATTTTGTTGCTAAACATTCCACGATGTGATTGCATGTTTATCTACAAAATATTATTATAGTTGCCAAAGGGTGCAACTTCCTCACTCAACTTTATAAACAAGTTTTGTCACCTCCTAGAATTTGTACTACGACTTCCAACATTTATGGAAATTGTGCAATTAGTGTGGCCATGTTTACTAGGGTCTCCATTTACAAAACTTGATTACTTGACCCCATTGGCATTTTCCTCTCCATTTCATTTGATGCATCGCATTCTAGGACTCGTCTTTCTTCTACATCTCTAGATGTGTCCAAAATTCTACCTTACTGACCACAAAGCCTTGTTCTTTCACTTGTAATTATCTTATTACTTATTTGGCCTCATTTAATCAAACCTTCTCCCCTACATCCCCCGCTCCTACATACCCCTCAAGATCATACAGTCAGACCCCCCAAATTGTTCCAGATGACTCCAACAGTGCACCAGTGCCCCAGTTCGCTCCCCTTGCCATCAACCATCAGACCCACAAGACCTTGACATCATTGGCTTCATTGTCAAATTTCTCTCTCTAGCTCTCTTTCTCTACCAGCTTAGAGGTGTCCACTTTTCCAGTCTTGTAGAACCTCATTTAGTATTTTATATCATTGTACCTTTTTCACAGTGATATACATGTGTATTGAGGTTGTATTATTGCAAGCTTCTTTCTTTATGTTATTTTCGGCATTTTCTAGGATTTGCACTTGCACTCCCACATAGTATTCATAATGGTTGTATCCTTCAGTCCCATTGACCTACTTGTTTCCCCAATCATCATGTCCCTGCAACTTTGTGTCTAGAAAGAGGCCCAGATTTTGAAGTGGATGTATTTTCATTGTCTATTGTGAGATCACACTTCCATCTCTATCGATCAATTGTACATATTGATGTAAATAGATTATAAGTTAGAATAAGATCTTCAATGATAATTTGTCTAGTCCTCTCAATGATGTTGTGGTTGTTATTCCTTTCTCTTATTTAATCAATACATGCACACCCTTCTTATTCTTTATTATCTCTGCCCATTGACATTCTGAATTTGTAACTTCAAATGGATTAACTTCCAACAAAATTTACTTGTTTATGTTTGGATAAACATGGCTAACTAATCACTAGGAAAAACACAAATAAACAATAATGTCTTTTTAATTTTGGTTTCCACATAATCCTTGGTGTCCTAATTTTCCACATTGAAAGCCTTGCACCATGAATATTTATCATTTGTTCCCATCATATTCCAATTAGGACTATACCCTCCTTTGTTATTGTTTCCTTTATTGCTATTGTTTCTTTTTGTTTTATCCACTTCTCCAACAAATATAACTTTCTTTTTTCTTTTACTACGAGCATTATATTTGCAATCATCGATATCATGGGCATCCACATTGCATATGTGACAATATTGTTAATCTAACCACTCTCACTCTATATGTTTTTCATGTGTACAGTCTGTGCACCAAACATCTTTCCTCTCCTTTCCTTTTCCTATTGTTATTTTATTTATTACTTCCCCATCATCTTTATCATGGGCATCCACATTGCATATGTGACAATATTGTTAATCTAGCCACTCTCACTCTATATGTTTTTCATGTGTACAGTTTGTGCACCAAACATTTTTCCTCTCCTTTCCTTTTCCTATTGTTATTTTATTTATTACTTCCCCGACATCTTTTTCAAGCACCGCACAAGGTTCATGTTTACAGTATGTGCACCAAACATCTTTCCTCTCTTTTCTTTTTCTTATTGTTATTTTATTTATTACTTTTATGTAATGACTCACTTCGATTTATAGGCAAAAGGGTATTAGCATGTATACGATGTATGCATATGATAGCTACATATAAGTATATCGCATGCACTGCACTAGTACACATACCAACTAATATGGGAAAATATCTAAGTAGGTTAATAAATCAATTATCAAAGTAAATTCCTAACTTACCTTGATATAATAAATATATCAACTAAGACCTTTGATACATAGTACATATTGCCCGTATACGTATATATCTATATATATGAGTAAAGAAAATAATAAAATATAAATTCAAGTTATTTGATTTACAATTTAAATAAGTAAATAAAATAACTTATTTAAATATTTAATAAACAGAATTATTAAAACTATGAATAAAACAATGAACATATTCATAAAACGTTATATCAAAATAAACAAAACCAAAAAGAAACATAATGTATTATTGTTATTTTATTTATTACTTTTATGTAAGACCCATTTCGATTTATAGGCAAAAGGGTATTAGCATGTATACGATGTATGCATATAATAGCTACATATGCGTACATCACATGCACTGCACTAGTATACATACCAACTAATATTGGAAAATATCTAAGTAGGTTAATAAATCAATTATCAAAGTAAATTCCTAACTTACCTTGATATAATAAATATATCAACTGAGACCTTTGATACATACTGTCGGTATATGTATATATCTAAATATACGAGTAAAGAAAATAATAAAATATAAATTCAAGTAATTTGATTTATAATTTAAATAAGTAAATAAAATAACTTATTTAAATATTTAATGAAGAGAATTATTAAAACTATGAATAAAACAATGAACATATTCATAAAACATTATATTAATTAAACAAAACCAAAAGGATACATAACGTAGAATTTATGTAATTAAAATAAAAGAAAATAATAATAACAAAGGTGGCAAGTTCAAAAGCCATGAGTCACGTAAGTAATAAATACATTTTAAACACAAAAGAGAGAGAGAAACTAAGACATTGCAGGTGGCAAGTCGTAAGGAAGAGCTGAGAAGACAATGTGCAAGGGTGGTGGAGAGAATGGGGCAGTGGAAGGGAACTTATAAGAGAGTGGTTTCGAGAAAACGAAGAGGGGGGGAATTTTTTACAAGATAGAGAGAGCTACAAACAAAGCTACAGACAAGAAGAAGCCTCGATTGTTCTTGTAATTGCAGGCACGGAGGGTCAGAAGTTCACCTTTTGGGCCTAGGGGCAGTACAGGTAGACCTCAGATAAGCTGGGAGGTAAGGTCGGTTTGGATAACTACAGTAGCAGGAACTTCTTCAAATGATTGCCAAGTATTCTACTGAATCCAAAATTCTCCTTGAAATTCCAGTCAGTCACTGAGTAAATTACAAAATTATGTCTTATACTATTTTTTTAAATGTTCTGGTTAATTCGAGTTCTACATTTCCCCTCATCTTTTTCAATTTTTTGAGCATCACACAACGCTGACCATTTCTTCTTGTAAGCAAACTCCACCAATCTTCACTCTCTAAGGTCAAAGCTAAATTAATTGCTTCTTGGTGTGATGGGAAGGAAACCACCATCATCTTATTTATGTATTTGGGAAAAAATCCCTTCATGAGTTATATTTTTAACAAAACACCTCTTACTTTCTTGTCCATATTTTTTGTTGTGTGTCTTTACAAAACATATTTTGCATATGAGCTATTGTTTCTATAAGTTCATTAATTATGTAAAGGTTTTCCATTACTCCAAAACTCACAAGTGTTGGTAAACTTCCAAACAAGCAACATCACCTTGAGTGGGAGTTTAGTCCCATTTTCCCAGCAAGGTGGTTAGTACATGGGATTGATTACCAAAGGTGTGACTGTTAGTCCAACACCTCACCCCTTTCTGACACAACTCGGGGAAATTGAACCTAGGCCAAGGCTTTAATACCATGAAAATGTTTTCTATTACAACACAACCCACAAGTGTTAGTAAACTTCCAAATCAATAACATCACCTTGAGTGGGCGCTTATTCCCATGTTCCCAGAGTGGCGGTTAGTCCACGGGATCAATTCCCACAAGTGTAGCAACTAGTCCAAATTATTTATCACCAAATTCATTACTCATATTAATGAGTCATTACTAAGTTAGTGGAGAGGTGCTAGTTATAAGCATTAATGACTCACCACTATATCATTGGATAAGTGTTACTATGAGAGTTGTATTATAAGGGGTCTCCTCTTTTGTGATCATTCATTTATTATCAATATAATTAAGTATTGTTACTTGTTTATTACCAATTACATCGACATGTACTACTCCATCTCTCAAGAATTGCAAGTGCAATACAAGGGTTAGATGCATCTCCAAAAATCACAATATCTTGGAAACATAATCCTTTTGGGTTATGTAAACTTGGACCATTCACTTGAATGGAAGGCGAAAAGCCTCAAGTGAAGGCTAATAGTCATGAGAAGTCCAAGAGACCTCTTGGAAGATGAATACCAAGGGTCAATAAAATTGTATTAATCTGTATCACATGAATGAGAATGCATCTAACATTCATCTAATATGTTGTATATTTTTAGAGTGTTCTAACATGATCGAACATCAATTGAGGAGAGATCCTCAACTCAAGCCTCAAAACATCTCCCTGTCTCCAAAAGCTAGCTCTAGGTGCCCTGTGTCATCTCCAATGGTGCCATCTAGACAATGTGGTGCCCTCTTTCTCAAGCATTGAGCTCCATGAGGCAATACAAGCCATCCCTAATCATCCTAGGGACGCTCATCATCATCTGGGCTCTGGATCAAGGCATGCCCATCAAATAGTGTCAAGACTAGCCTGAGGCATGTTGGGTCCATTGAATACATCATCAAAAGTCCTTAATGCCAAGTAAAGTGAGCTCAGTGCTCTAGCTTTTGAAGGTGCTCTAGGGTGTCAATCAACTGTCAAGATCATCAAAGTGCCCAACACTCTGTTGTGGAAGGGCAATGTTGCATCTGCAAGGTCATCATGCTCTCTGGAAGTGTAGTATAGCCTAGGCATCATGAGGAGTAAGAGTGGAATAGGTGTGCCCTCAAGGCCTCATCTACTTTGTGCAAAACCGCCAAGAAAAACCATCTCAAACTCAAGTAACAACAATCACTCATCAAATACAATAAAAAAATATGCATCATAATGGACCATACTTGATTGTTAAGGGCATAGTAATACTTCGAACCGGGATCACCATCAAATATCTAACTACACCAAGTCCTATAAAAGTGTTCCCTAACTTTTTAGAGGTGGCTAGGTAATCAAACCTACTAGGTGCTTCCAACTTCTAAGGGGAGGTAGAGTTTCCAAGATCAACCCTACAATTCATAGGTGTTAGAGATAATGGGTGGCAATGGAGGGGAATGACATCATGGATAAGTGCCATGGCTAGGGTACCAGCTTATGGAGGTCCACATCTCGAGTGTATAGATGTAATGCAGGGAGCAATCATGGAGGCATGAGTTACCCCTTTCCTCGGCCTGCTTTTTCCACACCTCTAGTGTGCCTTTTACATCTTTTTGATAATGCTTTTATATGGATCATAGCTTGAGGATCCAAGTTGCTTTTTATGATATAGCATTTGTTTACCCCTTTAAGGATGAGTTGGTTTCTCACTCATCAGGGTTGTGACATGCAAGTGGTTCCATATAATTAGATGGAGCACCTGGTGCTTAGGAACCAGGTGATGGCTAATGAAGGGGGTAGAGCTCATGCTAGGCTTTTGCCCACGTGCTAATAATGCCCCAACCATCTTTTGCATTTTAACTTTTCTTTTCCTTTTGTTTTGGCCATCATATACTTTTATCTTTCTTGTAGTTGCATTAACGTCTAGGAAAAAAAATTCTACCCTACTCAAGGATGTGGATGAATGTGTGCCAAATCTCAATGAAACAATGACATTTAACCCGACGGATGGATGTGGTATGTGAAAACTCCACAAATTGGAATCCTACTGCAACAACTGATTAAGTTTCTTCTATTTGTTAAATAACTAAACAAATTATTTATTGTGATCTACGGTAAATATCGAAACCCATACACTATAGCCTTCATAAATAAAAAATACTGTGGAAGAAAATAGTGTTGGAAAGATAGATGCACACAGACACAAATAACACTGTTATTTTTGGACTAAGTCCCTGGAAAAACCCAATGCAGGGAAATCGGTGCAGCATTTGAGGGTTTATATACTATGCAGTAGTAAATTTGAGTATGGTTGCTCTAAAATCTAGCAAACCATACAAAGATAATATGACAATAGAGTCTAGTGAGAAAAATCTCACTCTGTCATTAGTGATCTGACATTGATTTGGGCTCAAGATGAGCTGCTCAGTGTTGCCTCTACGCAGTCACTGTGTCAACCTACGCAGTATTGTGTCCTCTTAGCTAGGAACAACTGTCTCTAGATCAGCTGTTGTCTCGAAACTTATCTTCTTCACCTTTGGGCCTCCTGTCAAGCCTCTGGCTCTAAAAATCTCACTGCTCCCTAGTAAAAACGGAATCTCCTCTGAAGCATTGTGCAGCCTCTACGAGGCTCTGTGTTGCCTCTCTATGGCACTTGCTGCCTCTCTGTTGTGCACTCACCAGATCTGTAAAAACTTCCTTCGGCCTTATTATCCCTTCCCGTCTCTCACTCCAACGAGCTCATTATCTCTCTCTCCGACAACTTAGGAAATCAATCTCTGCAAACATGTCCTCCAAGTCCCATCGAGTTCCTTCTTATAATCTCTTGTTGAGACATCAACGGCCACAATTAAAACTTAATCAATGGTTAAGATTAACTAGGACTCAATCCATGCCTTCTTCTAGAAGATTCTCATCTGAATTAATTAATACCTTTTAATTAATCATATTTCCTAAGTTTAGACTTGGGAAATATTAAAAACTGATTAATTATTTTAATTAAGTCGTTTCTAGATGGAATTTTCAGAAACGATTTTTGGGTATTGGAGCACTCATGTATTCTAATCTCTCTACAAAATCTTGAGGCTAGAACACATCCGATGCTACCAAAAACTAACACTCCCTCTTAGCGAGGAAAGTGTTCTCGTACTGCAACTGCAATACACTTGCCTCTGCACCATCTCCTGTTCGATTGCTGATGTCTGGCTATGTTTCCCACAAACAATTGTGCAACTCTGATATGCATTGCATCTGTGTTGTTGTTGACCCTGCTGAATTGTTGCCAACTACTGCCTCTGCACTGCAACTCTGTTGTTGTTGCCACTGCAACATCTGCAACTGTATCTCATCTGTTGTTGTTGCCACTGCAACTGTCTCTCATTTGTTGCTCCTACAACTGAGAGATGTCCATCATTTTGAACCAAATATGTTAAGTCTGATGCATCTGTCACCCGAGTCCTGACTGTTGCTAGTCTTTGCACTGTCACTGGAGCCTCTATGCTGTTGCTGACTCTGCATTGTTGCCAACGCTGCTTTGTGTTGCTCAGTCAAAGATGCTACTAGTCACTGCATTTGTCACTCTAGCACCTGACTGCACCAACTGTCACTGGTCCATCCTGCTATTGTTGACTGTGGCCTCCCGTAGCAAGGTATTGATTCAAGAGGTGGACCTCCTCATGAATCCTGCCCATTTGTAGCTCTCTAGGGCTACAAAACCCAATCACCCCACCTCACTCCTGGAGGTATGTCAGTGATCATGGCAAACTCTTCCTTCAATCTGGAGGACAGCCTATCAATCTCCGCAGATGCAGCCTATTGATCTTGCTTCTCCTCTTTGTCCTCCTTTCTGAGAGGACATTGGGTGTTGTAGTGACCAATTTCACCACATCTAAAGCACTTGACCTTTGAAATGTCCTTCTTTCACTTGCGTTGCCCCTGCTTCCCCTTTGATGTGAGGGCTGCATTCTCCTCTTCCCTTACTTCATTCTTGCCACTGTTGTTGTTGCCACTGATGGTACTCTTCACCAAGTTTGGCCTCATCTCCTCTTGCTGCAGACCTGGCCACATTACGTCCCAATCTGACAAGTTTTCTTTGCCCAGGATACTCTGGACGAACACTTGCCACTCCTCAGACACGCTATTCAGAGCAAACCACACCAATTCTGTAGGTTGGGGCACTGACACGACTGCAGACAATTGATCCCGGACATCTGGAAGTCTAGTAAGGAAGGGGTCTATACGCTCCCCTTTTTGCATCTTGGTACACCTCAGCTTCTCCAAATACATCTTCCGCTACTCAAAAGATCCCTGGTACAATGTGGCAAAAGCATCCCACATCTGCTTGGCAGTGTCCTTGCCAGCTATATGTGACACCACGTGATCTCGAAATCCATCGAGAATCAACCTCTTTGCCTTCGCCATCTCTTTTTTGTAGGCCTTTAGTTGATCTGGGTTTGTGGGTACAGCTACCACTGAACTGATATAGGTCTTGAGATCGTATTCATCTAGAAGGCACGAAATCCAGGCCTTCCAGATCACATAGTTGGATGAATCGTCCAACCGATCTCGATCTCTTAGCCCTGTTGATACCATCTTTGCAAATATGTCGAACTTTTCCTCTTCTCCTCTACGCAACTGCTGCTAGGCTCTACACACTCCCTATTGGAGCAGGAAAAGCTACTCGCAACTACTGCTCTCCAATGAGAAATTGAACTTCTTGGCTAGAAGTCCCCTAAGGAAAGAATTCCCTCAGTGTGTGTTCTTCCTTCCTTCTAACGTTATTTTGCTCTAGAAAACTGCTGCAAAATAACTGTGTCCCAGCTGAAAATCTGCTCTGCAAAGAAAATGTTATTGCTCCCTCTGCCTCTGACATTCTTTTATCTAGAAATTTTATTCTCTGTCGACTCACTCAGTGAAATAGATTCTCCTTAAAAATCTACCTTCCTAGCCAATGGACTGCGCAGCCTCCTAGGGTTTCAAGCAACTGCCTTCGCAGTGCTTCAAATCTCCCTCTTTCTTTCTGCAACTGAGCTCCTCCACTTCTATCTGCTCTCTGATACCATGTGAAAATTCCACAAATTGGAATCCTACTGCAGCAACTGATTAAGTTTCTTCTATTTGTTAAATAACTGAGCACATTATTTACTGTGATCTACAGTAAATATCGAAACCCATACACTACAGCCTTCACAAATAAAAAATATTGCGGAAGAAAATAGCACTGGAAAGATAGATGCACACACACACAAAAAACACTGTTATTTTTGGACTTAGTCCCTAGAAAAACCCAATGCGGAAAATCAATGCAGCAGCTGAGAGTTTATATATTATGCAGTAGTAAATCTGAGTACAAATCTATGGTTGCTCTAAAATCAAGCAAACCATACAGAGAAAATTTGACAATAGAGTCTAGTGAGAAAAATCTCACTCTGCCACTGGCAATCCGACACTAATTTGGGCTCAAGATGAGTTGCTCTACGCTGCCTCTACGCAATCACTGTGTCAGCCTACACAGTACTGCTCCCTCTCAGAAAGGAACAACTGTCTCTCTCGCTATTTGATCAGCTATTGTCTCGAAACTAATCTTCTTCACCTCTAGGCCTCTTGCCCAGCCTCTTGCGCAACCTCTGGCTCTGAAAATCTCACTGCTCCCGAGCAAAAACGGAATCTCCTTTGAAGCACTGTGCAGCATCTGCACTGCCTCTCTGTGGCACTTGCTGCCTTCTGCTGTGCACTGACCGGATTTGGAAAAACTTCCTCCGACCTTACTATCCCTGCCCCCTCTCTCACTGCAATGAGCTCACTATTTCTCTCTCCGGCAATTCAGCGCTGCTACTCAGGAAATCGATTTGCCAGTGAATTCGATCTCTACAAGTATGCCCTCCAAGTCCCATCGAGTTCCTTCTTATAATCCCTCATTGAGACATCAACGGCCACAATTAAAACTTAATCAATGGCTAAGATTAACTAGGATTCGATCCATGCCTTTTTCTAGAAGATTCTCATCTGACTTAATTAATACCTTTTAATTAATCATATTTCCTAAGTTTAGACTTAGGAAATATTAAAAAATTGATTAATTATTTTAATTAAACCATCTCTAGATGGAATTTCCAAAATTGATTTCTTGGTATTGGAGTACTCATGTATTCTAACCTCTCTGCAAAATCTCGAGGCTAGAACACACTCGATGCTACCAGAAACTACACTGGAAAGGATGAAAGATGTTAAGTATGGAATGGTTATGCACACGCTACTTCAGTCCATCTTTTCCAAGTAGTGCCCCTCTTATAACCCTAAGGCCTTAGAGGAGGTCCCACTAGACTAGGGCTAAAGATAAATCCCCTTGGTAAGGTGAGAGAACAAGCTTACAGTCAAGATTAGTCAATTATCAATATCACCCCTTTATCCATATTAGAATGCTCAAAACATTAAGTAAAAGCACTTGATTGCAAAAGAGTTAAAGTACCTTTCAAGTGGTATCTCGCCATTATTAAAAGAAATGTTGGATGGTGAGAGGTGTATGACCAGTGCAAATGGCGGATGAATGTGGCAATATCATTATCATTGAGCAATATGTAAGGTTCTTGGCAGGTTGGTTGTCCAAGAGAGGAGAAAAAAAAATCTCCTATTGAGTTACACACTTTTGGTGGTTAACTCAAGGACATGTGCTCGTTGTAAGAGCGCATGATCCATATGCTCAAATGAGGACTTCATGAGAACCCCAACAATCCCTGGACTCACATACCTATAACTTGCACACTCAAATCAACTTGTTTGCTAGCATGTGTATGGGGTGCAGATAGTCACCCTGGCATTTATAAAATATAACAAATCCATATTAAGATATAAAAAGTTAGCTAAATGCAATCTAATCTAGAATGCAACACAACAACATTAGAAATAAGTAGGATGCACAAAGGAGAATGCAACAAACAAATGTGATGCAACTGCTTAAAATGTATTACATATATCTTGACCAAATATAGTCATATAACCAATGAAGCCAACATATTATAAAGTCAAAATCACACCTCTCACCCCCATCCTTAATCAAGGGATAGAACAAGGAAATATTACAGTGAGCAACCACTATCACATAATACCCAGCTACCAAATTAGAGCAACAAGGATGGGTGGTGGGAAAACAAAACAACCATGGATCATGAAGAGGAGACAAGGATGAAAAGGAAGAAGAAAAATTCAACTTGAACCATCATATCCTCTCTTGTAGCCTGAATATGAAGAAACTGATAATCAATTTCAAGAACTTTTGCTCAATAGCTATCTCTGGCATGCAACTCTCATTGATGTCACTTAAGATATGTTGTAAGTGGCATGAGGAGGGAGATGATTGAGAGCCAAGGTCTTGATAGATAAGCTGCCCATCATGAAAATCAATCTCAAAAGGGACAACTGAAGTTGGCTAATCGTGTTCACAAATCATGGAATTTGAATATGATTGTGGAACAACAACAAGAGGAAGTGAAAGTGGCTCAACAAATCAGCAATTATATCTTCCTAAGTCCCTTGACATATCCCCCTCCCCCTCCCCCCACTATTGTCTTGAATCCTTCATGTTGGACACAACACGTGGGTGACGTGTGTCTAACACGAGTTTGACTCATGTCCTATTTGTAGGACACGAGCCCTACTGGTGTCGAACACGAGCCCTACTGGTGTCATGAAATTTGGACATGTGTACTATGAATTAAAAAAATCCTAAAATCAATTTATTCCCTCACTCTAACACAATTCAGTCATAGTTTTGGAGCTCCCATAGGTTTGGGAGTGCAACTAAGGGCAATTAATCAACGTTAGAAGGGATTCCAAGTGTTGGGAAGTGGATTTTTCCAAGCCCTACTAATGTTATTAATGGTAATGTTAAATTCTTAAAGTGAAAGAGACGTTCTCCTTTATATTTCATTTTCATCCTTTTACTTAAAATTTTAACATTGTCATTGATTGACTGAGGATGTTTGAGAGTGGTTTTGACCTCATTGAATTTCATATGTAAAAAGTAGAATTTTAGATCCCCTCGAAATCCAGTAGACTTAACAATTTTTAGGATTTCAAGATTGAGTGGATGACAACATTTCCATTTGAGTTTGTCATCTATGAGGGTATGGAACTAGCATTTAATTAAGAGGACCAACCCCTCTTTGTACCTCGATGTTGGTGGCATTGTTGTTGAACTCCTCTATCATGACCCTAGTAAAAATGCACCCATCACTCAAACAGGATCTCAATTTTGACATGTTAATTTTTTTCTATCATATTTTAATGCTTAGAGGGTGATATTGTCATATTGATGATGAGGATCCCAATATAGGCAATGATTTTGATGATATATAGTACTAGTTATTTGTTGTAGCATGAATTTTTTTGGACTATACAGGCCATTTAGGGCCTCTTTATTGATATATTTTTGGTTCAAAGATGGATTGCATTTGCACTCAATGCTATTTTGGTTATATGCATTAGTTATGTGATTGAATTTGTATCATCATCATGTAAATGTTTTATATATTTCATATTGATGTGTAATTTACTAATTTTTTATATTTTTTAATATAAAATATATAATGTGTCCTCTATGTCATGTTCTGGGGGGTCACTGTGTCACGTGTCAGATACTCATATGTTCGTGTCCCTCATGTCTCGTTTCCTCATGTCAATTGAATTAGCTTCCCGATCATCACATGGCATGCAAGGCTTACTGTTCACATGGCATGCAAGGCTTACTGTTCACATGCCCCTCTTCATTACAAATAGAATTTCTGCTTAGACCATGATCTCCTTTTTAGCTTCTTCCACAATAACATTAGAAGAATCAAAGAGGCGTCCCTCCTAGAGGGCTAAGACTAATTCCTTAAGGGTATCTCCACAATTCTAAAACATTGCCCAGCAATACCCAATAAAGTTTTCAATGAACATTCTAATGGAAGGGATGCTTTTAGGCTCACAAGAATATTTAACCCGCCCTCTTTGATAAGTTACAAGAGAATTAATGAATAACCTCAAGAGAATATCTTCATGAACCACATTGATCTCTGAAGCATACTTGAATTTTACAACAATATCCACAATTGACGAAGAATCACCATCAAATATTGCACCATTTGTTATACAATATGTACCATAATGATTAGGATATCCAGGAATATCCTTAACATCCAAAGCAGTGTACATTTCATGCAAATCGCAAGGAGCCATTGTCTTGATTCTTGCGTAACAATTAACTGTGGAGCCGCAAGGGTGAAATCAAAATGGCTTTGAGAGATGCTTACTTCACCCTACAAGCATTGAAACATTTAAATCTCAAAGAAGAACTAGGTCTTAATCCTTCCAAGGAGTCGCCAAATGAGCAGATTTAACCTTATCTTTGGGATAGGCTCAATCAAAGAAATGAAGCCAAGACTTCGGATTATGAGGAGGTTGACTCAACTCCTCCCTAGCAACGGTGCCAGAAATGAGTTGCCTCAAAAACTACCAGGCCTTGTGATATACCTCACAAGGCAAGGGCTAGACCTTAATGCAACAATGAGGTGGACTGTTATTGCCACATCAACAATCCACCTCCTGTTATTTAGTGAAATTTCACCACACCAAGGAGGTTTCCCAGTCTTCACCTAAAGGACATTCTAAGTTAATTGGCTCAAGGTGATATGTATGAAAGGCTAAGAAAGGTACTTCTTGAATGGATGAAGGCACAATTTTCTATGTAAAGGAATAGTTTACCATAAGCAAAGCCTTTAAGAAGATACTTGATACATAGGGTTTCAAGGTGTAGCTCAACAAGGTAGCATCTACACATGCAAGTGCAAAGAAAGGGTTTGTTTAGTGATAAAATCAACAAAAAGGAGATGCAAAACTTTGAATATAAGACCTAAGTTGAAAGTCTTAAAAAGGATTAGGGTTTTGTAAGGCACAAATTTCCTAGGGTGGATGACATCAACCCTATTAGGGAAAATTTCACCATGAGAAAAGCTAGATTGAGTTTAGAGGATCAATCAAGGTGAGATCAAGCCACCAAGGTGTCAATGACCCCCTTCAAAATGCCCTACCCTATGCCCTAACCCTAGTAGCATGCCTTCAAGGGCTTAGGAAAATGAAAAGAAAGAAAAGGATAAATGATTTTATACATTTTAACCAGCACAAGGATCCCAGTATCTTTCCCTACTATTAATTTTAGGGCTAGCTTGTTCTTTGTTGAATAAAATTGCATTTTTTAACTTTTTCAACAATATTCACCCCATATCAACATTAGCGACTATATAGAGAGAAAAATAGCATCAACAATGCAACAGATCAGTAAGGAACAATGGGAGAAAAGCATACATCATAGATACACCATGGTTTTGGTCGGAGACGAGGGAAAAACCCTACAAGGGGGAAAACCCATAAATCAATTCTTCTTCTTCTATTAGAAATTCATTAATGTTCAACAGCGATACAATCCAATAGTACAATGAGACACATGTCTTTCAATAACAATCATATTGGGCCTCCTAGGGCCAACCCTGGATCATGCCAGATCCTCATGAGATGGTAGCAGACAAGTATGATCAGAGGCCCTCCACAAAACCTCTCTAATGAAACCCATAAGGCTATCTCCATATCACTTGTCACAACTAGCAGATATCCCAGTTTCACGGAGCATACATGTAACTGCCACAAGAGCACGAGTCACTGTTGTATATTATGGACATATCTATCAAGGCCACTGCCATCCATCACAGTCATTCATCACTGTCATAGGCACAAATATCACTAGACAACGATCACTGTCACACATCACTTAACAAGGATCATTGTCACACATCACTGAACAAGGATCACTATCACACACCACTGAACTAGAATCATTGCCATAAGATCACTTCCACACATCTTTGTCATAAATATACTACTATATATTACTAATATAAGAACAAGAGTTATTGTCCAGACATCACAGTCATATGTCACTAAAGATATCACTGCCTTTCATCATTGAAGATATTCTTAGTGTCACTACTATACTTCAATGTCATTCATCACTTTCATTCAGAAGGGATTGTATTAAGGGCTCTTCTAACCAGCCCTTATACACCAGTTGCCATACAACCTCAGTCCAACTGGACCTTATCAACCTAGAAAGAACATCAAACATGGAAGAGCAATCAACATACCTTAGGACATCATGATTATGCCTTTAAAGACACTTCGGCCTGTGCACTATATTTTGATATTTTCGGCCCTAGTTAGGGCTTCTAGTAGCAGTTGCAACAGCCCTACTTTAGGACTCAAATCTCCACAAAAATATCGCGCTATCCTTGATACAAACTCATCCTTGCATCAATAATCTTTTAGGCTTTACGACCCCCCCAAAACAGGTGTACCATTGTGTACCATACACAGAAACAACCACAAATATGTATCAACACAACTTAGCCCAAATTACCCTATGAGCAGCCCTGCAACAGACCCTTTTTAGGCACAGAAATTAGGGCTCGGCCCTCTCCAACACTCCAACAGAAATCGGCCTAGAAATCCACTTCAAAACAAAGAATTATCCATAGAACCATGCCCTAGAAAATTCATCCAACAACTCCTACTTGGCATGATCGAGAATAGAGGAAACAAGATAAAGAAACCCGTCCTCTTCTCCTCTCTAGCTCGACCCCTTTAGTCCTTTGATACCTCAGAAGATTGCCCTTAGATATGTGATTTCCATGCTTGAAATGAGTCACAAGGAGGTCCAATATATAGGCATTTGATTGGGTGAATGGGTGCCTCTCTTAGAGGTGCAAACCTGAACTTATGCCAACATGACCCTTTAATTTAGTGAAGTCGACTTGATGAGAAATCCAATTATGATTTAATCTTTCGTTGCTTAGAGGTGTTGAGAAATCTAGTGCATTAGCATTAGGTGATTTCTCTTCATTAGTGACTATTTATGAATGTTTTTTACTTCTTTAGATTAGGATCTTCTTATTCTTAGTTTATTAGTGTTCTTCTTCATCAAATAGTAACCAATGCATGAACATAAATAGACAAGAGACACAGCATGTAGGCTATGAGCGAGGGCAAAAACCTCTCACTCTTTGAGAGGAAAACCCGCACAAATTCTTCTTATAGAGATTCCAATTAACGAATACCAAGACCAATACCCTTGACCTAGTAGCCTCTCCAAGACCAAGACACGTGTCCCTTTTCCATCCTCTCGTCTTCTCTTTCATTTCGACCTTCTTCATAGCATAAACTCAAATCATCTCTTCTCATGACAATGAACTACCATGTCATCAAAATACCTCACTGTGTGAAAATTCCTAAAATTGGAATCCTATTGCAACAACTTGAAAATATTCACCTAATTGTTAATCTTTACTAAACAATTTATTTGTAGTTTCTCTACGGAAAACATTGAATACATCACACTGCAACCTTCACCACATAAATAATATGCAAAAACAAGAATTGAGCAAGAAAAAAACAAACACACATATGACGCCATTGTTTTTTCACTAATGTCCCCGGAAAACCCCAATGCGAGAAAACCGGTGCAGTAGCTAAGGGTTTATATTATTAAGCAGTAGTTCTGAATACAATCTAGGATGCCTTATTGGCCATCCAACACAGAGAAAATCACTGGCGAGAAATTTGGTGAGATACCCTCACACTAGTATGGGAAGATCCTGTACTGATCAAACTAACTGAAGATGAGACCTCTGTGTTGTCTCTGCGCATCTTTGTGTCACACTTACACAGTTACTGCATCATTGTTGTTGGGACTATGTCACACTTACGCAGTTACTGCGTCACTGATGTTGGGATTGCGCCACACCTCCAATCTAACCTTCTGCTGGTTGAAAACTCGATCAACTGACCTCCCGGTCTCACACCCTGGCTTTTGGTACTGGATCTTAGTTGCTCCTCAGCAAAACTTTGATCTCCCTTTGAAGCACCACGTTGTCCAGCATGGTTCTGCATTGCCTCTTCTGCACCTCTCTCTGCCTCCTCTGCATTGCACCCTCCAGATCAGGAAAATCTCCAACCGGAAAACTATCTTTGCCCCTCTCTAAAAGAAATCTCCTCGCTGACCTCTCTGGCTGCTCTGCGCTGCTCTCTTGAGAAATCGATCTCTTGATCTCACTCGATGTGCCTTCCAAATTCCCATCAAAGTCCTTATAATCTTCTCGTTGAGAAATCAACGGCCTAGAATAGATTCTAATCAATGGCTCAGATCATATTGACTCGATCTCCGTCTTTTTCTAGAAGTTTCACACCCAATTCTATAAATACACTTTAATTATTTTAATTCCCTAAGTTTAGACTTAGGCTTTCATTAAAATTTATTTTTTATTTTAATAAAACTTCATCCGGATGGAATTTCCCAAAACAATTTCTAGGTATTCTAGAATATATCCTGCAAATTTTGAGACTTAGAGCACATCCGATGCTACCAAAAATCAACGCTCCCTCTTAGCAAGGAATGTGCTCTAGTAATGCATCCTATTGAAGCATCACAATGACTTTGTACCATCTCCCTCTGCACTGCAGATGTTTGACATCACTGCCCACCAACTACTGCGTTTTTGCATTTGTCCTACTGTTGACCTTGCATGTTGTTGCCAATTGCATCTGCACTGCAACTATGTTTTTGTTGCAACAGAAAAACATCCAAAATACTGAACTAAGTGTTCAACATGATGCATCTGATACTGAAGATCTGACTGTTGCTAGTCTTTGCGCTAACCCTCTTAAGCCTCTACGCTATTGTTGACTCTGCATTGCTGCCAACTTTGCTCAGACTCTGGTGCTCGCTAGCCACTGCAATGTCACTCCAACACCCCTCTACACCAACTGACACTAGTCCATCCTGCTACTTCTGATATGGACTCCCATAGCAAGGTATTAATCCAAGAGGTTGACTCCTCAAGGACCCTGCACAACTGCAGCTCTTTCGAACTATAGTTCTAGATCACCCCAATTCTCCCCTAGAGATATGTGGGCAATCATCGCAAACTCTTACTCCTTGATTCTCGTGGTTGCAACCTGCGGATCATGTTTCTCATCCTTGTCCTTCTTCTTGAGAGGACACTGCATAGCATAGTGACCAAACTCACCACACTGGAAACACTTGATCTTTGAGATGTCCTTCTTCTGCCTATGTTGCTCCTATTGCCCCTTTAATACGAGGGTCGTATTCTCCTCCTCCTCCTTGGGCTTCATCCCACTATTGTTGCTACCATCAAGCTTGCACTTGACTAAGTCTCTCCTCATCTCTTCTTACTAAAGAGCTACCCACATCGCTTCCCAATCCAACAACTTCTCTCTGCCCAGGATATTCTGGAAAAAGACTTGCCACTCTTCGGAAATGGAATTCAGGGTGAATCTAACCATCTATGTGGCTTGAGGTGTTGACCCTACAGCTTCCAGCTGATCTTGAACATCTTGAAGCTTTGATAGAACGAACCTATGTGTTCTCCCTTTTGCATCCTTATAGATCGCATCTTCTCCTCCAAGAACATCTTCCGCTGCTCGGAAGACCCCTGGTATACCGTAGCCAATGCATCCCACATCTCCTTGGCAGTCCCTTTGTCAGAAATATGTGAGACAATGTGATCCCTCACTCCATCGATGATCAACCTTTTAGCTTTAGCGTTCTCTTTCTTGTAGGCCTTCAATGGATCAGAATCTGTGGGGACATCTACCACACTATCGATGAAGGTCTTGAGATCATGCTCGTCTAGAAGGAAGGAGATCTTTGCCTTCCAGATCACATAGTTGGAGGCACCCTCTAACTGATCCTGATCACGCAACCCAGTTGGTGCCATCTCACCCAACCAAATGTCGAATGCTGACTCTAACCCTCTGCGTAGCTGGCTCTACGCACTCCTTGCTGGAGTGAGCCAAATAAAATTCAATTATCCTGCGTTTGCACGGGAAATTGGAATTTCTTGGGCAAGAAATTCTCTGAGGTCAGAATTCCCTTGGTATGCTTCTTCTTCCTTCTTCTGACGCTTTCTGCACCAGCAACTGCTGTAGCAAAAAACTGTGTCCCAACTGAAGACTGCTTTGCGCTGAAGCTACTACATTACTCCCTCTATCACTAGCAAATTTCGATCTAGAAATCCTTCTCTCTGTCGACTCACTCAAAGAGAGATTTTTCCACGAAAATCTTGCCCTCATGGTACTGGACTGCGCAGCCCCTATGGGGATTTGATATGTTGCCTTTGCAGTTCTTCGATCTCCCTTTTCTGCTTAGTGTTGGGCTCTCTGGCTTTGCTCTGATGTTTCACCTGCACTCTAATACCATGTGAAAATTCCTAAAATTGGAATCCTATTGCAGCAATTGGAAAATATTCACCTAATTGTTAATCTTTACTTAATAATTTATTTGCAGTTTCTCTACAACAAACATTGAATACATCACACTGCAAACTTCACTATATAAATAATATGCAGAAACAAGAACTAAGCAAGAAGAAAACAAACACACATAACACTGTTGTTTTTGGACTTATGTCCCCGAAAAAACTCAATGCGAGAAAACCAGTGCAGCGGCTAAGGGTTTATATTATTAAGCAGTAGTTCTAAATACAATCTAGGATGCCTTACTGGCCATCAAATATAGAGAAAATCACTGGCGAGAAAGTTAGTGAGATACCCTCACACTGGTACAGGAAGATCCGGTACTGATCAAACTAGCTGAAGATGAGACCTCTGCATTGTCTCTACGGATCTCTGCGTCACACTTACGCAGTTACTGTGTCATTGTTGTTGCGACTGCGTCACACCTCCAATCTGACCTTCTATTGGCTGGAAACTCGAACAATTGACCTCCCAGTCTCACACCCCGGCTTATGGTACTTGATCTTAGCTTCCCATCAGCAAAACTTCGATCCCCCTCTGAAGCACTGTGTTGCCTTTGCGTTGTCCAACGTGGCTCTGCACTGCCTCTTTTGCACCTCTCTTTGCCTCCTCTGCATTGCACTCTCCAAATCAAGAAAATCTCCAACTGTAAAACTAATTTTGCCCCTCTCTGCAAGAAAACTCCTAGATGATCTCTCTAGCTACTCTGTGCTGCTCACTTGAGAAATCGATCTCTTGATCTCACTCGATGTCTCTTCCAAATGCCCATCGCAGTCCTTATAATCTTCTCGTTGAGAAATCAACGACCCAAATTAGATTCTAATCAATGGCTCAGATCATATTGACTCGATCTCCATCTTTTTCTAGAAGTTTCACACCTTGTTCTATTAATACACTATAATTATTTTAATTCCGTAAGTTTAGACTTAGGCTTCCATTAAAAATAATTAATTATTTTAATAAAACCTCATCCGGGTGGAAGTTCCCAAAACGATTTCAGGGTATTCTGGAATACATGTGTCCAAGCCTCCCTGCAAATTTTGAGACTTGACATCTGATGCTACCAGAAATCAACACATTGTACTTGAAGTCAAATTTTGAGACTTAACATCTGATGCTACCAGAAGTCAACACGTTGCTTCTTAATCATCCTGTGATCTTCTTTTGTGGCACCGAGATCCTTTTGACCCAACAACGCAGCACCAAGCATCATCATAGTACCGAGCATCATGAGCACTATTGTAGCATTAAACATCATGACTGAGATCACCGAGACCTTGCCTTTGTTGTAACATTATATAGCACTGAACCTTTATCTCTGTAGTAGATTGAAACCGTGTCTTCTATACTAGTACTGAATCTGTGATGAAGTCTGCACTGCATTGCTGTAATTTTATCCGAAATTTCAAAGTGATCTAAATTCTCTGTTTTGTGGAAATGCAAGTACCCTAGCCACATATTTATAGTAGTTTGTCCCGTAAATAAGCCAACCTGTGCTTCATGAATAGATGTGTCTATTTAGGTGAGCCAACTTGAGTTTCTCATGCATCTTGAGGCCGACATAGGAATAAAATTGTGTGCTTGTCGTTGGAGGGTTATATAGACTTTTACACATACTCAAGAAGTGCTTCTTCATACATGACATTAACTCTTTGACTTTAATGACAAAACCTACGGCTCTTAATGGGAGCCATGTATAAATAAAATCACTTGCTCTTGAAACCCATGAAGCAAGGTTTACAAAAGTAATTTTATTTTCTTCATTACATCATTTACAAGAGTCACAATTACATGTCATTATGAAGATCGAACCTAGTTACATTTTACAACAGGAGGAGAGGCCAACATGAAGACATGATTTGCTAGCCCAAATAAATTATGCCACATTAATTAATAATAAGAGTGTTAAAATAATAATTTTCCTTTATCCAAATTAAATTATCTTTTTGGGGCAAGATGGTTTCTCCTTGGGGTAGCTAGGCTTTTCTTTGTGGCAATTGGATTTCTCCTGGGTAAATTCATCCCAAAGTTGCCCCAAATTTTAACACCTACTTGGGCAATGGAGTCTTTAAGGCTAAATTTAAGAGATATCAAATCTATGCATGGAGTAAGGAGGAAAACCCTAGTTTTCACATGCAAACCATAACTCTATTTTTATGAGGGGAGAAATTAATTAGAAAAAAGCTCTCTAAGAGTCCTTTTCGTGAGATCTAGGTGATTTTAGCAGACAATGAGGGATGCTCAGAAGAATATGGAAGCTCCTAGGCAGTGTTTTAAAACTCCGACTTGGGTTCGGAACCAGCCGAGGGTCGACTCCGACTCTGACTCGGTATCAACTCAGCCGGTTCGGTTTCAATGACTCGGTCTTTGTAAAAAATACATTAGATATTAAGTTTTTTATAAAAAAACATAATTTTAAATGTTTTCATTTATGTCTCCAAACACAAATAATTACAATATAGACAAAAGACAACATATGATCGAAGTTGGCTCATGAATATACCCATTATATCAAAATGGCACCCAGTGCACGGTCTAATACATAGATGAAAACCCTAACAGCAAGCTGAAAACCGTTTTGGAGTCCAAATTTGGGAGTTTGTGGGGTCAGTGGCCTACTGGCACTGGCTCGGCCAGTCTAACTCAAACTTAGCTGAGTCGGTCGGTTTGTGACCAAACCAGGCGAGTCGGTGACTGGCTCGGCCAGTTCGGTCACAAACCGGCCACTGGACCGGTTTTTCTACCGAGCCGGTCTGGCCAGGGGGTTGGCTTGGTCAGCTCGGTCGATTCTGAGTCAAACCAACCAAATTTTAAAACACTGCTCCTATGTGCACATTCAAGGAGAGCAAGTGTCCAAAAAAGACAGATTTGGGATTTCATCAGTTGGATTAGTTCTAGGTTCTTGTTGTTGTATCTTCCTAAGTGGGCCATGTTACCCACCACCTGTGGGTGATATCCATAGGAGAAAAATTTTCTCCTAGATGGTCATCAATCGGCAGCTAGCAGCCCCTTGCAACCACCAAATAGCTCGATGTGCCACCATCTCCGCCACCTAAGCCAACCATTCTGCTCCCTCACCCATCTATTATGATTGTATGTTTGAAGGTGAGCCTTCCAAGCTCGAAGGTATGGCTTTCATTATGTAGTTAGGTATTTTTGTTTACTTATCATGGACACTTTTGGGCATGAATTAGTGGGGGGATTCGGCGGAAAGAATGAGCTTAGTTTGTGCTCTTGTCTCCGTTGTCCAACTTGGTGGTTAATCTTGTATCTTAGTCCTGTGGGATCTCCTTTATTGGCTACTAGCTTTACGAGTGTCACTACATGGGAAACCTCGAATTTGGTTGTGTGGTCCTACTTCCTAACACCATATACATCACTCCCCTCCACTCATTATAACCCCCTTCACATATCTTCCATCTGGGTCCACATTTGTCCATTGGGTCCACAAGAAGTTAGCTTCCCCCTCCCCTTGTCCACACTTTGGGTCGGGCCTGGAACAATGCCCCAAAGGTTGATGCGGCTAAAAAGAAAGTAAAAAGCATAATTTGGCCACTATCAAGAGGAAATGTACCACAAAATGCAAAAGATGGTCATGACATACAAATTTAGCACATAGGAAAAAGCCAACATGAGCTCTACCCCCTATCATTCTGGCCATCACCGAGGTTCCTAGGGCCCCTATATGAGCCCCCTACATCACTAAGGAACCCATGATTGTCCCAACCCCTGGTGGGCAATGAACTGCCCAACCTTAAGGGGGTATCACTACTACATCATTCACATCATGCTCTCATCCCCTACAGCCTCAAGCAGTTATATAAGGAAAATCAATACAAGACAAAAGGCATATGGAGAAGGGTGGAAAAACAAAGGCCAGGGATAACTCATGTACCACGATTGCTCCCTCCTACATCTATATACCCAAGTGTGGGCTTCCCCTATCATAGCTACACTTGTACTATGGCATGTGGCCTGGAGCCTTCCCCTGATGCCCCACTCCATTCCATCATTTATTCTCATGACACCTGCCACTTCATGGGTGTACCATGGACCTATCACTCCCTTAAAGGTTGAAACCACCTAATAAGGTCCTTGATTAACCTCCTTCTTAAGCTTGGAGACACCTGCACGTTCTAAAGCCCATTATGGAAGGGCATGCCACTTTGAAGTGTCCACCTGGTTCCATGATTTGTAATCTCTTTTACTCAATTGCACTAATGATTTGTCGTAGTGAAAGGTGAGGAGATGCATTGGATCTTATACAAGATTGCAGTTGGGTCTTCATCTTGGGTTTGGTCTCCCTATACGGGGTCCAAGCACTCCAGAGAGTCATATTGGCATTTGTAGGGTGAGTGTTGAGAGCCATGGGCCTCCACTATAGCAAAGATCATATTGCCACATCATGGGATCTATCAGTACCATTCAATTCTCGCTCGTGTTCCACTTATTTGATGATGATGATGCACCTGGACCACCTTGCCTAGTCGGCTACACTCTTGCACCTCACACTTGACAGTCGATCCAGGGCCCCAATGAGGTTGTGTCACGCCATGGGAGGCAAAGGGAGGGCTTGCATCATTCTTCCAGCCCTTACAGATGGGATACAAGCTTGTTTAATTCATTTGGATACCCATAAGGATGTTTTGTGCCCCCACAACCACTTGGGAGCACCACAGGTCATTTGCTTGCAGATCAAGGGGCCACCCCCTTTATCACTATATTTTGAGCCCTTCTATTCATCTTGGCACATGTTGGACTCCATTAGGCCTTTCAATGGCCCTTTGACCTATTGTATCTATCATTTTAGCCCTATTGAGAGGGCTTATTTTCATATTATGGAGCTATCTTGGTGGGCTTGTTGCCAAGTAATGTTATTTTGCACATTATTTTATTACTGGGGCATCATTAGGCTTAATTGGGCAAATCGAACCCTTAGGGGATGATATAAATTGATGAGAGGCTCATTTTCCTCTCATCATCACTTGGATTTGGATCTTTATCTCTTCTTAAGAATTTATCCATAGCTATTGGAGGACGAATTGGATACCTTTGATGGATTTTGATGTTTGGAAATCTTGTATTGGTCTTGGAGCTCCGATCTTCTGTCTCTCTTGATGATTGTAGATAATTTATCTATACTTGTAAGTGTCTTTTTATGTTCTATCTCTTTATTTATGTCACATGTATAATGTATGAAAAATTCTGCTCATGAAGCTGGAGTTGTTGCCCTAAAGAAAATGCAAATTTGTTGAATCTTGATTTTGTGAGGGTTTTTCATATGTTTCATGATTGGTATAGCTAATGAATGTGCCTAGGGGTATATGATTTTCATAATTACCTTGATAAGTCATCAATTGCAACATCAAGAAGTGCAAATTTCCCTAGTAACCTAGTTGTTGCGTTTAGGGCCATGCGAAATTGTTGGCGAACTCCTTGACTGGGTAAAAGAAACTCTAAACATCGAAAACTCATTGACTCCATTCTCCCAATAGACTAGGCACTGGTCTAGTCCTTGGTGATCACCAAAACGAGAAAAAAAAAAATTCACCCCCCTTTCTCCTTTTCTAAGCCCTAAACCCTAGTGTCTCCTAGGACATCACACGAAACCAATTGTAGCCATCCTATAGAGGTCCTCCAATTTTGAAGCCATTCTGACGGTTGAATCTCAAGTTGTGCCCATAGTTTTAAAACTAGGTCGGTCTTATTCGAAAAAGGCATGGTTGACCGAGCCATACCCTTGCACGGACCAACTAAGTCAATTATCTGGCTCGACGGTCGGTTCGTTACCGAACCAGCCGAGTTGGTCATTGATTCAGGCGATTCGGTGATGTATTGGTCGGACAGACTGACGCTGACTCAGGGTTGCGGGGAAGCTTCAAACCCCTTGCATTCCCGTTTCCGAAACGCGCTCCGTGCGGGAGCGTTTCGGAAACGCGCTCCCGAAAACGCTTCCTGAGGGGAGCGTTTTCGGGAGCGCGTTTCCGAGCCTGTTAAAACGCTCCCTGCCTTTTCGGGAGCGTTTCCGGAAACGCTCGGGAGCGAACGCTCCCCGGAACAAAAAAACGCTTCCTGCTGGGCGGAAATTTTTTTCAATGAAAAAACGATTTGTTTAGGGCTAGAAATGGGTTTTAGGGCTGATGTGGAGGTAAGAAAAGCATTGACATTTCATGGTAATGTTAAATTCTTAAAGTAAAAGGATGAAAATGAATCCTTTTACTTAAATTTTTAACATTACCATGAAATGACTCAGGATGTTTAAGAGTGGTTTCGACCTCATTGGATTTCATATGGAGAAACTAGAATTTTAGGTTTCACTCAAAATTCAGCAGACTTAATGGTTTTTAGGGTTTCATGGTTTGGGAATTTGCAATGTTTCCATTTGATTCTATCATGTGTAAGGGTATGATATTGGCATTTGATCAAGAGCATGAAGTCCTTTAAGAACCTTGATGTACCCTTCAATCAAAGGAAAACAACTAGTTAGGCATGCTAATCTTTTTCTACCGCATTTTAAGGTTGAGGAGATGAACCCTTCACTCAAACCAAAATCATTGGTTAGGCATGTTAAACTTTTTCAATTTCTATCATGTTATAAGGTTGAGCAATCCCAGTCTGAAGACTTTGAGCTAGATGATGTTTATGTATCTCTTGTTGATGATCCCATTTCTAGTAGCGATGAATCAATGATGAGTTTCATGAGAGACCATGTTGCTCGGTGATTTGTAGTTTTGATGTCTATTTTTGCTACTACTACTACTACTAAAGTTGTAGAGGAGTTTTAGGAGTCCTCAAACTTTGAGCCATATTATTTATGTAGCTCATGTTGATGATCCCTTGTCTAGTAGTGGTGATGATTTTGATCATGATCAGGAGTGATCATGTTGTTGATCACTAATATGTAGTCTTGTATTAGGCCAATGGCCTCATAGCTTGTAGCATTGTTTTTGGACTTTATGGGCCATTTGGAGCCTCATTTCTTATGTATTTTTCGAGGATATGTATTGCACTCGGTGCCATTTCGATATATTCACCTTTGCATGGTATATAAATGAGCAAACTTTGCATATTTTGTCTCTATTGGCTTGGAATCATGGTTGCAAATCTTAAAAATAGTTTTTTTTTATTAAAAAATAATTATTTAATGTAATTTTTTTAAAACCGGTTCATTGAGATCTAACTGCTCCTGGTTAGACCGGTTCCGGTTAGAAACCCGGTTCATTAGGTCCACCGGTCTGGTCACCGGTTTCAGTTTTAATAACTATGCTCACACAAATCCAGAAGTACAAGAGGGGTACATGAAGGCATTGGACAAGTTGGTACCTAACAGGGAGGAGTGTGCTAGATTGCGCCTTGAATTAGGCAAATACTTCAGTTGCACTGCTAACTTTGGTTCTTTCCATGCAATGGAAGACGGGGACAGATTTGATGCTATCACATGGTGGGAAGCATATGGTGGCATGGGACTTTTGCCAAAGTTGGCTAAAAAAGTTCTCTCACAGGTTGTGAACACTTCTTCTGCAGAGAGGTGTTGGAGCACCTACAGCTTCATACACAATGTGAGAAGAAACAGGCTGAATGAAAACCGAGCTGAAAGCTTTGTTTATGTGCATTACAACTTGAGGTTGTTGAGCCATTACTGTGATCGGGCAAATGAGGATCAATCATACAGAGTCTAGGTCCTGGGACAACAACCCAGAGGATGATAATTTGGAGGACGGCATGGTACATATGGAAGAATTGGAAGCAGAACTTTTTAGGGATGATGAATTATGAATATGATGCTTCATGAAAGTTATATGGTGATCAATGAATCAATGATGATAAATGTTATATAATATCAAAGATGATAAATGTTATATATTGAATTTTGAATCAATGAATCAATGATGATAAATGTTATATATCAATGATGATAAATGTATATTGAATTTTGAAATCAATGAATCAATGATGATAAATGTTATATATCAATGATGATAAATGTATATTGAATTTTGAAATCAATGAATCAATGATGATAAATGTTAGATATCGAAATTTGAAATCAATGATGATAAATGTTATATATCAATGATGATAAATGTTATATATTGAATTTTGAAAGCTTGAAACCTTCAGATTGATGATTTGCAAGACTCAAGAGTCAATATGTTGTATGCTTCCAACACGTGGGCATGGTTGATAAAGATTATAACTTCTAGATGATTGATGTTATATGATTCAATCTATGTTTTTATGTTTTTTATGTCTAATTCATCATTCTACATGTTTTTGTTGACATATATGCATCAAAATATAAAAAATATAAAAAATATTAAAATATATATATATATATATATATATAAAAACGCTCCCGAAAACGCTCCGGACCCGGAAACTTTTAAAAATGGCGCTCCGCGCTTCGCTCCCGCTCCCGCTCCCGCTTCCAAGTAACCTTGGGCTGACTCAAACTAGTCAGTCTCGGCGGCGGGAAAAAAGGTGGGTTAGGCAGACTTGCTATCATTTTTTTTTGTTTAAATATTTCCTAGCCCCTCTACCCTTCTCCCACGCCTATAAAGGTGACCCAACCCCCTCAAATTTCCTCACAACTATCTCATTGCATTTATGTGAGCATTTGTGACGAGTTTGTGAGCAGTTGGAGTTGATTTTTGGAGCAACATTGAGGAGGTTCTTGGGCAATCTTTGGAGCAGCATTAAGGAGTTAATTTTTGGAGCAACATTGGTTGTGTTTTTGTTCTGATCTCTATATATTAGATGTATTGGACAGTGCACTTAGTGCCATTTTGATATAGTAGATATATTCATGAGCATGCTTTGATCAAGTGTTGTCTTCCCTCTATTATTCTAATGCTTTGAGTTTGGAAGCATGAATGAAAATCTTTAAAAATATGATTTTTCATTAAAATTAAATATTTAATGTACTTTTTACAAAGACCGAGTCATTGGAATCAACTAGTCTGAGTCGATACCGAGTCGTAGTTGACCCTCAGCGCGTTTCGAGTCCGAGTCCGAGTTTTAAAACTAAGGTTTTGCCAAGCCCTAGCTCAAAGACCATTCTCCCTAGGTCTCCTTTGGTTAGTGGTTTCATCAAGGATCTTTGCATTAAAAATTCAAGTCAAATCTAACATCTTTGAACCTTTTCTCCTCCCTCACTCGGTCAAGACCTTTTGTTTGAAATTTCGCCCCAAATCCTTGACCTTGTTTGGGTCCACTAAGGTTTCTTTGTGGTCCCGCAACCTTGTCAATCCAATTTCACAAGGATTACTTATAGAACCTTATTCTCCTAGGATTCTTAGGTATAGGGCACTTCGTATCAAGAAAAATTCCTCAACCCTAGGTCTAGGTCTCCCTCTAGCCCTTCTTGGAGAGCCATTCATCTTGCTTCTTAAACAAGTTAACCCCATCAATAGAGCTCCTTTGAATAGGCTATCGAAATCACTACCTCTACACCATTATAAAGTATTCTTAGTGATTTCTCTAATACCGGGACTCCTCCCATCGGTGAAAGTCTGTAAAGAGCGGGGAGCTTTAGTTGAGGTGACAATGGGCTATTGCTCCATTGGTGCCACTTGACCTAGTAGTTGCTCTATAGGAACCCCTCCTAGGACCCCTGCTAGATTGAGCAGTTACAGGTCATTTTCCCAAGAAAAGAGCCCTTGTAAGTTCTGAATTTAATAAATGTAGGATTGGTTTGAAGGGCAGAAATCTTGTGTGCGTGTGACTGTGAGATTGGCACTTAATTTTGCTTCCTTTGTTATTATCATTAAAATCCTAGCTGTGCTATTATTCAATAGATTTGCATAAAAAGTGTTTTTACAGCAAGGAATCTGCTAAGCAATAAATTGCTAGGTTGCTAAGGCTAGAAAATTAACACATTGCCCCCTACAGCAGATCGTCAATGCAAATAGATCAAAACTAACTTATCCTCCCACCCACATTCCATGTGATCAGCAATAAATAGCAATATCTGAAATCCAATGTTATGCCAGCATTGTGCCCAACAACAAATAAAAGCATTACATAGAATTTGGTAAAGTGACACAAAGGAAAATACATCTTCAACCCTCTATAGTAAACTATCTGATCTATCATGTAGTTCCATAACTGCTAACAGAAATTAATGCATACATAAAGCTCATTTTCTTTTGAACTAGAATTATTATTTTGCAGACTATTATACTAAACATATTGACATAAAATGCCACAGAGCCATTTATATAAAGATAATACAAAGAGACGTCACCAGACCACTGAATTTCATCGTAAAATGTAGAAACTGCAATTTCCATTACCTTGATTACGATACCATTCCCAGAAAAAACAGCTGCTAACATGGGATTAAAAATATTATGGAAAGGATAATTCCAAGGAACAATGGCACCAATAACCCCCAATGGATGAAACTCTACTCTTGCAGATTTGTGGAGCATTGACCTGCCAGAAGACCTGCTAGCCAAAAATAGAATGGAATTAAAAACCAAGTGTTATAAAACAAAATAAAATAGAAAAACAACTGCCTGAGATAATTATAAAAAGGCACACCATATAACAAATTACAAAACATGAAACTTTAGTTTATCATGGACTTGGATCTCTACCTCTTTGCAATGGATTATCTTCCTTTAATACTTTCCCACATCCACTGGAAACAATAAAAACTCCAGGGAAATGCCAACTACCTATCCAACCCTTGAGATTTCCAATTAATACAAGACTTTTATCTCAAGTTGATATCTTTCAACAATCATAATTAGACATAAATCATTTTCACAGGAAGCTAACGAATCAATATGGTATCAGTTATAACCCACATTGAACTAATCGTCTACATACCCTACATACCCTGTTCACCATCCACATGATACCTTAGCAGTTAATAAAGATTACAATCGTTCATGCTCTCCTAAGATTAGCCATTTTGAAATGTCAGACTCATCTAAATCAGAACTTATTTTATATGGGACGTTAATACATTGAATTTGAGACTAAATGAGATTTAGCCATCTGCACTGAATGTACAGATCATCCTAGTCCCTCTTCCTGCATGGATGTTGTAGCCACGAATGCATACTGCAAGGATAAGTTGCAGTTCAGGTTATGGCAATCTTGCAATACAGATTTCAGAATGCATAGCAAAATGATAAATTGTGGAGTGCCAAGGCACCGCAAGATTATGCTACATACCCTGAGGATACTGCAGGGCTAAGATGCAGACACAGTGAAGATGAAACAATTGCAATGGACTGGCAAGAAAAGTAAACTGTATAGTGTAATGATAATGACAATATATAATAATAATAATAATAAGGTTAATTTAATTAACAAAGATGCAACCTAGCAATCACAAGACTCATTGTACCAATCATATATCAATTATTCAATCATTATCAATTATATATATTTTTTATCATATATAGATTTCACTTATTTGTCCTTATGTTGAATATTCCATAAATGATATATTATTATTATTATTATTATTATTATTGTGTCATGAAAAATACCACTACTTTGCAACCCTTCATAACCTTTCATTTGACTTTTAACCATTTTTCGCTTGTCTGTAACCTTGTATTAAGACCATTTTAATATTTTTTGGGATTCGGCTCCATATTTTCCAATTCATTTACTTTAGTATTTTAAATTAGTCTATTATTAAATATTAAAAAAATAACATGTTTTCCCTTATCCTTGAAAGTCGTGTGAGTTTGGTGAGATTGCAGGTATATTTGGAAATTCCAACAATGCACACTTTTATCACCTAACTCCAAATTCGAATCTCCACCAAGTTACCAGAAACACCTGAAGAATTTTCTAGAAATGCAGATCCCCGTTTCCAATACGATCCTTGTCTGAAACGCTATAAAAACATTTTTGTGCTGTTTCAAAAGATCGGAAACTTAACATTTGGAAGTGGATACGTTTCCAAGAGTTCTTAATTTTTTTGGATCCGCTTCCAGAAATTCGAAAACGGATCCACGAAAATCGTGATCAGAATCCACCCTTAAAATGTTAAAAAGCATGAAATATTGTATAGACATAAATAAATAATAAAAATGAAGAAATCAGATTTGCAAATAAACTCACTATAAACACAGTCTCATAATGTCTCTTCTAAATCTTTAGAAACAATAACACTCCATATATTTATCAAAGATTCTTACTAAGAAAAAGATAGATGTTCAAAAATACAAATAAAAGGGTTTGATGAATGTCTTCATAAAGAGATTTATTTGAGCGATTAATTTTCAATTTGGTTAAGGTTTTGTTAATTGTCATTGATTTTGCTCTTGATTTCATAAATCTCTCCAATATAACAAATCTTCTCTAGCCAATCTTTTGCTTGCATATAGTCAAGAGACCAAGTTGACGTTGAGAAGATTGAAATGTTCAAATAGGTCTTGACAGAATATCCCAATGATCCCATGGGCCTTTTAATTGCCATGCAAGGAAGATAGATACCATCTGCCATGCATGACACGTTCTTTTAAGGAGTGGGACCCAAACGCACAAAGGCTATAGCATTTCTGATTACATTACTAATGATGATGATCATATGTTGAATGTTATAATAATCACTAATGATGATGACAATGTCTATGCTGAATTGATGATGATGATTTGTTTATGTTGAATTCATGATGATGATTATGTATTTTTAAATATAGAATCTAGATTCTAAAAGATGAATGGTAATATGAAATTCTTATTTTGTTATATATATATATGTGTGTGTGTGTGTGTGTGTGTCGTTTCATTTTCGTATCGTATCCATATTTTTTGAAAATTTGACGTATCCGTTTCAAACCCCATATCTTTATCCGTTTCAGTGCAACTTAGAATCTCCACTTCAACCATTGAACATATGCCATGGATATCGGATCATTAATGAAATATCTTGGATATGGAAAGAATCTTGGAGCCTTGGATCAGATTTCTTATCAGATATCTGGGTAATTTTTGGAGATATTGTTGACTTGCTAATTATTGGCAAGTGCTTATAATCACATGAGAAACTATGGACCTAGGAGAGATTTGTGGATCTGAATTTATAATTGGATATCTTAGTTTTTGTATAAATAAGAGTGTCTTCGCCATTTCAAAGGAAATGACTCTTGGAGCATATGTCCAACTTATGATAGAGTGCATCAAACTTCTTGATATTTCTTTTCAAATGGATTGTTATTTTCTAGTTTTATAAATAACATATTTTGATTTAAGTTTATAGTGTTATAGTTTAAATTTGCTACCATGAAATCTTAGGAGAAGAAGCTCACTCCATGAGAACATGGTGGTCTTTCTGATTTCATTCATACAATTTGATTTCCTAGTTAGTCTTTCGCTGATGCATGTGTGGTGCGTTTATTTTTCTGCAATGTTATTTAATTTTTATTCTAACTTACCAACAACGGAATGATGATTTATGGAAAGATGGAAACATTAAGATATGCAACGAGATAACTTGGTGACAGCAAGGTCTTAGTAGCATGATTGGTACCCAAGTACATGATCGACACCAAGAGTGGTTTAGTTAGTTTTTTATTTCATCCAAGAGTGTTTATTTTATGCAAGTGTGTTTAGTACTTTCATTTTCCTAAACTTATTCTGCAAAATAAGAAATTTCCTAAACTTTTCTGCAAAATAAGTAGATCATTTGTTATTATGCACAAATTGTGTTTGCATTTCATAAGTTTACAAATCCCAGATTTGTTGAAATTTGGGGCAGCTTTGGAATGAATTTCCCCAAGAGAATTCTAATTACCCCAAAAGAAGCCCATCTTGCCCAACAAAGAATTCAATTTGGTTAGAGGAAAAATTATTATTTGTTGGCACTCCTCTCGTTATTATTTAATATGATAAATTTGTTTGGGCAAGCAATCACTAAGACATGTGGTGAAATATATTTAAATATTATTAAGTGCAAATTAATAAGCCCTTCCTCAAGTCGGCCTCATAAATTACAAATCGGCTTGCCCCGAAGATCGTGTCTCTTCATATATGGAAACAACTATAAACTGGTACCTTACCTCCATCATTTGGCATGCAACTCAGACTTCTTCTGTGGCAGATTTTGGGCACCTATGTCATCTCTCTGTGGCCTAAACAGTGGCTTCTCTGCAGCCTATTCTCCTTCACTTATGCAGCCTTCTTTTGAGGATTATCTGTGGCCTATTCTTCTTCCCTTGCGCTGCTTCCTTCTTGTTGAGATTTTAGAGTGTTGGGGTAGCATCGGATGTGCTATAGCTCCCAAAATTTGTGGAGGGACTAGAGTACATAAGATCTCCAATACCCAGAAAGCTATTTAAGAAATTCCATCCTGTTTAAGAGATATTTAATTAGTTAATCTTTTTAATTAAGGACCGTAAGTCTAACTTAGGAAAATTAAAAGATTAAAGTTAATTAAATTAAACATGTGATGAAAATGACTTAAGTCATACGGATCAAGCATCTTCTAATCTTAGCCGTCGATTCAAGATTAGATCACGGTCATTGATGTTTCAACGAGAAAAGTATAAGAAGAGGGCTTGGGGTCAGTTGGAGAACACACACAATGGCAGAGCATTGAAGCTAAGATAGAATTCTAGGGCGTGGTTTGCTAAGAATTTCATAAGTGTTTCAGCTGCAGCGAGGGGTAGTATTGGCGAGAGGAATGGTTTGATCCCAGGTCAAGAATGCAACGAAGACAGAGAAGCAGCAGACCGAGACGGTGTAGAGGCAGCAACTACGCAGCTCAACCAAGAGCACAGCAGGGGTAGCGCAGAGGCATCAGGACTACGCAGGCCCAAAAAGGGCAGCGCAGGGGCAACGTAACCCAGTCTGGGGTGACGCAGGCCCTTCTTGAGTAGCGCAGGGTCTGACGCATGCTATCAGGGCTGACACAGAGGGCTTCAAAGCAACACTGGAGTTTCTGAAGACTAAAAAGGGTTGGCATCTGTAAATCCCGTTTGAGGGTGTGATTCATTCAATTTTTTTGTCTCCAGAACATAGGTATAGATGAAGTTCTTTTATTTCTCTGTCGGGTTAACCAGTTTGGTGCCCAGATCTGTTGTACTTAGATTCTGCTCAATAATTAAAAACCCTCCAGCAGCCAAAAGACCGGTTTTCCCACATTGGGTTTTTTCGGGGACAGTTGTCCGGAAAACCCTTGTATGTCACTTTGTCATTGTGCATGTTATTCAGTTTAGATCTGTATGTGTAGGTTGTTAATGTATTTACTTCGATGTTAATGCTGAAGATTTCACATTAATAACTTAATGTAAGTAGGGGAAGTAAATCAAAAATTTAACAGTAGGGTTTTTGTTTGAGCATATTCAGAAATTTTCAAATGGTATCAGAGGGATTGCAGATCTAGCTAGATCTCCAGCAAGACAGTTGAAGAAATCTTTGTTGCAGAAAGCAGCAGAGAAAGCAACAGCAGTGGCAGATAAACCGGACCAGAGAAGGCAGTGTAGCAACAGAAGGAAGAAAAGTCAAGCAGAGGCAAGTGTGACGCAGTCTCCACGCAGACTCACGCATGCCTACGCACTTACTGCGCAGAGGCACCACAGAAGCTATGTTGAGACTGTCTGCTCACCCAGAGGCCAGACCGGGTGACATAGTCCAGAAGTTGATTGTTGTTTAGAGTGCTAGAAGCCGAGCTGCAAACCTTCAGCAGTTGTTGGTGGGGTGAAAATTATGTCGGTGCAGAATTTAGCATAAGCTAAGTTGACAAATAGCAGGAGGAGAACAGCTTCTCAAAAGATTTCCTGCCAAAGAGATCTGTAGATCTATCAGAGGATCGAAGAGAGCTGATTCGTTTTGTTTGGCAGACTTCCAAGAGATGGAGTCAATTGTCAGAGGGAGCAGTGGGTACCTGTCTCACCAAGGACCCTAGATCCGAGTCTGTAGCACAGAGAGGAGGATTCGTTCTGACAAAACTTCTGAGCAGATGGTGCCACAAGGACTACGTGATCAGGATAGGTTGGACGGCCTATCCAACTTTGCAATCTGGAAGGTCAGAATCCTGGAAGTCATGGAGGCATATGACTTGAGGGAGCATGCAAAGAAATTCTTGGCTACACCGACCAATGCAAAGCTCCTGGAGAAGCATAGAGAAGCAGCGGCACATGCCAAGTGCTTCATTATGGACAGGGTCAAAGATCATGTGGTTCCACACATAGCTGAGAAGGCAACGGCTCATGAGATGAGGGTAGCTCTAACCACGTTGTATGAAGGAAGATCCGTCTAGAGAAAGATGCTTCTGCAGAACCAGCTGAGGTTATTCATGATGGCCAAGGGAGAGGAGATCGACCCTTTTCTATCCAGACTACAATCGATCCGGGATCAGCTGACTAGCATGGGGGTCAAGGTAGATGACGATGTCATGGTGAGGACTGCTCTCAATGCAGTCACAGAGGACTGGGAAAATTTTGTCCAAAGTCTCTTGGGCAGAGTGGACCTTCCCAACTGGGACAACATGTGGGCTATCCTCCCACAAGAGGAAATCCGTCGGATGACCAAAAGACAGTACAACACTGGTTCGAGCAAAGTGAAGAAGGAAGAAGAGGAAGATGCAGCCTTGGCATCAAAGAGGCAGCAAGGGAGAAAGAAGCGTGATCTGTCAAAGATCAAGTGTTTCTGGTGCGGCGAACTAGTACATTTGGCCAGCAATTGTCCTCAGAAGAAAAAGGACAAGGAAGCTTCTCGCTCCAAGGCTGTTGTAACAGACAATGGCTCCGGAGATAACATAGCCATGAGCGCTCATGAACCACGAAGGAGGGGCGATCTTGATCTGTAGATCAGCTATAGAGTGTGGGAAGGATCCTTGAGAAGCCCAACTCTTGGATCACATACGAGCTATGGGAGCCTTAAGACGGTAGCGGGGCAAGTGGAGCAGTGGGTGCAGAGAATCACAGATGGAGCAGAGGCAGAGTTGGATGCTGAGAGGGAGCAGCGTAGTGCAAATGCAACAGCAGCACATAGGGGCTGATGTGACTTCAGCAGCGCAAAGCAAAGTTGCAGCAGCACCGAGGCTTCAGGAGGACAACGTAGCGCAACAACGACGTAGGGGACTTTGGCGCAAAGGTCTGCTTACGCAGTGCAGAGCTGCAGCAGCCTCCAGATGTCAACACGGAGCAACAGCCTATGGAGCTTCAGTGATGAAGATGCAGCCCAACTGACTTGTCTGTCAAAGATTGGGCAGGAGTACTTCAGTTTCTTACTCTCAACAACTGAGTTGCAGTGCAACAGTTGGCAGCACGATGCAGCAATTTGAGAGGGAGTCGTAGTACAACAATGACGGTGGCAGTGTCATGAGCAACAGTACAAGAGGGCAGTAGCAGCGCAGTGATGAAGGGCAGCAGGCCAAGCATCAGCACAGAGACCCACACCAGAGATCAGTGCAAAACTTCAAGGTGAATTATTGTTGCTAGAGCACATTCCTCGCTAAGAAGGAGTTTTGAGATTTTGGAGTGTTGGGGTAGTATCGAATGTGCTCTAGCTCCCAAACTTTGTGGAGGGACTAGAGTACATAAGATCTCCAAGACCCGGAAAGCGATTTGAGAAATTCCATCCTGTTTAAGAGATATTTAATTAATTAATCTTTTTAATTAAGGACCCTAAGTCTAACTTAGGAAAATTAAAAGGTTAAAGTTAATTAAATTAAACATTTGATGAAAATGACTTAAGTCACACGGATCAAGCATCTTCTAATCTTAGTCGTCGATTCAAGATTAGATCACGGTCGTTGATGTTTCAACGAGAAAAGTATAAGAAGAGGGCTTGGGGTCAATTGGAGAACACACACAGTGGCAGAGCACTGAAACTAAGTTGGAATTCTAGGGCGTGGTTTGTTTCAGCTCCAGCGAGGAGCAGTATTGGCGAGAGGGATGGTTTGATTCTAGGCCAAGAGTGCAACGAAGACAAAGAAGCAGCAGACCAAGACAGCGCAGAGGCAACAGCGACACAGCTCAGCCAAGAGCCCAGCAGGGGCGGCGTAGAGGCATCAGGAGATATGCAAGCTTGACGCAGGCCCAGAAAGGGCAGCGCAGGGGTAGCAGGAGGCCAGTAGGGTTGACGCAGGCCCAGCCAGGGCAGCGCAGGGGTAGCAGGAGGCCAATAGGGTTGACGCAGGCCCAGCCAGGGCAGCGCAGGGGCAGCGTAACCCAGTCTGGCATGACGCAGGCCCAGCCAGGGCAGCGCAGGGGTAGCAGGAGGCCAATAGGGTTGACGCAGGCCCAGCCAGGGCAGCGCAGGGGCAGCGTAACCCAGTCTGGCATGACGCAGGCCCAACCAGGGCAGTGTAACCCAGTCTGGGGTGACGCAGGCCCTTCCTAAGCAGCGCAGGGGCTGACGTAGGCCATTAGGGTTGACACAGAGGGCTTCAGAGCAGCGTTGGGGTTTCTGAACACTGAAAAGCGCTGAGTTCTGTAAATCCCGTTTAAGGGTGTGAAATCAGTGAGTTTTTCGGTCTCCAGAACAGAGGTACAGCTGCAATTCTTTTATTTCTCTGTCAGGTTAACCAGTTTGGTGCCCAAATCTTTTGTATTTAGATTATGCTTAATAATAAAAACCCTACAGCAGCTAGAAGACCGATTTTCCCGCATTGGGTTTTTCCGGGAACAGTTGTCCAGAAAATCCTTGTGTGTCACTTTGTCATTGTGCATGTTATTCAGTTTAGATCTGTACGTGTAGGTTGTTAATGTATTTACTTTGATGTTAATGCTGAAGATTTCACATTAATAACTTAATATAAGTAGGGGAAGTAAATCAGAAATTTAACAGTAGGGTTTCTGTTTGAGCATATTCAGAAATTTTCACACTTCTGAGGTTCAAGTGCGGCCTATTCTCTGCGATAAAGGCGACCTTCACTCTATGATAAGTGCAGCCTATTTTCTGTGATTAAGGATGCCTACTCTCTGTGATAAGGGCGGCCAATTCTGTGATAAAGGCGGCCTATTCTCTGTGATAAGTGCAGCCTATCTTTGTGATAAATGTGGCCTTCTTTGCTATGTTTGGAAGGTCGAACTCGGTAGTGTTCAGGGTTGTGTTTGGGGTCAAGTCTGGGCAGTTATTCTGAGCATGGTTTGATGGCTAATTATCTATGACAGGGCTGCTATATGTCTGACTTATTTCAAGTAGGGCCGAGCCCTGATTTGGTAGTTGGTCGAAGGTTTTGTGACCAAGGCCTGCACAGTAACTCAAGACTGATATGTTGAAGGGCAGCACAGGGATAGATAGCTTATTAGAGGACGTATAGCACTGGATTTGAAGGCTTGATTGGTCAAGAAAGAGAGCCATCCTGTAGCTGCCACAGGGTGCCCTAACCAGGGCCGAAATTTCTGAGATAAATTGTGTATAGAGACGAGTTCTATGATCAGAATTTGACATTCTTTAAGGTATGTAATTGTATGAATTGTAAAGTATTTTAAGTCCTAGATGGACAGGTTGTGTTCAATAGTGTTGGGCTATTAGAGAGAGCCCTAGTTCAATACTATGTGTGGCCAGCTATCTTCAGTGAAACAATTGTGCTTATGGCAGTGAAATATAGCAGTGGCGCATGTGCTTATGACAGTGAAGCATAACAGTGACTCTTGTGATTATATGATAGTGATATTTTCAGTCTTATGTATCGCATGTCGATAGTGTTCTTATATATATTTTTTCAGTAATGTATGGCAGAGTGATCTCTTGACCTTGATGTATGCCAGTGATCTCTTGAAAGTGATATTTGGCCATGATATAACATAGATGTATGTCAGTTCTTATGACAGTAATACTTGGCAGTGGCATGACATTGATGTATGTCAGTCAAACTTGTTCTTATGACAGTGATGTAAGATGGTGATTCTTATGATTATGATGACAGTGATATGATCGTGACAGAGATATATGAGGATCCTGTATGATCCAAGCTCAGCCCTAGGAAGCCTAATGTGATTGACAAAGGAAGACTTATGCCTCATTATAATTGTACTTTGTATCTCAGATGAACATTTGATGAATAGAAGAATTGATTTTAGGGTTTTCCCCCTTGTGGGGTTTTGCCCTGGTCTCTGACCTAAATCTTAGAATCTCTATTGTGTATGTTTTTCTTCTATTGTTCCTTACTATTCCGTTGCATTGTTGATATTAATGTTATATGTACCTAATTTCTAATGATGATATGATGTTATAGGGTGAATGTAATGTGAAAATGTTGAAAATTTTTTAAAAATGCAATTATCTACTGCAGAGAAATATGTAGCCCTAAAATTAACAGGATTGATAATTAAATGTAACACAATTGATCAATATAAATTGCCTGACAAGAATTATCATAATTATTACAAATAGATAGAATTTGAAGCAATTGCCAGAATCTGTAACCATATGTCATTTACTGATATTTTATAAATCATTGAGCTCTCGAAGCAAAATGTAACAGAATTGAGTAATAACATTGTATCGTCTGTAAACAAAACCATCTACACAACAATTATCCCGTATGCGAGTTGGAATCTTACAATGGCTCTCAACAAACAAATTGCAATAAAGTAAAAAAATTATTAGGCATTGCACTTTGACAATACTACTTGGAGCCATGATTAGAACAATTGTTGCAACCATCCTAAGCATCCAAAAAAGTTTGTGGAGTAATACAGGTACTTCTAACATATATGCCACTCAAAGTACTCTTAGCAAGGGTAATTAGAGCAAAATCAAAGTTGTGTGGACCCCCCCTTCCTAATCCCATTAGAAGGATCCACTCTTTCTTCCCTATTGTCCTATTTGCTTGGGGCGACAAATAGCAGGAAGAGGACCATACCACTCCTAATGTGGATCTGAATTTATTATTGGTTATCTTAGTTTTTTCTCAAACACCCTCCCTCCCAAAAAAAAAGAGACTTTGTCAACTTCCATGAGACCATTCAGTAGCTCTCTTTCCAAACCTAGGAAAGACACCACCAAACCAACAAATAGATCAACTCTACGAGGTTCGAGCACTAGACTATCTCCACACATAGTACTACTCTAAGTTTGCTCAAGCAGGATATATTCCATTCAAACATTCTTCTCCCAGGCCTTGAATATTAGGAGTAATGGAGCTCCTTGATCTAAAGCTCTTCGCAAGATTACAAAGTCGAGCCCCCTAAACCCTAGGTATTCCCCATATGGCATTATTAGACAACACATCGACCCCTTCACAATAATTGACAATTAGGTCGAGGAGCCTTCTCCTTGTCCCTCACCTCATTCGGCTTTGACGGTTTGCAATATGTCATAGAAGAGATTGTTATATCTCTGAAGGAGATATTGAGGCTCTAGATATAATGAGATTGATATCTTGATTGAGTTGTTGATGTGATTTAGGGTTTGTAACAAAACCTGGGCAAGAAGTTGAAGTATAGAAGTAAAGTCTCTTGTCGATTATGTTTATAAAGTCTAATACTTCCATTTTTGCATGATTTTTATGTGGTTAACTTCATGCTTCTATAGATTTGGTTGTACCTGCTATCTAAGTTGTGTAGGTACATAATCTTCAAGATGGTGAAGATGTTCGTAACTGAAGTTGATATGATAAGCATGATGAAGGAAGATATATGAATGTTGATGATCAACATGACTTTGATGAGAAGGATGGAAACCATGAAAGATTCTCCAATGTCATAAGAAGAAGTTGATCTCCCTAAGTTAAGAGGGAGCCTAGATAGAAGAAATCTCCTTAAGTTAAGAGGGAGGGCAGATTATGGTCATACCTTGAAAGAAGAAATTGGAGAACGCATTTTAAAGGGCTGCTAAAATAAGGAAAGTAGGATCTGATTATAGAATATGTTGTTGCATGTGAAGTAGGAAAGGAAGATGTATGATTGAGGAATCTTTTGTCAAGATTCGTTTGAAAGTCCTACTATGATAAATTGAGAAGCAACATCAAGTTGTTTGAAAGGCCCCAGAGGTTTGTGTTTACTTATGTACATTTGAAAGCTTGTTACTGATTGGGGTTGTGTTTGTACAAGTAAATCTCTCAGAGGTTTGATAGCATGTTTTACATGTTTCTTACCAATCAATTTGATCAGGAGAGATTTGTCACCGATCTGTTTCATTGAGGAAGATTTGAAACCGATTGGAATAATCAAGAGTGTTGAGGCTTTGTGTGTAAGGCACATTGCTTGGGAGGACATCTCGCCGGCAGTTTGTGTTGATGTCTAGATCCCGAAGTAGGGAGGGTGGCATTGGACAATAGAGCTCTAACCTCAGATATGCACCTGGATCCCTAAGTTGATGGTTAGCAAGTAAGCCTGATGGTACCTATAGAGGTTGAAAGCTTTAGTCCATCTTATTCCCACCCGAATAGATTTCCCTGCTCATGAATCTAGTTCGTGGCAACGTGAGTGCCTAAACTATTTGAGGACCATGGATAGATTTCCCTGGTCAGGAATCTAGTCCATGGCATTGCAGTGCCTAAACTCTTCATAGTTCATGTGTTTTGAGATCTTCCTTGTACTTGTAGTCATTATGAATACCTCCTTAGTTAAGCGGGAGTGTTGAAGAATGTAACTAGGTTTGATCTTCATAATTGTATTTGAGTCATAATGAAATGTACTTATGAAAAAAAAAGTATGACTTATTAAAGCATGGGTTTCATGCTTGGGTCATCATGTTTTAGGTCAAAGTCCCCATTGAGGGCTTCTAGGATTTATTCCGAGTCATTAGAGTCATTGTACATTTAATAAGACCCTTCTTGGACTTTTGAATCATGTACAAAGAATTATTTTCGAGTCAAAAATGAATTTTGTCACCTCCACACCAGGTCGGCCCTGTTCAAGTCTCCCTACAAGAATGGAATTCAAACTCCAGAATAGGGTATATATAAGAGTAGTTAGATTCATTTGAGAGATTGTCACATACACAAGTTCAATCTCCAAGAAGAAACAGTGAAAATGTGCGAAGTTGCAAAAGAAGACAGGGAATTGCAAGATCGAAAGTTTTTGGGTCATCTTTGTCTCACACATGTGATTTTTTAGGCTACTATTGCAAGATCGAAGTGTTGCTTCAAATGTGCGAAGTTGCAAAAGAAGACAGGGAATTGCAAGATCGAAAGTTTTTGGGTCATCTTTGTCTCACACATGTGATTTTTTAGGCTACTATTGCAAGATCGAAGCACTGCATCCAAGTTGAAGTTTTGTTACTACTTCAAGGTCGAAGTGTTGCTTCAAGGTCTTAGTGTTGCTTCAAGATCTAAGTGTTGCTTCAAGGTTGAAGTTGATGCATCAAGGTCAAAGTTGTTAGGTCGAAAAAATTGCTGCATCGAAGTGTTGTTGTTGCTGCTGCTATTCTAGGTCAAAGATAGTGTTGCAAGGTGATCATCTGCAGAAGAAGGAAAGGGTTGACATGGTGATTCATGAAAGTCTGTGTCTAGGTCAAGGAGTCTTGGATTGTCTTATGAAACTATTGATGGAAGAGTTATTGACTGTGTTTTCCCCTAGAGTGGGGTTTTGCCCTAGTTATCTGCCTACATCTGTTGTCCATGATCTTCACATGGTTTTGATAATTACTCGATGAACTAAAAGAAGAGTACAAAAGATAATAAGTAAATAAGAACTACACAAGTAATTATCAAGTATAAGAAAATCTTTCTGCCTCTCTGATTTTCTAACAAGAAGCTCAAGCTCAAGCAAAGTATAAGAAAGGGGAACCAAGGGCTCAAAGGATTCTTATAGAATCCATCAAGGATCCCCTCATTCCATATGTATGAAAGTTGGTGACATCAAAAGAAATATATGACAAGCTAGTAGAATTGTTCTCCATAAGCACTGTTGGAGAAGTGATATCATTAAGACAAGAACTATACAAGATGAAGATATCAAATGAAGATGGAATAGCCTCATACTTTATGAGGGTGTCAGAAATGAGAGATCAACTACAAGAGCTGGGAGAAATAATGTCTCATAAGGAAATGCCCACCATAGTGCTCAATGCATTACCAGCGGAATGGGGCGAATTTACATCAAACATCCATGGAAAGAAGGAAGATACTCCGTTCCATGAACTTTGATCATTGTGCAAAATAGAAGAAACCAGGTTGAAGGCAAAAAGTGATGTAGGATCAAACGAGCAAGCACAAGCATTTGCTAACATGGCTAAGAGAAAAGGGAAGTTTTGTAAGTTTGGTCCTCATAAAAGGAAGAATATGTCAAAGATCCAATGCTATGGTCGTCAAGAATATGGGCACTACAAGAAATATTGTCCTAAACTCAAGAAGGACAAAAACAAAAGAGGAAGGGAAGAAGCCCATATCACTAAAGAAGTGGAAGAAGCTGAAAAGAAGAAAGCAAAGAAGGAGGAAGTAAACGATCTCTAATATGATTAAGATAATCTTCTCCACCAAGTTCTTTTCAGTTTTTGTAAAGTATAGCTATCATGGTAGGAAGCATGATAGGATGCATCATTTTAGGAGATAACATCACAAGAGCATATGATTGAAGCAATAGCTCATGAGATCATCACAAGAAGCTTGAAAGATAGCTGAAGTAGAAGTCTATGGTAGTCATCGTTATAAGAAAGTAGCTCTTAATAACCTCATTGGAAGCATAAGTAGTACATGTGGGTAGAAGAAAGTCATCTAGTGTAAAAGCTCATCATACATCATTATAAAGGAGCATTCGTAGGATAAGGATAATCAAGATCTTCAGTTGGAATCTTCATTAGAAGGTCTTGAAGAAGCAAGTGCCTCGCTAAGAATTCCACCTTGTATGGGATTCATTGTTTGGAAGAATGATGGTATGATGATTGATCACAAAGGAATGCAACATTTCAAGATGGTTGAAGTGTTATCAATCAAGGAAAGGAAGATGTTGAAGGAAGCCTAGGTGACCAAAAGAAGGAAAGAGGTATGTATGCATGCATTTAATTGAGTCATGTCATCATATGGTAGCATGGGTAAAGGGATCTCCTCCTTTCGAAAGACGCATGAAGGCATGGTCCACATATTGACTAGAGGAAATCAACATAATATGTCCTCATATGGAATGTGAGGTGGTTGACAAAGATGAAGGAACTATGAATGAAAGTTGTTGGACATTGGGTTCAACGCTCCCCGTGTGTTTCGCGACATGGACTAACCGCCTCTCGTGGATCCTAACTCTGGCAATTGTAGTGGAGACTAACACCTGCGGGTTTTGGTCTAACGGCAATCATGATTCCAACAAAAGTTCCTCAGGAGCAATATGTGAAGAAGGAAAGGAGAGATTACGAGAGATGCAACTATGAGCACAAGGAAATCAACATCTGATGACTAGGAGAATTGACCATGAAATCTCCATGGAAAAGGTATGAAGACTCTAATGAAGTCTAGAAAGAAACAAGAGCCTTGACATTGAATATTTTGGAGATGCGTCAATATGTATGCAAGATGTTGATATTGCTACAAGCGGATGTCATGATGAAGGGCCATCACAAAAGGTAACTTTGATTTTATGTTCATTTTTTATTTTTGAACAACATCTGGATGGGTTGATATAGGGCTACCGAAAGAGAGTTGTCACCTACAACTAGCACTCATGTGAATGGATGAAGGATCCTAAAGGAAACATGACTTGGAAGAGGTAGTTGTATGAAGAAAAGCAAGATGTGGTTTAGAAGACCACTTTCCGATGAAGAAAAGGACGACATGACTGACATAGTTCATGAAGGAAACTGATGGATGGTCGATGCCCTACGAATAAGTCCCAAAAGATGAAGGCTCCATAATGATAATGATGAAATTCATGACATCGAAAGGAGGAGCTCTTCAAGCAGCTGAAGGTACCATGATCTCCACTGAAGAACGAGCTGCTGAAAACAAGTCCCTAGTTAAGAGGGAGCTTGGACAAGTCCTTGGTTAAGAGGGAGCTTGTGTACATTCCTTCTATAGGAATATGTTGGTCATCCATGGTTAAGAGGGGCTGACAGATATGGTTCTCTACTTCATGTGTCATGCACTAGACCAGGACTAACAGCCATAAGTCTTAGTGAAGGCCATTAAGTGTGAAAATATCAATCGAAAATTTTATTTTTGCAGTGGTAGATTTACTTCTCCTACTTATTATTTCAGTAAGTTAATTACAGAATTCTTTCAATAAATTTTGAAATAAAGACTACTGCAGCATTCACTTATGTATATGCAGTGAAAGGAATAGCAAGAAATATAAGCATAAGAAACAATCACATGTACACAATTATTTTTGGACAATTGTCCCCGGAAAACCCAATGCGAGTAAACTGGTGCAGCAGATGAGGGTTTATATATTATTCTTCAGCAATGAAACATTTACAAGAAATAGACTGGCAGATTTCTTTAGAAAACACATGAGATAAATTCTCCGATTCCTTCTAGAGATTTTCTGACACCCGGAAGACCCACTGTCTCCCTCTGTGTCACTCTACATACTTCTATGCGCAATCCCTGATCTGGACTGCATCACTCTACGTGGGCACACTGCGTTGTTGCTCTGCGTTGCTTTCTATGGCCCTCTGCATCCCTCTCTCCTTCTCTTTCACTGTTGACTCCCTCTCCTTCTTCTGCCTCTACAACTTTGCCCTGCAACTCTCCCTCTGAAATCGAATTCTATTCCTTCAGAATCGATTTCCTTCGGGTTACTAAGTGTGTGCCCGGCTTGCTTTCCAAATGACCCTCAAGCCTTCTTTTATAATCTTCTCATTAATGAATCAACGGCCCAGATTAGAAGTCTAATCAATGGATAAGATAAAAACTTGACCTGATCTTCATTCTCTAGAAGATTCACACTTTGTCTTATTAATACCCATTAATTATTTAATTTCCCTAAGTTTAGACTTAGGGTCTCAATTAAAATAATCAATTATTTTAATAAAACATGAACCAAGTGGAATTTCCACAAACGATTTTTGGGTTCTTTAGAATACTGATGTCCAAGCCTCCTAACAAATTTTGAGACTTGAAACACTTTATGATGCTACAAAAATCAACACTCCCTCTTAGCAAGGAAAGTGTTCTAGCAAAATGCCCGCAGCCTAAGAAACCGGATTCGTCCCCCAGGGGCTCTGAATCCCAAATTTGGCGAATCGGATACGATTCGACCGAATTCATACCCGATTCACAGGATACGGCCGTATCCATACAGGGTACGGCGAATCTCGACCGTACCCTGTACGGATACGGCCGTATCCCGTGAATCGGGTACAGCCGGATACGCTGTCCAGTCAACACATATTTTCTGAGTGCAGTGAGCGTGTATTTCATGCTAGTCTACACAGTGGTTTAGTGTGTGAGCTAAGGGAGGAAAGGTCTGCTTCAGGAGCGTGTTTATCTGTCGAAACAAACCTGAGTTCCATAGAAGGATAATCTAGAGTTTTAAGGCATCTAGTAAAATTCTAAATGGTTTGACTTCCTGTGTTAGAGTAGCTGCTAAGAGATTGAAAATTTTGTTGAAAGGAGAGTGACTATGTGAGGAAATTATCAGTCCATAAGTTCAATGTAAAAGAGGATCTTTGTACAACTCAACATTTGAAAAACACTAGCAAAATTTGAAAACTAGGACAGGTTGCAGGTCATTTAATTTTCTACACTTTGAACCTACTTCCTTCTTCAACAACCATGATTTGCCCATGTCAATCACTACTATGTTCTTCGTTGGTTTCTTCATGTTGTTCTTGAGAAGGAAGGAAAGATTTACTAAGAAAAGTAATGAATGGAGCATTTGCAGAGTTTTTTACTGGCACTGGGTGATTTGCAGTGTACTTATGTAACACATTTTGATTATGATGACTTAATGAGAAAACTACAGTATCTTACTATCTTGTATTTCTGAGTAAATTAGACAATTGTATGATATATCAATGTATCATGTATGAGTATCTATGATCTTAAATCTATCAATGAATTTGTATGAGTTTGTGTAAAAAATATCTAATTTTTAATATATATATATATATATAATAAAATAATATATAATGTATCGTATCCCAGAAGTATCCTATTCCGGGGGTCACCGTATCTCGAATCTGATTCTCTAATCCCCGTATCCCCGTATCAGGAGACTTAGCATGCAGCATGTTGCTCTGCTTTGAAGCATCCTCTGCACTGTTGATCCTTGGTTGTTGCCCCTCATCTGCTACGTTGCTGCCTTTTGTATTGTTTCCCATGACACTGTCACTGTCACTGCCTCATCTGTATTGCAGCTCCCTCTGAATCCTGAACCTATCCATTCCTGCTATTGAAATGGATTCTTGATCATCCCCATCTTTTCTCTGAAACAGACAAACTTGGTCTTTCCCATAGCTTTCGTGAGGATATCTACCAATTGTTCTCCTGTAGGAGTATACTCCAATTGTACAGCTCCCCTTTGGACACAGTCTTTGATGAAATGACAACGGAGGTCAATGTGCTTCGACCGATCATGAAACAAAGGATTCTCGGAGAGCTTGATGCAACTCTGATTATCACATAGAATGTTGGTCACCTCCATCTTCTCCTTGAGTAAGTTCACAAGCAATTTCCTAAGCCATATGGCCTCACACGAAGTCGTGCTTCCTACCATATATTCAGCTTCTACGGAGCTCAAGGCTACGGATTTCTGTTTCCTGCTGCACCAGGAAGTCATCTTTGATCCAACACTAAAACAGTACCCATTGGTACTTTTCCGATCCACTGAACTCCCAACCCAATCTGCATCAATGAACCCACTCAACCTGATGTCATTTCCTTTGGTGTATTTCAATCCAAGGTTGACTGTCCCTCGTAAATATCTGAGAATATGTTTGGTTGCTGCCCAATGAGCCCTCCTAGGTTCCACAACGAACTGACTGAGAGTATTGACAGCATAACAGATGTCTGGTCTCGTGTTTACCAGATACATCAAAGAACCTATAAGCTACCTATACAATGTAATATCAGCCTCATCATCTTCGGACATGTCAATTTTCTTCCAGTGGATAATCATTGGAGTAGCCATGGGTCTACAGTCCTCCATCTGAAATCTTTTCAAAACTTCTGTAGTATATCTTCCTTGACCAACGAAGATTTCACCCTTCTGCTACCAAACTTCCAACCCCGGAAAAATAATGCATCAGCCCTAGATCCTTCATGTCAAATTCTGCAGCTAGATTCTCCTTGCAGTCCTTGATGAGCCTAGATGATCTTATTAAGAATAGATCATCTACATACAGCATCAGTATAAGAGGCTCATCCCCTACTCTCCGATGGTAGAGATTGGGATCTGCGTCACTCTTGACAAATCCCATTTTCTGCAAATAGTTGTCAATTCGACCATACCGAGCTCTAGGGGCTTGCTTCAGTCGATATAAGGCCCTCTTGAGCCTGCACACATGAGTTTTCTGCTCATGCATTTCGAAGCGCTCTGGTTGTTCAATATATACTTCTTCCTCTATCACTCCATTCAGGAACACAGTCTTGATGTCCATCTGGTGAATTTCCCATCCCATCTACGCAGCAAGGGATATCACAGATCTGATAGAAGTATAACGGACTACCGTGGCGAAGGTCTCTTCATAATCTATCCCTTCCTTTTGAGTATACCCCTCAGCTACAAACCTGGCTTTAAATTTCTCGATGCTACCATCTGCAGCATATTTGATCATGTAGATCCATCTCGTACCTACAACTAATCTATCCTGAGGCCTCAGAAACACTTCCTTGACATCATTCGTCATGATGGAGCTATACTCCTCCACCATCGCATCAACCCATACCTGGTGCTAAGCTGCCTCCCGAAAACTAGATGGTTCCCCAACCCGCGCTACAAAAGCCTAGTACCTTTCAAGTGGTTTGTGTTGCCTCTTCTCATTTCGGGGGGCTCCGACAAATTCTTCTGCATCCCTCAGAATCTGTCGCAATTCCATGCTCGTCTTACCACCGATAGTGGGTGGATCCACCTGCTCTCCTTCCTGCAAGTCCTCGAAAGACGTACCCCTTGGATCCCCATGCCTTGGAGAGGCACTCGTATTACCCTCTGCAGGTCGTTGTGGCTGGACCAACGGAACCTCCTCAGACTGTGTAGCAAAAGGCATCTCCTAGGACTTTCTGAAGGCCCTTTCCTCCATGAACTTCACATCCCATCGTATCACAATCTTCCTGCTCTCAGGAATATATATACAGTATGCCTTTGCGTTCTCACTATATTCCACAAAATATCCCTTTTTCACAGTCTTATCCAGCTTCTTCCTCATCTCTTCAGGCACATGATAATATGCCGCATTGCCAAAGATCCTAAAGTGGCTCACTTCAGGCTTACTGCAAGTGAAGACGCTTTCTGGAGTGATCTTACCCAATGCATTATGAGGAATCTTGTTTTGTACATATACAGTTGTATTGCAAGCTTCAACCCACATAAATTTGGGCATATCTTGTTCATACAGCATCACCCTTGTAGCCTCGACAATAGTTTTGTGCTTCTGCTCTGCAATACCATTCTACTCTGGATTATACGGAGCAATCCACTCTCTTCTGATGCCTTCCCTTGTGCAGAACTCTGTGAAGTTTTTATCTGTGTATTCTCCACCATTGTCTGATCGCAATGTCTTGATCCACTTCCCTGTCAGATTCTCTACCAGAGCCTTAAACTCCTTGAATCGGCCAAAGGCTTCGTCCTTGGTCTTCAGAAAATAGATCCAAGTCTTTCTGGAATGGTCATCATTGAAGGTGAAGAAATATTCAGCACCGCTAAGAGCTCTAGTGGACATTGGCCCGCAGATGTCTAAGTGTATTAAGCCCAACGCACTCTTAGCCCTAGTGTTGCTTCTATGGTACGTTGCCTTGGCATACTTTCCTAATACGCACCCTCTACAGACATCGTCTCGCTTGGTGCTCAGTTCTAGAAATCCCATGACAGTCTTCTTGAGAATCCTTAATGCCCCATGATGCAAGTGGTCCATTCTCCTATGCCATAGCTCATTCAAGTCCTTCTCATCAGCGCTTCCTATCAGTGATATTGGGGATTCGAGCTGTAACTTGTAGAGTTTATTGCTCCTGACTCCGATTTGTGCTTTCTTCTTCCAAGTTGGGAGTTTGATGTATACTCTATTTCCAATGAAGTAAATGTCATAGCCTTTGTTTTGAAGTTGCGACATCGACAGTAAGTTGATCCCCAAACTAGGCACATGCAATACATTCGTGGCCCGAAGCTTATTACCAGCTGTCATAGCCTTTGTTTTGAAGTTGCGACATCGAGAGTAAGTTGATCCCCAAACTAGGCACATGCAGTACATTCATGGCCCGAAGCTTATTACCAGCTTCTGTTTGAAATACTATGGTACCTCTTCCAATAGGGGTACATTTTGCCTTATTGCCCATGATTATTTTGAAGTTCGTCTACTCTTCTTGGTAGTTTAAGAAACATTCTCGCACCCTCGTCATGTGAGCAGAAGCCCCACTGTCAATGTACCAGATCTCAGGAGAAGCAGAGCTTGACAAGCAAATTATTCTTCCAATCTGGATGCCAGAATAGAAACATCTTGATCCATCTGTTCTTCCATGCTTCCCTTCTTCTCTGGAGAACTGCGTGAACCCTTTCGAGCTGTCGCAGCAACTTCTGATCTACATTCAATCGTTGGTTCTCTGTTCCTGTTACTCATCTCTAGCTCTGATACCATGTGAAAATTCCAGTCCAGAAATTTATTTCTGCAGTGATAGATTTACTTCTACTTATTATTTCAATAAGTTCTTTACAGAATTCTTTCAGTAAATTTCGAAAAAATACTACAGCAGCATTCACTTATGTATATGCAGATAAAGGAACAGTAAGAAATATAAGCATAAGAAACAATCACATGTACACACTTATTATTGGACAATTGTCCCTGGAAAAACCCAATGCGGGAAAACTGGTGCAGCAGATGAGGGTTTATATATTATTCTTCAGCAATGAAATCTTTACAAGAAATAGACTGGGATATTTCTTTAGAAAACACCTGAGACAAATTCTTTAGTTCCTTCTGGAGATGTTCTGACACCCGAAAGACCCACTGTCTCCCTCTGTGTCACTCTGCGTGCTTCTCAGCGCAATCCTTGATCTGGATTGCGTCACTCTGCGTGGGCACATTGCGCTGCCTTCTCTGGCCCTCTGCATCCCTCTCGCCTTCTTCTCTTTCAATGTTGACTCCCTTTCCTTCTTCTGCCTCTGCGACTCTCCCTCTGAAATCGAATTCTATTCCTTCATAATCGACTTCCTTCGGGTTACTAAGTGTGTGCCCAGCTTGCTCTCCAAATGACTCTCAAGCCTTCTTTTATAATCTTCTCATTGATGAATCAACGGCCCAGATTAGACGTCTAATCAATGGCTAAGAATGGCTAAGATTAAAACTTAACTTGATTTTCGTTCTCCAGAAGATTCACACTTTGTCTTATTAATACCCATTAATTATTTAATTTCCCTAAGTTTAGACTTAGGCTCTCCATTAAAATAATTAATTATTTTAATAAAACATGAACCGAGTGGAATTTCCACAAACGGTTTCTGGGTTCTTTGGATTACTGATGTCCAAGCCTCCTCACAAATTTTGGGACTTGAAACACTTTCCGATGCTACAAAAATCAACATTAAGAGAGAGAGTCGCATCATTCTTGTCTTCATATTGTGAAGAAAGCATGGAAGATTGGGTAAGCATATGTCATCTGATACACTGAGGATGTGGTAGGGAATCCAAGATAAGAATAGTCCTAGGAGGAAATACCATGTGAACATCCGGGTGGGGTATGTGCCTTAAGAGTCAGTCATTGGTCTCGCCAGCACTGTGCTCTAATCTTGTGGAGAGATAGAGTTGTTAGTCAAAGCCTTGCTATGTGGCAGTGCTAGTTGATATGATGTTAAACAGATGTGTTACCAATCTGACTCTTCTTATGAGAATTCTTCATATTAAGAATGTCCAAGTACCTTGAAAGGATTATGAATATCTCCCTAGTGGGAGTATTGAAATATGTAACTAGGTTCGGTGTTCATAATAACATATGTAATCATGATTTTATGTATATGATGTAATGAGAAAATAAATTTATTATTATTGTTCTTGAGGCATGAGTTTCATGCTCAAGGGAAATTTATTTTTAGGTCAAGCTCCCATTGTGAGCTCCTAGGGCTTGTCATTTAGTCTACAAGTCATTAATTCATTGTCATGTATGAAAGACCTATTTGGGGCAAGTCACATATTGTAAAAGAAAATTAGTTGACTGAAAATAGAGTCAAGAAACCCTCCAAGACCTAGTCAAAATGCATGCAACAAGTCGGCCTAGAAGCTGGGACGAGTAGGCCTATTTTGAAGGGACTAGAAGACTATAAAAAGAAGACTAGTCGAACACCTTTGAAGGCAAGTATCTCACACAAACAAATCGACCAAGAGCACAGAAATCAACGAAGGAAGAACATAAAGCGAAGAGGAAAAAGGCATCTTTTCAAGACTGTTTTTGGGTAAAAATTCTCACGTGTGTGGGATGAAGCTAGGGCATCCTCTACAGAAAATATATCAAATTACAGTCAAACCTAAGAGCAGAATTTTGGTGCCAGTATGGTCTAAATTGAAGACCAGAATCTTGAAGAGAAGATACCTTGTCAAGCGAAGGAAAAGAAGGGCTAAAAGTGCCCTAATTACCTCACGCGTGCAAGAATTGCAGGAAGCTACAGGAATCCTAGAATTGCAGGAAGAGAAGTTGTCTAGTGTTGCAAGGCCCAGGTCAAGAATACGAAGAAGTTGCAGTAGTTTCAAGTCAAGGTTGACTTTGTTTGACTTGAAAAGAAAAGGTAAAGGTTTGACTTGGTCTTGGAAGAGGTTTTGTTCAAGGGTCTAGGTCCTGGAATTCGTCTATTGAAGATTCTATAAGAAGAAGAATTCTTGTGGGTTTTCCTCTCAGATTGGAGAGGTTTTGGCCTTAGCCGGTCGCCTATATCTTGGGTCCTTTGTCTCATTATTCTTTATGGTTTGGTAGTTTTTTGATGAAGAAAAACACTTATAATAACAAGTGAAAGAATAAGGTAACTAAGTGAATTAAAAATACATTACAAACAGTTATCAAAGCAAGAGAAATCACCAAATGTTGTTGTCCCTAGATTTCTCAACACAACCTAAAGGATACTTCACTCTCCTGCCTTGCACCACCAAACCACCCTTAAAATAAAAAGAGAAACAATTTGTGGGCTCCTGTACCAGGGACAATGACACACTTACAAAGATGTTCAATGAAACCCTTTCTAATTGAGAAAACTTCTTCAAATATTCAAAACAATGAAACTGAACATCAACAACTTTCACCTCAATTATTCATTTGAACAATTCATGTACCTTAAGTTTTCCTATGCAAAAACTGTGATTGTTGAAGATGCCCTTTAAATCTGCTAATGCGATGTGAGTCGCTGACTGCCAAGGATATGTCTGAAGATGACTTCCTCCGCCACTGATCTGACCTTTACCTTCTCTGCCCTTATAATGTGCCGAAGATTCCAACACAGAGTTTGATTCTTGTAGCTAAAACCTCTTAATGACTGATAAGTTAAGGTTTTTTTATACTTTCAATGAGTCCTGAAACTAATCAACGTTCATAGAGCTAATGTAGCCCAAAATTGAGCATAAAAGATCATGGAAATCAACCTCCAAGGAGCATTACTTCAACTAGCTCAACAGTGAAGATGAACTAAAGAAACCCTTACGAATAAGAATCAACCTTCAATGCTCAGAAATGTGATACACAGGGCTAAGCCTCCAATGGTGCTGACAGAAATAAATCACAAGAATAGAGAAGCAGATTTGATGAATGATCACAAGGTATGCCCACACAACACCCTTCAAAAGTAAGAAAAATTATGCCTCCAATTCCACTCCATTTCATCTGAACATAACTTAAGTGAAGAATCAAAAAAATGAAGAATGTGAAGAATGAAGCTTCAAAAAAATGTCTATACAAGATCCAAAAACAGCCTTCAAATGTGTGTAATAAGCCCGAAGAACAGACCTTCTAGCCACCAAAAATTACTTTTAAAAACCTCAAAAATGCCACGTCTACTTCAGGACAGGCCCTAGAAGAGGCCTCAATAAATATTGAATTCATACAGAGTTGATGCCACAAATTTCTTGAAACAAGGTCAAACGGATGCATAAGGAAACGTGAGATCCAGTCTCAGAATTCATCCATAGAAGTCTGCCAAAAGGGCTGAATAGACCTCAGATTAATACCATAGCCAAGCCAAAAATGCTCCTACAGATCTATCAATGTAAAGTCAGCAAATGACCTTAGAAAAACATGAAGGATCTCTTGCTCAAAGGCCGAAACTTTTAGCCTTAGGACCTACAGCTCTATGGTGGAAAGTTGCCTCAGAGAAGGCCGAAATTCAGCCTCTGAGATAGCCTAAATTAGTAGAGACAACCCTCAGATTCAAACCTTCAAGAAGGGCCGAAATACTTCAGATTACTTTACCCCATAAATTGTAATAGACGTCTGATAAAAAGGGGTCGAGTAGGCCAGAGAAGAATCCGAACTAATCACAGAAATTCAAGCGAGAAAATCCTTGACCAAAGAAACAAAAGCAAGCCCAAACATTCTCTAGAACTTCGACCTTCTGCTCCAGATATGCTTGACTACTCGAGGCCATAGATTTCAGAGAGAACAATCACAGATGATAGCATTTAAAATGCATGCCTTTTGTGGAGGAATCGAGCCTTTATTTAACGTGAGGTAGGAGGGGCTTCTAATGGAGTCGACATGTTCAAAAGGAGGGAAGCCGACTTGGATATTCAAATTTGAATTTTGAAAAAATAAATTTTGGAGCCAAAAACCACAATGGACATTATGGCCGACTCAACCCTTAAATATATGCCATTGATAAAATGCTCTTTTGCAAACAAGTTTGACCTCAGAAATATATTTAATTGAGTCCTTCAATAATAATTCTTCTTGGCCTCGTGATTTGTGTAGAAATTTTAGACCCCACTCTAGTTTTCAGTTTCACCTTATCACTCCAATAAAGTTAAATGCCCATTCTCATAATCATACATTCAAATTCTGGAAATGAAATAGATTTTCTGAAAACACAAATTTAGAAATTTCACAGTGCTAGAAATTGCAGAAATAAAACACAGTAAAATATTTCAGCCACACACAAAAATTGACACTGATTTTTTGTCAATATGACCCTAGAAAAACCCCATACAACTCTTGGAGAAAACCAATTTGAGAGCTCTTCTTTATTTCTGGAAAATGCTTTTACAGAGACGCTGAAAACACAGTAAAAATTACAGCAACCAAAATTATAGACTTATCTTGTTTTCCGTGCTTGTCTTCAACCTCAGAAAATGTGCCAATCAGCAAAATTACAGAACATAAAATTTTGCAGCATTAATGACAGCAATAAATGTTGTACGGCTCCCTCGAAAAATGTGCCAGAACAGCTGTACAGATTTGTACAGCTGCCCTCCTCGAAATATGTGCCCAGAAACTACCTCGAAATCTCGCTGAAGCTAGTGTCTTTTTTCTCGATTTTTGTGCCAAAATATCAACTATACTTCTCGATTTTTGTGCCCAAATTCTGCCACGAACTCTGTACTTAATGTTGATGTCCTCTTCCTCGATTTTCGTGCCTCCCTTTCTTGGAAACTGAGCCTCTTTCTTGCTATACAGATTTTTGCCTTGGGATTTCTGCCAATATCGCTGTTGTACGGATTTGGTGAGTGTCCTTGCTGCTCTCCTCCAACTTCTCACTACTCAGAAATTCTCCTTGCTCTCCTTCTCTCTTTCTCTCAATCTGCTCATGAAAGACTAAATGACATTTTCTCTTCTTTTCCTCCTTTAACCTAACTCTAAGTGACTTTTGGGGAATTCCTAAATCCAATGGCTGAGATAGCTTTAGATTAAGGGCTGAGATTAAATGTGCATTTAATTCTCACTTTCTAATTTTTAATTCACTCCACTTAAATAAAGACCCACTTAGCCTTTTATTTCCATAGTCACTTTTTCACTTTCTAATTTCACATTGACTTTAATAAAGTCACTTTTAAATTAGATTTGACTTTACCACTTATAAAGTCACTTTAGGAGAAAAGTACAAATATATTTGGACACTTTTCCTTAGGCCAAAGATCAAAGCCTTAGGGAACCACTTGTCCTCTGGTACCCAAATTTTAACAATTTTAACAAATATTTAGCCAATTATTGAGCTTCCACATTATCTCATTCTGGGGACTTTGACCATATGTTCGAGGCATAAACTTTGATCAAGCATATCTCCTCAACCTTGAGAAGTTATGTGGCATGCCATCTACCATTGGAATCAGCACGACGAGAGAGTCAATTGAAGATTATCTTGACCCCTAGAACATTGATTTTCCTTGTCATTTTGTCATTGAAGATGTTCTTCTCTACTTCTTGGGTTTGTTAGCCACCACCTATGGGTAGTGTATATAGGAGAACGAATTTCTCCTAGATGGTCCTCAGCCAGCAGACCCTTGCAGCCACCAGATAGCTCGATGTGCCATTATCTACGCCACCTAAGACAGCGATGTGGTCCCTCGCCCATCGATTATGATTGTATGTTTGAAGATGGGCCTCCCAAACTCGAAGGTATGACTTTTCATTGGTATAGTTCGAGTAATTTTCCTTACTTGTCATGGGCACTTTTGGGCATGGATTGGTGGGGGGATTTAGCGGAAAGAGTGGACTAGGTTTGTACTCTTGTCTCAATTTCCCGATCTGATTTTGGTTGCATGGTCACGCTTCCCGACATCGTATACATCACTCCCTTCCACTCATTTTAGCCTCGTTCATCTCTTTTCCCATCCAAGTCCACATCTGTCCACTAGGTTGACATAGGGTTAACCTCCCCAACACTTGTCCACACCTTGGGTCGGGCCTAGAACGATCCCTGGAGGTTGATACAACTACAAGAAAATAAAAAGCATAATTTGGCCACTCTCAACAAGAAGTGGCCCACAAAATGCAAAAGGTGGTTGGGATATACAAATTTAGCACGTGGGAAAAAACCAAACATGAGCTTTTCTCCTTATCCATGGCCATCACCCTAGTTCCTATGGGCCCTAGATGAGCCCCCTCCATCATTAAGGAACCCATGATTGTCCCAAACCCCTGGTGGGCGATGAACTGCCCCACCTTAAAGGGATACTCACTGTTATATATTACACAACATGCTCTCATCCCCTAGAGCCCTCAGTAGTTATGAAGAAAAATCAATCAAAGGCAAAAGGCATATGAACAAGGATAGAAAAACAAAGGTCAGGGTAACTCATGTACCACGATTTGCTCCCTCCTACACTCATATACCCAGGTGTGGGCTTCCCTTATTATAGCTACCCTTGTATCATGACATGTGGTCTGAATGATATTATGATTCCCCTTATCCCCACTATGTTCCATTACTATATCATTTGCCACCTACCACTTGAGGAACGTACCATGGAGATGTCACCCCCTTTAAAGGTTGAAACCACCTAATAGGGTCCTTGATTAACCCCCTTATTGATCTTGGAGACACTTGTACATGCCAAAGCCCACTATCGAAGGGCACGCCACCATGAAGTGCTCCATTGATTCCATGACGTGTAAGCTCTTTTACTTGATTATTCTAATGATTTGTTGTATTGGAGGGCAAGGGAACACATTGGATTGCAAGGTGTGAAAATTCCATAACCCGAATCCTATTGCAACAACTGATATTATTTCTTCTATTTCTTAAATAAATTAAACAAATTATTTGTTGTGTGCTACGGCAAATATCGAAACAAATACACTGCAACCTTCACGAATCAAATATTGCGGAAGAAATAAAAACGTTGAAAGAAATAGATGCACACACATAATATGACACCATTATTTTTGGAATAAGTCCCCAGAAAAACCCAACTCGGGAAAATCGGTGTAGCAGCTGAAGGTTTTAATATTATGCAGTAGTGAAATCTGAGTACAAACCTATGGATGCCCAAACTGGCAATCCAAACAAAGAAATGCTCGCAAAAATAACTAGTGAGAAATTTATCTCACTCCACAAGCGATCTGACATTGACCTCAAATCAAATTGAGATGCTCCTTGCTGACTCTACGTAGTCACTACGTCAGCCTACGCAGTCACTGCGTCCCACGAGATCAAAATTGCGTCTTCTCTAACTGTCTCGTCAGTTGTTGTCTCGAAAACTGATACTCTTTGCCTCCGGACCCTCTACCCAGCTTCTGGCTCAGAATTTCTCCTTCTACCCAGCGAAACAGAAATCTCCACAAGAAGCCTCTGCACTGCCTCTCTGCAATGCACTCACCAGACCTAGAAAATCTTCCTTTGGCTTCACTATCTTTGTCCCTCTCTCACTGCTTCGACCTCACTGAATCACCTCCGGTAACTGAATGTTGCTACTCTAGAGATCGATTTCCCAGCAAAATCGAATGCTCAACTGATTTGGTGTATCTTCTCCAAGCCCCATCGAGTTCTTCTTATAATCCTCCACTGAGACTTTCACAGCCACGATTAAATCTTAAGCAATGGCTACGATTAACTAGAAATCATTCCATGCACATTTCTAGAGAATTCTCACCATGACTTAATTTATTTTAATTAATCATATTTCCTAAGTTTAGACTTAGGAAATATTAAAAATTGACTAATTAATTTAATTAAGTCGTCTCTAGGTGGAATTTCCATAAACGATTTCTGGGTATTGGAGAATACATGTATTCTAGCCTCTGTGCCAAATCTTGTGTCAAGAACACAACCGATGCTACAAAAAATAACACAGGGGGATCTCCATTTGGTGCTTTGTCTCCCTATACAAGGTCCTAGCCCTCCAGAGGGCCACAATAGCACTTGTAGAGTGAGCGTTGAGAGCCATGGGCCTCCACCATCGCAGAGAGTACTTCGTGGATCCCCTGCACCACTCACTGATTGCTCGTGTTCCACCTTTTGGATGAGGATGAGGCACCTGGTTCGCCATGCCCATCTAGCTCCACACTTGCACCATACACTTGGAAGATGATCCGGGGTCCAGATGAGGGCTTATGTCGTCATCATCATAGCCCTTACAAATGGTTTACAGGCATTTTCGATCCACTTGGAGACCCATGAGGAGGTCCTTGTGCCCCCACACCACTTGGGAGCACCACAGGGATTTTCTTGGAAAAGAAGGGGCCAACCCCTTGTCCACTATGTTTGAAGTTCATTCTCACATCTTCGCACACTCTGGACTTCATTAGGCTTCCTCAAAGGCCCAATAACTCACTTTATTGATCATTCTACCCTCTTGGGAGGGTTATTATTATGTTATTTAGCTATCTTGGTGGGCTTGTCACCAAGGGATGTTATTATTTCACATTATTTTATTATTTGGGGCTCGATTAGGCCAAATTAGGCAAATCGAACTCATTAGTGATTGTATAAATACAAGTGAGGTGATTCATTTTGATCATCATCACTTCGATTGGGATTTAGTAGCTCTTGAGAATTTCGCATTCCCCTTTGGAGGACGAGTTTGGATGTTATGGATGGATTTTGATGTTTGGATCTATTTCTCTTATCTTGGAGCTTCATTATTGGCATAATATGATGATTGGATATACTCATTTCTACATGTAAGTGATATTTTCATGTTTATTCTTGTTATTTACTTTGTCACATGAATGTTGTTGGGATTTTCGGCGTTCGCTATACAAGTCTGGAATTTACTGCTTTCCTATACGAAATTGTGGAAATTTTGATCTTTTGTAGTGTTGCATCATTGCATGGGCCATGTATTAATGGGTGAATGTTCCTAGAGATTATTTTGTTGAAATACATATTGATATGTCATCAATTATTGCATATAGAAGTATAAAGATCTCAAGTAGTTGCTCTCATGTCCTAATTCCATGCAAAGTTGCTTGAAGACCTCCTTGATTGGGTAAACCTCCTCCAAACCAAAAATTCTACGTGATTCCATCTCTCCCAAAGGATAAGGCACAAATCCCCCATAGGTGGTCACCTTTAAACGAATATTTCTCTCACCACTCCTTCTCCTTCTAGGCCTAACCTCCATAGGTCACCTACAGCATCATTTTTCTCCCATTGTAGCCATCAAAATTATTTGATCTCTTGTCCATAACTACGCTAGGGTTTTCTCTAGAGGCCCTTCAAATTTCAATGAAATTCTGACAATGGGATCTCGAGATATTGCAAGCCCCAGCTCACGGATTGTTTCTTGCCATAGGTTTCCCTTGGCTAGTGTCCTCATTTGGATCATTGCATTCATTTCTCAAGAGAAAATTTATCCTTTGATCCTCTTCTCTTCCACAATTAGGTTACGCCCCTCTTTCGCTAATTTAATCCACATCCTCGACCTAATTTTGGGTCCACTTGGTCCCGTGTGATGCCACAACCTTACAACTCTAATTCCACAAAGTTCACATAAAGACCAATTCTCCATAAGTATTTCTAGGGTTAGGAATCATCTTTACAAGATACATCCCCAAACCCTAGCCTCGAGAATCCTCTTATCCCTTCCTAGAGAGCATATCACCTTGCCTCCTGAGCAAGAAAGCCATATAATTGAGTCTCTCTTGTGAATAGGCCTTCGGAATCACTCCCTATCCTCTTATTGATCCATTCATCTAGTGATTCCCCCTATACCGGGTCTCTTCACATCAGTGAAAGTCCGTAAAGAGCAGGGAACCTTCGCTGAAGTGACAATGGGATATTGCTCCATTGTTGCCCTTGACCTAGTAGTTGCTCTAAAGGATCCCCTCCTAGGACCCCTGCAAGTTTGAGCAGTAACAAGGTTGACATCAATGCAACCAAGTTTCACTATCTAGACGTGTGGAAGTCACCCAAGACCATAAATCTTTGCAAATTCACTTTAAGGATTAATTAAAATGAAGTGCTTTTTATAAAACTAAGTTTATGAAATGTCAAGATTTTTGCAATAGCAAATTAGATGAATCTTAACCGTTGATATCAAGTCAGGTGAGAACTAATCTCAACCCTCAATCGCTTTGGAGATTAGGGTTATGGATTCAGTCAACAACTCAGGACTATAAAAGCAAGGGTAGGTGGAGAAAGACAGACAGTGAACACAGGAGACATTGAGGTTTTGAGTAACAAAGGACAGTGATTCAAGGGGATCTCAGCAAAAGTGAAATAGGACTTTCATCTAAATATCAAGTCCAAGGGAGAAAATCTACAAGAGAGAAATTCTGCAGCAAAGGAATCATTTCCAGCACAGGCCGTACAGCAGGTTTGCAGAGACAGCAGCAAGTGACCGCAAGAGGAAGGCTATACAAAGGTTTGCAGGGATGTGGTACTGCAAAGTGGCACATGCAATGGGCAGGTGTACAGCAGCGTACGACTCTTGCGTGTGTGACGAGCAGGCCATACAAGCCACACAGGTTAAGCAAACAACAAATCACCAGGTGTTTCAGAGGCTAAATTCAAAGGGCGATACAGCCATGCAGGTGTCCAAAAAAAATATGTTTTTGCTGCAATTGTATTTTTCATCAGTGGGCAATTTATTTCCCATGCTGGGAAGCCCTTGTATGCTGAGAATTTAATTTAGACAACATCAGATTTTGAAGCGTAGAAATTCTGTGTGCATGTGTGAAATTGGTGTCTACTTGCTTCAGTTGAAAAAAAATTATTTGCCAGTTAAAATTCTTGCAGCGCACTGTATTCACTCGACTGTTGTTTATGTTAATTTACTGGGAAATAACTCGCCAGGTGTTGGGGTTAAGTAAATTTAACAATATTTATCATTATATTATATAACATTTTATAAGTTAGGACCCACGAGAAGTAGAACAGTCAGCGATAGGGTCTTCTACTAAGACATTGCTTGGTTCAAAACCCCGTGAGTACACAAAATCCAACCATGTTAAGGATTTGTGTGGCCCTGAACGGGTGCAACCCCTGGGTGATTTTTCTGGCTCAGATGCCCCCAGTTTGAGGTTTCTTAGCCAAAGGCTAGTCCCACAAGTCACAAACAAACTAGTAAACAAAAAAAAACTATATATGATGAGTTAGTTATATTCTTTGTTACGAAATCATCCACAGAGATATTTCTATTCTTTGTCTAGGTTTCCTACATTTTATCGACCATTTATTCACTCTTCTCTCAACTCTCTGCATCCAACATTGGCCTCATCGAAAAGAACCCTATGGCACTGACCCCAACCTCTACTTCATCCAAATGATCCTAGATTCCTGACCTCAATATGGTCCAATAACCGCATATATATGAAGGTATGTACAATAGCAAGGAAAATTTTCACTCATATTTCTTAACTCAGTTCTCAATCTTGTATGTGGATATACAATAATCTTATCAAATTGAATACAAACCCTCAGGCAATTTATCGATCCATAGCTTAGCTTTGTTTTCCCCAAACTTGTTAATCAAGTAATAGCTCAGCATAGTCATGATTCACATTCAACAGTTCATTCAAATGTTCACCTTTTCTTACAAACAAGTGTAACCTCATCTGTTAAGCCATTTCGCAAGACCCACTCAGATGCATTCTAAACACCTGCCATGAGTTCCTGTAAAGAACTGTACAATAGCTGATTTAAGAATCATGTGATTCCACTTAGCCTAGTTCTTATGGCATCGCCAACTTTATGAGCTCATATCATTTCTCGATCTGAGCTTTGATGATCAACTTGCCTGTCATCCTCCCATGTTCAGTTTAGTCAACAACAAAACCAAAAGTTGTTTACGATCATTAATTTGCTCATGTTATAAAAATACTAATAGGGAAAGAGGTCATATTCTTGAGATACAAGTGAAGTCCAATGGGGATGAGAAGTAAATATAAGTGGGTTATAAAAACAGACCATGAATTATTAATAAAGCATCTATTAACATCTTCCGTCTGACCACTACATAAAATCATTTAAGCAGCTTGCTGGACTAGTTCCACACTTTGAGTTCAATAGGTCAGACTCTGGTCTAACCATGTTACACATCAACCTGTCATCCCAGCAGAGATAAGGAGATCTTGTTAAAGATATGGCAAGCATGCTGAGAAAGGCAAGTCCATGCAGTTCTAGTGCATGTATAGGATGATAATATTGAATCTTGGAGGAAGAGAAGTAGGTCATTATTAAATTATAATTATAATATAAAAGGAAAACAGTGGGCATATAAAAAGTTAGATTTAACCACAAGATCTATGCCACAAGTTTGTCGCCCAAGTTTTGTTTACTAGTGTATAAAGAGAATTAAAAATAGTAAAGTAGAAATTCACTACATGCAACAACCAGGGTAAGTGAAAGTAGAAATGGATGGTCAAAATAACATGAATTTCAGTCAGCATTATCAGAGTTGTCTTTGTGTCTTAGATTATTGCGCTGTATTTTGTGGAATTGTTGATTTCCCAACTAATAATTTACATCCTCAGGAACAGTAAGCATGAAGGCAGAGCTTGTAGTTTGACAAAGGCTGAAAAAAAAACATGACTAAATGTTATTAAATGAGTTAAAACCTTCAGAACAGACCTAGGATCAATATCTTTCAATAATTCTGTGTAATGTTTGGTTTAAATTTGAAAAGAAATGGTGGAACACAAAAATTTCTTATAGAATTATCTAGCTATTTTCACAAGGAAGATCAATTGTAATATTTTGATAATATATTTCCATTCTAATTTATCCATATAAATAAATAAAAAATATCCCAATAATTTCTAAACCTTCTTGTTTTTAAACAAAGTAAAATGCCAAGGCATAAAATAAAAAGATAAAATACCTGCGTTCTGGTTTTAGCCAGCGCTCGCCCTCTTCTAGCAGCCAGGTAATCTTCTCGCATGTTGTCATTATCTCTCCCATGGAAGCATCCACAATTGTCTTGCCTGTATCTCTTGCTGATATCCTGATAAATAAGAAAGGAAACAAAAGGAAAGCATGAAACAGAAGGGCAAAAGAAAGAAAAACAATCGAACAAAAGAGGAAAGTTTTGCTTCATGTTAGCAAAGAACAATATTAGAAAACCTACTCAACTTAAAAGAAACAAAAAAAATATCGTTAGGCATGGAGGACATTAACTGATGCAAACTAAATTTCAAACACAGATTTCATTATGCCAGCTATTACATAGAGATCTCTTTTTCCAATCAAATCAAAACCCAGTGATAAAATAACTAATTTGAATGTTACTATGAGGAGACCCGTTATAAATACTAGGCAAGGTGCCCTTTAATATGAAGAGATGTGTCTCTTTGATAAGACACACCTTTACATCTTTTCATTAATTATTATTTACTTTTATGTTTGTTACATTGCCACCCTCTTACGAGATGCTTTGTCATCAAAGCATAATGAAAATGATTCTCTCTACTTGCACACGCCACTTCAGCATGTACAATTCATCAGTATTACTATCTTGGAATCGGGGTTTATTCATTTCCCTTTTAGATATTTTTTTAATATAAACTATAATTTATTTATTTATTTTATAATATTATTTTCTTTTATTTATTATACATTAATATATATATATATATATATATATACATTTAATTAATTAATTCTGCTTTTATTTTTTATTTTTCTGTTTTAAAATGACTTTATAAAAATTTATTGTAATGTAACTTTATAATTGAATAAAGTTACTTTATAATGACTTTATAAGGTGATTTTTTGTTAAAGTTGTTTTAATTATTTTGTTATGCCCAATAGTCACAATCACAACTAGCAGGGGCTTCTTTGACCGAGATGAGCTTTTCGGTAAAACACTGTTAAGTGTGAGTTCCTCCGACTCAAATAACATGAGTATGTGCAAACCCAGAAAACGCATTCTTTGGCTACAAGGCTAGATTGATCCTTGAATTGCGACATCGTAATTTGTAATGAGAGCGTTCATATGATAACAGTATTGTGATTCAATAGAAGGGTGGTGACTTTCCATCACCAATCAATTAGTGGTTGCCAAAATCTTCACAGCAACATTCCAGTTCTTGGGGTCAATTAACCATGCAAGTATTCATTACTGGGATGTGCAGTGCGTCATCTTCACTGCAGAGAATAACACTAACACATGTTCTTCCTCCAGAGGAATGTTGTTGTTAGGAGTGGCTCTATCAAGGGTAAAGTGGATGGAAATCATACACCCAATCCCGCTTACAGATGTGGGAAGCAGACACCAGTCGCCTAGCTGTCAATCAATGTATGAAAAACAAAACAATAACTTTGGTTGTTTCGGGTCCTGTTTCTCTGCAGGAGTGACAGTTGACTGGGAATTGCAATCACAATTTGTTGTGGCAATCCAATCTACTTAAACTGATCCCACTTCCTCAATACATATTGTACCTTCCTTGTTACTTTTGGTCCATTTACCACACAACCATCGAGTATTTTTTAAAACCGATGATGAACTGCCCCGGACACGCTGCCCTGGAAAGTAAGGATAATGGAGTTTGTTTGGAATAAGGCAGTCAGGGTGGACCTTCAATAATTTGTATTATGATCCATCATCAATTATAACTATCACATTATCATCCACTCATCGATTCTTCCCACCCAAGGTCCATGAATAACATAATCATCGGGCAAAAACGCCTTTATTCAATGAAGATCTCTATTGGAAACATTTCTTATAGTAATTGATGTGGGAGTTAACAAATCTACTATAAGATCCCCATTAATAACTATGCCTCTCTGTCCAAATGGATCTAAAGTTATTGCCACAATATCACCATGGAAGAACACCCTATCAATCACCTCAAGGTCGTTGATTTTCTCGATACTCTCAGAAAGATTCATCCAAAAAATCCATGCACAGTCTACTAGAAAGGTTCGCCTTCATCCTCATCTTCATTGTCACTACGGGTGCTATCTGAATATGAGTCATCTGCAATTTTGATTACCATCCCAATTAAACCTTTGTGTTTTGTACATTAGACTCTGTCTTCTTTGTGCAAGCCTACATCAAGGCTAGAACTGTGTTCTCCTTGTTGTTCTGGCCTAGAACTGCGTTCTCTCTTGTGTTGGAAACCTTGTGAAGGGCAAACTTGGATTATTGGGTTGCCACTAATGGGGTTGTCACTCTGATCCTTGCCCTCTCTGTTTAAGTTGTATCATAATCGCAGACTAAGTGGGTAGTCCCTATGGATGAAGAGATGAACTACTTGTTGGAAACCAACAAGTAAAGGAGACACAATTGAATGGCCTAGCAACATGGTTAAAATTGATGGCCAAGTATGGGTATTTAGCACCACTTGATTAGATTTATTGAGATTGTCAGTTACAGACCAGTGCCTTAAAAATTGATTACTTGCAAAACTTTAATTAGAATTCCAAGTACCGGATGAATAGTTGTTGCAGTATCAAATTCTATCCAATATGAAGTGCGGGACCTAGATTTATGTGAGATGCAAGCTCTTGGTTACTTTTAATTGTATGCCTAATATAGATTTATCCTTCTTCTTGATTATTCTGGAACTAGTCCCGAACACAAGTTGTAGAGAGAAGTCCAAGGGAAGGAAGCTAAGGCCTCATTAACAATAACTCTCGTGGAGTTCTAACCACCAAAGTACCTTCGTTCCTACAAGGGATTGCCCACAAGGGAACTGCAAGATCACTGTATTGTTGATTTTTGTAGCATCAGATGTACTCTAGCCTCGAGATTTTGCAAAGAGGCTAAGACACATGCATTCTCCAAAACCCAAAAATCGTTTGGAGAAATTCCACCTGGAGATGATTTAATTAAAATAATTAATATTTTTCATGTATTCCTAAGTCTAAACTTAGGAAATGAGAATAATTAAAGGGTATTAATTAAAACGGGTGTGAATCTTCTAGATAAAGGCGTGGCTCGAGTCCTAGATAATCTGAGCCATTGATTAAGATCTAATCTTGGTCGTTGATTTGTCAACGAGGGATTATAAAAAGCAGCTCGATGGGCACTTGGAAGTTGGAGAACACAATTCAGATTTGCACAGATCGATTTTGCAGGGAGATCGAATTCTCAAAGAGGCGGTGATGAGTTGCTAGAGAGAGATCGAGTGAGATTGTTGCAGTGAGGGGCAGAGATAGTAAATCGGAGGAAGTTTTCCAGATCCGGGGAGTGCAAGGCAAAGAAGACGTTGAGAGTCACAGAGAGGTTGCGCAGTGCCACGCAAAGGGAGTGTAGAGCTTCAGAGGGAGTCTGCAATATTGTTGGGAGACAGTCGAGATCTCGTTCCGGAAGCCAGGGTGTGAGTCTGTATGAAAATTTCTTAATCTAAAAAACCCTACTATTAAATCTCGATTTACTTCTCCTACTTAAACATACAAGTTATTAATCTGAATATTCAAAATTAACAGCGAAGTAAATACAATTAACAGCCTACACATACAGATCATTTACTGAATAGCGTTATGACAAAGTGACACACAGATATTTCGGACAAATGTCCCAGGAAAAACCCAATGCGGGAAAATTGGTGCAGCAGATATGAGGGTTTATTATTATTAAGCAGCGATTTTTGAGTACATCTAGGGTGCCATAAACTCGGCTCACCCAATAGAGAAAACCTCGGCAATTAGAGAAAATGTGAGATATACCTCACTCTTGCAAGTATTGGCTGATCCCGATGAGAAATTGGTGAAATCCCAGCTAGCTCTGTGCAGCTACTGCGTCAGCCTATGTAGCCTGGACTGAGTGACTGCGTCACCCTAGCTCTGCATGGATCTGCTTCTCTCGGATCTCGGTTTCAGCCCTGCTGGCTCAGAAACCCTTGCTTCCGGCAAAATTTCAGACTTCTGCTTGGAGACACAGCGTTGCCCCTGCGTGAGCCCTGCATGGGATTGCATCACCCTCCTGAGGGACTACGTCACACCCTCTGATGGCTACGTTGTCTCCACTGCGTCTTTGTTGCCCTTACTATGCACTGTACTCTTGCCCCTCCTGGCCAATCACTGCATTTGCCCCTCACTACAACTCTGAATCACTCAAATCTTATCTTCGTCTGAGCACTACTCCGCTAGAAGAATTCGATCTCTTAGACTCTATGTGTGTGTCCTCCAACTGACCCCAAGCCTTTCCTTTATACTTTTCTCATTGACACATCAACAGTCTTGATCTAATCTTTTATCGATGGCTCAGATTAAAAGATTGCTTAATCCGCGTTACTTAGAACATTTCATCACATGTGTTTAATTAATTCACTTTAATTTTTCTAATTCCCTATATTAGACTTAGGGTCCTCATTAAAAAATTAATTATTTTAATACCTCACACACGAGATAAAATTTCTCCAAACGCTTTTATGGGTTTTGGAGGTCTTGTGTATCTTAGCCCCTCCACAAAATTTCAAGGCTAGAGCACACCCGATGCTACCTCAAAATCTCAACACTCCCTCTTAGCACGGAGTCTACTCTAGCAATACATCCACACCATGTATCGCAAGATCTCGGCATCGGTCTCTATGTTGTTGATGCTTGGCCTGCTGCCCTTCATCCACTGCGTTGTTGCTTTCTGTACCGCTGCCCATGTCACTACCACTAATTCACTTCTACATCTGTACTACAGCTCCCTCTCAATTTGCTGCATAATGCTGCCCATAGCACTGCCACTGCTAACTGTTGCACTGCAACTCAGTTGCGGAGAAGTAAGCAACTAAAGCACCCCTGCCCAATCATTGACAGACAAGTCAACCTGCATCTCATCACTGAAGCTCCCTTGGCTGCTGCTTTGCGTTGTCCTCTAGAAGCCACTGCGCTGCTACAGCTATGCACTGTGTAAGCATTGCCCCCTCTACGTTGTTGAAGTCCCATCAGCCCCTCTGCGTTGCTACTTCTACGTTGTTGTTGCCTCTGCATTGCGCTGCTGCTTCTACATTGTTGTTACCTCTGCATTGCGTTGTTGCTTCTACGTTGTTGTTGCCTCTGCATTGCGCTACTCACTCTACAGCATCCCAGCTCTGCCCTCCGCTTCACTGTGATCTCCCGCACCCACTGCTCCACTTGTCTCGCTACCATCTTAGGGCTCTCGTAGCTCATATGTGATCCAAGAGTTGGGCACCTCAAGGATCCTGCCAATCCATCTGTAGCTACTCTACAGATCCATGTCACCCCACTTTCGTGGCTCATGAGCACTTATGGCTACATCATCATCACTCCCATCGTCCTTTGCTGCTGCGGCCTTGGATTCAGAAGATCCCTTGTCCTTCTTCTTAGGACAAGTGCTGGCGAAGTGTCCAAGTTCGCCACAATTAAAGCACCAAACCTTGGATAGGTCCCGCTTCTTCTTCCCTTGCTGCCTTCGTTCCTTTGATGCAAGGGTTGCATCCTCCTCCTCTTCTTTCTTTACCTTGACTGTTTCGTTGTTGCTGCTTTGCCTCTTGGTAAATATCCTGATTTCCTCCTGACGGAGAATTGCCCACATGTCTGCCCAGGATGGTAACGCTGCTCTGCCCAAGATGCTTTGGACAAACGTTTCCCACTCCTCGGTGACTGTATTCAGGGCAATCCTCACCAAGAGCCCTTCATCCGGAGTCGCACCCACGACAATCAATTGATCAGGAACAACCACATCTGATTCTCCAGAAGCATCTTCCTTTGGATAGAGCCTCCTTGATACATCGCCTCCAAAGTTGTCCACGTCTCATTTGTCGTGTTCTTCTCGGCAATATGTGGCACGACGTGATCTTTGACTCTGTCCATGATCAAGCGCTTAGCCCGCGCCTGATTCTCCTTGAATTTCTTCAAAGGATCTGGATCAGCAGACACATCTAGGACATTCTCAGCATGGTCCTAGATGTCGTACTCATCCAGGATTGTTAGGATCCTGGCCCTCCAGATAACGACGTTGGGCATGCCATCCAAGCTGTCCTGATCTCTTAGTCCATGAGAAGCCATCTTTTCTTGAATCTGTCAGAACAGATACTCCTCTCCCTCTTTCTGCTGCAACAGCCAACAGAAATATTGGATCTGGGTTTCTTGGCGATTAGAAACCCTCTATAGTAGTTGCCCTCTCCGACAATTGATTTCCCTCCTAGAAATCCTCAACCAAAAACTCAACTGAACAGATCTCTACGATCCTCCTGATCGAATCTTAGATCTGTTTGGCGCAGAACTGTTGAGCAACTGTCCTCTCGCTCTTTGTCAACTTAGCTAGGAACGATTTTGCACCAGCAGAATCTCCACCACACAAGCAATTGTTGAAGATCTAAAGCCCTGCTTTCGGACCACAGCAACTCAAAACTGGATTGTGTCGCTCTGGCTAGCTTCTGTATGAGAAGACTGGCTCAGCGCAACGTAGGCTGCTCCTATGCCCCTCTGGAAGGCATTGTGTTGTCTCTGTGTCACCCAGGTGGGACTGCGTCATCCCCTTCGTAGCCTCTGTTGGCACTACGTCCTCTTGATGCTACACTGCCCTCTCAAGAATTCTGCTGCTTTAGCTACTCTCTGCAGCAAAAATTTCTTGAGTTGATTTTGCTGGAGATTCAGCTTGATATGCAAGGCTTTGATACCATGTGAAAAATTCTTAATCTAAGAAACCCTATTGTTAAATCTCGATTTGCTTCTACTTGATTAAACATACGAGTTATTAATCTGAATATTTAGAATTAACAACAAGGTATTGGCACTGCGTCCTCTTGATGCTACGCTGCCCTCTCAAGAATTCTGCTGCTTTAGCTGCTCTCTGCAGCAAAAATTTCTTGAGTTGATTTTGCTAGAGATTCAGCTTGATATGCAAGGCTTTGATACCATGTGAAAAAATCTTAATCTAAGAAACCCTATTGTTAAATCTCGATTTGCTTCTACTTGATTAAACATACGAGTTATTAATCTGAATATTTAGAATTAACAACGAGGTAAATACAATTAACAACCTACACATACAGATCATTTACTGAATAGCATGCTCATATGACAAAGTGACACAGAGTTTTCGGATAGATGTCCCCGGGAAAACCTAATGCGAGCAAACCGATGCAGCAAATATGAGGGTTTATTTTTATTAAAGAGCAGTTTTTGAGTACATCTAGGGTGTCATAAACTCAGCTCACCCAACAGAGAAAACCTCGGCAATCAGAGAAAATGTGAGTATACCTCACTCTCGCAAGTCCCAGCTGATCTGGATGAGCAATTGGTGAAACCCCTCCTAGCTTTGTGCAGCTACTGCATCAGCCTGCGTAGCCTGGACTGAGTGACTACATCACCCTAGCTCTGAGTGGATCTACTTCTCCCAGATCTCGATTTCAGCCCTGCTGCCTCAGAAACCCTTGCTTCTGGCAGAATTTCGGACTTTTGCTTGGAGACACAGCGTTGCCCCTGCGTGGACCTGCTCGTTTTTTAAAACTCAGACTCGGGTTCTGAAACAGCCAAGGGTCGGCTCCGACTCCGACTCCGACTTGGTATCGATTCGACCGGTTCGGTTTCAATGAGTCGATCTTTGTAAAAAATACGTTAAATATTAATTTTATTTTTTTTTTAAACATAATTTTAAAGATTTTCATTCATGTTTCCAAACAAAAAGCATTACAATATAGACAAAAGACAACATATGATCAAAGTAGGCTCATGAATATATCCATTATATCAAAATTGCACCCAGTGCATTGTCCAATACATGATGATGATATAGAGATCAGAGCAAAAAACATAACCAAGGAGGCTCTAAATGGCCTCTACAACAAAAAAACATGAATAGTCACTACTGCCAGACATTTGACAAGGCAATATCCTCTGGCTCAAACTCTGAACGAGAGGGGGAAACCACTCACTCCTCCTCATCATCAACATCCTCAACTAGAACTGTAGCACGTTGAGCCTGAGATAGACGAGCTATGCACTTCCGTCGTGGTTGACTAGAGGAAGTGCCTGCGGCTGCAATTAGAGGACTTGGGACTGGTTAGAAGGCTGCATAAAACCCTAACAGCAAAGAAAAATCCATTTTGAAGTTCAATTTGGAGGTTGGGTGGGGTCCACGGCCGGCTTGGACTGGCTCGGTCGGTTTAGCTTGGGCTCGGCCGAGCCAGCCGATTTGTGACCGAACCGGCCGAGTCAGTGACCGGCTCGGCCAATTCGGTCACAAACCGGCCCCCGAATCGGTTTTTTCTACCGAGTCGGTCCGACCGGGGGTCTGGCTCGGTTGGCTCGGCCGATTTGGAGCCGGTCCAGCCGATTTTTAAAACTATGGGGCCTGCGTCACCCTCCTAAGGGACTACATCACACCCTTTGATGGCTACGCTGTCTCCATTTCATCTCTGTTGCCCCTGCTCTACACTGTACTCTTGGCCCTCCTGGCCAATCACTGCATCTACCCCTCACTGCAACTCTGAGTCACTTAGATCTGATCTTCGTCCGAGCACTGCTCCGTCAGAAGAATTCGATCTCTTAGACTTTGTGTGTGTGTCCTCCAACTGACCCCAAGCCTTTCCTTTATACTTTGCTCGTTGACACATCAACGGTTGTGACCTAATTTTTTATCGACGGCTCAAATTAAAAGATTGTTTGATCCGTGTTACTTAGAACATTTCATCACATGTGTTTAATTAATTCACTTTAATTTTTCTAATTCCCTAAGTTAGACTTAGGGTCCTCATTAAAAAATTAATTATTTTAATATCTCACACACCAGGTGAAATTTCTCCAAACGCTTTGTGGGTTTTGGAGGTCTTGTGTGTCTTAGCCCCTCCACAAAATTTCAGGGCTAGAGCACACCCGATGCTACCTCAAAATCTCAATAGTCTGAAGGGCCAGAAATTCGAGTTTCCAGACAACAAGAGATCAGAAGGAGGAGCGATGCAATCCCAAGAGTTGTGATGCAGTGATTGCGTAGGCAAACACAGTTACTGCGTAGAGACAACGCAACTCTTCTCCAGGCAAATCAATATCGGGTTTCCTGTGACAGTGTGAGATTTTCTCACTAACTCTTTCGTTGGTATTTCTCGTATCGGATACCCAGTTTGAGCATCCAACGAATTGTACTCAGATTACTACTGCATAATAATTAAAACCCTCAGCTATTGCACCTGTTTTACCAAGTTGGGTTTTTCTGGGGACGATTGTCCAAAAAATAACGGTATTCTTGTGTGTGTTTCTATCTTTCCTGCGTTGTATTTTTCGCAGTAGTTTATGTTGTGTAGGTTGCAGTGTATTTGATTTCGATATTTACCGTAGTACACGATAAATAATTTGTTCAAGTAATTAACAAATAGGAGAAATCTAATCAGTTGCTGCAGTAGGATTTCATTAGTGAAATTTTCACACGTATTAAGTTTTAACTATGGATGAGGGTCTATACTTCGCAAATTGTTTGAAGGTGGTCATATCTTTTTACAACCAAGCTTATGCTTGAAGGTAAATTTTTTAAATACACTTCTAGTCCTAGAATGAAGATGCAAGAAGATGCAAGATATGAGCGAATGCTTCAGTGAGATTATCAAGCACTTCAACAAGACAAATTATTTGAGATTCCAAACACTTATAGTGATATTCAATATGAGAACAATTAGGTGAAGCACTTGAAGAGAAATTGAATCAAACACAACAGCAATTTCACTTATCCAAGATACTAGTTAGATTCCTCCTGCAAGATAAACTTTAGAGCACAATAATGACAGCAATCAATTAGAGACAATATCCTCTCATTACCTACGTTATAAACCAATCAGATACAAGAGAAAGATGCAACTTCTATTAAGCACAATAAAGAGCAAGCATAAGGAAATAAGACATTGTTAACAATGATCTTTAAATAAAACTAACGCAATGAGATGTCAAGAATGCAATGATGCAAGAGTTAGTATGCAAGAGCAATAGTTTATCCTTAAAACCACAAGAGAGACAAATGCACCAATGTCTTTATCATTCAATGAACACTAAGGAGATGCACACAACCTCAGTAAACACTCATGCAAATCAAATCAGCCACTTGCCACTATGAAAACAAACCCAAAAAATTACTAAAACAATGATGAATAAGCCCTTAAATCAGCACTTTGTGAAAATTCCTAAATCTAGAATCCTGTTGCAGTAACTGGAAAATATCACTTAATTGTTATTCATTAGTTAACAATTTATCTATCGTTTTCTACGGCAAAAACTGAATACATCACACTGCAACCTTCACTACCTAAAAATTATATGAGGAAACAAGAACTGAGCAAGAAGAAAAATAGACACAAATATGACATCATTATTTTTGGAAAAATGTCCCCGAAAAATCCAATGCGAGAAAACTGGTGCAGCAGCTGAGGGTTTGTATTATTAAGCAGTAGGTCTGAATACAATCTAGGATGCCTTACTGGCCGCCCATACAGAGAAAATAATTGACAGACAGTTAGTGAGAAAATGACCTCACACTAACACTGGAGATCCAGCACTAACACAACCCTTAACTGACAAGCCCTGTGCTACCTCTGCACAGACCTGCGTCACTCTGGCTGGGGACTGCGTCACTCCCTTCGGTCGATCTTTCTGCTGGTTGGATGTTGATCTTCTGCATCTCCGGTCTCACATCCCGACTTTTCAGCACTGGATCTGACTGATCCTCAGCAAAATAGCGGATCTCTTCAGAGGCTCAACGCTGCCTCTGTGTTGCCTAACGTAGTGCCTATGCTACCTCTTCTACATCCCCTTCTCTGCCTTCTCTGCTAAATATTCCCAGCTCAGGAAAAAACGCCAAACGGAACTATCTCTGCCCCTCACTATGTAGAATCAACTCAATGATCTCTCCGGCTGCTCTACACTACTCACTTGAGAAATTGATCTCTAGACTCTCTCCGATGTGTTTTTCAAATGCCCATTAAACCTTCTCTTATAACCTTCTCGTTGAGAAATCAACAGCCTGGATTAATACATAATCAAGGGCTAAGATTAACTTGACTTGATCTTCGTCTTTTTCTAGAAGATTTGCACCCATTTCTATTAATATACTTTAATTATTTTAATTCCCTAAGTTTAGACTTAGGCTCCCATTAAAAATAATTAATTATTTTAATAAAACCCCATCCGAGTGGAATTTCCCAAAACGCTTTCTGGGTATTTGGGAATACATGTGTTTAAGCCTCCCTGCAAAATTTGAGACTTAGAGCGCATCCGATGCTACCAAAAATCAACACTCCCTCTTAGCGAGGAATGTGCTCTAGTAATGCATCCTGCTGAAGCATTACACTGATTTGGTAACATCTCCCTCTGTGTTTATGATGCCTGACATTGTTGTCCACCAACTACTGTGTTGTTGCATCTATGTTGTTGCTTGTGAAAATGCAAAGTCTGGAATCCTACTGCAGCCAACTGAAATTACTTCACCTACTTGTTATTAAATTTACAAGTTATTTACAGTGTTCTACTGAAAATACTGAAACAAACTACCACTGCAGCCTTCACTTAATTAATTAAATATGTTGAAGCAAGAAACTGAGCAATAAAGAAAACATCACATAGGACACCATTGTTTTTTGACAAACATCCCCGGAAAAACCCAATGCGGGAAAACCGGTGCAACAAACCAGAGTGTTTTATTATTAAGCAGGAGTTATTTCTTAATACAATCTTTGGATGCCTTTCTGGCAATCCAATACAGAGAATATCACTCGGCAAAAGAAATGAGTGAGATTACCTCACTTTACACTGCAAGTCTCGGTTGATCCGGTAGCAGAAACAACAACCTCCCAGCACCCTTTGCACTGCCTTTGTGTCGTAATTACATGAGCTTGTGTCAATGGCTCTAGGAGACTGCGTCACTTACTCTGCTGGATCGATTTGCTCTCAGGAGCCTCGAATCTAGCCCTCCCGTCTCAGATCTTCAATCTCCCAGCAAAATCTCGCACTACTGCTCGAAATGGACTGTGTTGCTCTACGTGTGGCCTTTGTGGCCCTGTTTCATGTGAAAATTTCAAGATCTAGATCTGGAATCCCTACTGCAACAAGTTGAACTACTTCTACTTACAAATCTGATTTAACAAGTTATTTAAAGATTACTTCTTAAAATATAGAAGCAGTTACTGAAGCAGCCTTCACCCATTAAAATATTTGTGAAAACAGAAATTTGAGCAAGAAAAATAACACACACACGAGACACCGTTGTTTTCAGACAAACGTCCTCGAAAAAACCCAATGCAGGAAAATCGATGCAGCAGATCTAAGGGTTTTATTTATTAATCAGCAGTTAAACTGGATACAACTTTGATTGTCTCACCGGACAAATCAATTACAGAGAATACTAACAGAGAAAGAAATCAATGAGTATGCCTCACTCTGCAAGTCCCGGCTGATATGGTAGCTAAACTGACAAAACCCCAGCTCCCTCTGTGTTGCCTTTGCGCAGTAGTTGTGTAGCCCTGCGTAGGGTCAGATCCGGAACTGCGTCACCCCTTCTGCGTGATCTTTATGAAATCAGACTTTTCTGCTGAATAACTGTGATGCCTCTGCGTGGCCCTGCATCACCCCTTCTGGATGTTGTGTCACTCACTCTGGGCTCTGCGCAGACTCCTCTTCGTCTTCCTCTGTCTCTTTATTGTTGATCCTTGGCCCAGAGAATATCCTCCTACCAAAAATTGTTTGTGCCCCTCAACTACGCTAAAGAATCACTTAGATCGAAGTTTTTGTCTGAGCACTGCTCCGTCAGAAAATTCGATCACTTGATCCTTTCGATGTATCTTACAAATGACCCTCAAGTCTTCCTTTATAGTCTTCTCGTTGAGATTTCAACGGTCGAGATTAGATCTCCAATCAACGACTAAGATTATATTAGACTTGATCTACTTTTTCTAGAAGTTTCACCCACATTTTACATTAATACTCATTAATTATTTTAATTTCCTAAGTTAGACTTAGGGTCCTTGTTAAAAATAATTAATTTTTCTTATAAAACTATTTCTAGGTGGAATTTCCCAAAACAATTTCTGGGTTATCTGTAATGCATGTGCCTAAGCCTCTCCACAAAATTTGAGACTTTTGGGGCACATCTGATACTACCACAAATCAACACTCCCTCTTAGCGAGGAATGTGCTCTAACCAATGTTTTAAAAAACGGAATCGGTCAGCTACCAGGTCGAGGTAATGACTCGGTAATGACTCGGAATCGGTAATGACTCGGTCGACCAGGTTTCAATGACTCGGTCATGACTCGGTTTTTGTAAAAAATACATTAAATATTAATTTTTTTGTACAAAAACATAAATTTAAAGATTTTTATTCATGTTTCCAAACACAAAGCATTACAATATAGACAAAAGACAACATATGATAAAAGTAGGCTCTCAGTCGACCAGGTTTCAACTTTCAATGACTCGGTCATGACTCGGTTTTTGTAAAAAATACATTAAATATTAATTTTTTTGTACAAAAACATAAATTTAAAGATTTTTATTCATGTTTCCAAACACAAAGCATTACAATATAGACAAAAGAGAACATATGATAAAAGTAGGCTCATGAATATATCCATTATATCAAAATTCCACCCAGTGCACTGTCCAAGGACCAATACATGATCAAAACAAAAAACATAACTAAGGAGGCTCTAAATGGCCTCTACAACAAAACATGAATAGTCACTAGTAACTAGTAACTACTGCTAGTCATCTGAATCTGACAAGCCAATGTCCTCTTCCTCAAACTCTGAACCATGGGGGGAAGACGCTCGCTCCGCCTCCTCCTCTGAATCAACATCCTCGACTTGAACTATACCCTTGCCCTTACCACCTTGAGAATCAGATAGACGAGATATGCGTCTCCGTCGTGGCTGACTAGAGGAAGTGCCTGTACCTGCAGCGGCTGCAACTGGATGGCCTGGGACTGGCTCTGCTAATAATGGATCTACATTGAGCATAGTCGCCTCCATATCTAAATCCAAGTCAAGTGAAGTCTCCCTGTCAAACTCTGGTGGACAAGACTCCACTACCCAATCTGATGTTGGATCAATATCCTCCAACATAATGGGATCTGAATCAGGTCTTTTGTTCAGCAATTGGTTCCGTCTTAGTCGAAGGTTGTACTGGACAAACACTAGATCATTTAACCGTTTTTGCTCCAAACGGTTTCTCTTGTGTGTGTGAATCCTCTCAAAGACAGACCAATTGCGCTCACACATAGAAGCACTGCAGTTTGACTCAAAATGCGGATTGCAAACCTCTGCAATTCAGGACAGTGGGCACCAAATGCCTCCCACCATTGTGCTGCAAAAAATGAGTTTCAGTTAGCTCAACAATTTATATCCAACTTTGAAATTGAAATTATAATTTTATAAACAATTATACAAAATAATAAATTATAAAATATAAATTTGAAAATTGAAATTCTTTATTTACCTGGCTCATCTGATTCCCTTGCAATACTTGCAAGGTTCTTGCCAAAGGTACCAGTGGCATGGCTGAACATAGTGATCTGCTTGTGTATCTTCAACTACTCACTCTCTGTGGGGATCATGCGATCAATGCAGTCAATCAATCCATCTCTAACCTCCCCAGTCAAAGCTCCTGTTTTCTGAGCTTTATAATGATACCTTGGGTTCAGAAAATACCCAGCTGCATGTATCGGGGGATGGAGTTGATTGTTCCATCTCTGATCAATGATTTCCCAAATGGGCCCATACTTAGCCACTCTGTCCTTGCATGCTGCCCTTATCTGCTCCTTTTCTTGATCCATAGCCTCATAAATGAAGCCCATAGCCAATCTTTCCCCATCCACCAAGCGCAACACCTTAACCAATGGCTCAACAAGTTTCACAATGTTTGCTGCCTTTTTCCAAAATATTTCTTCAACAACTTTCCTTTTCATGTCTTTGCCATCATGTTTGCGAGAGAACTGACTTTCATTCCATTCATCACTAGAAAACATCTTTTGCAAGTTTCTTTGTTGGGCACTCATAGATTGCAATGTCAAAAAATGTGTTGCAAATCTAGTGATGGCAGGCCTAATAAGTTCCTTGCCCCCTGTGTAATTCCTCATCAGACTCAGAATCCATGAGTGATTGTAAATATATTTTGTGATGCATTTGGCATGCTCTACAGTTTTCTTGATCCAGTCTATTTTGCCAATATCCTCAAGCATGAGGTCTATGCAATGTGCAGCACATGGGGTCCAAAAAATGGTTGGGTGTTTTTCCTCTAACAATTTACCAGCAAGAACATAGTTAGAGGCATTGTTTGTGATGATTTGAACAACATTTTCCACCCCCACCTCTTCAACAACCTCATCCAAAAGCTGTAACAACATCTGTGCATCTTTCACCCTATCAGATGCATCAACTGATTTTAGAAACATGGTTCCCCGTGGGCAAAAGACAAGAAAGTTTATGATGGTACGGTTCCTCTGATTAGTCCATCCATCTGACATGATGGTACATCCTGTACGTGCCCATGAGTTTTTGAACTCTTTCAAATAATCATTAATGTTTGAACTTTCTCTTTGCAAAAAAGATCCTCTTAACTCATGCAGAGTAGGAGGTTTGAAGCCCTTTCCAGCAGCATATATGGCATCAAAAATAGGTTCATAATATGGTGAACGAGTAGCATTGAAGGGAATATCAGCATCATACCACCATCTAGCAATGTATTCACAAGCATCATCTCTCAATTCTTTTTTCCAATGAGCATCTAAAGTGGGCTGCACAGTGTGAGGACTAGGACCATATGCAGTTGTACTATCAGAAGGAGATGAGGGCACAAAAAAACTTTTAATAGTACCCTTATTTCTCATTGCACCCTTACCCTTGTCAGAAATAGACTCCCTAGAGGGAGGAACATAGCGAAAGGGGTTTTTTGATGCATCAGTGGAAGGGATAGATGAGGAATCCTGATAATTAAAAGATTCAAAACTTGAGTTGCCAGCCATCATATTTTGTATATTCCTCTTCCTCCCAATTTCACCCTGTAGTTATTTTTGCCTATTTTTGTCTTGCTCAAACTTGTCAAACTGTTCTTTCAACTGCTTCCTAATTTCCCCAATGTTTTCTGCTTCACATGTAGTGATTTGGCCTTTAACACCAGCCAAATGTAGTTTAAGTCTATGAATGCCCCCTCCACCCTCCTTAATTTTTTTCTTGCAAAATTTGCAATACATTTGATCCCCAACCATTTCAGCATATGCCCAAGCAGAGTCTTTTGCTCTAGGGGCCATTTTGGACTGAGTTTTTGACTTGGAAATAAAATGTTTAAATCTGAACATGAAAACAAAAACAAAACTATTCATTCTATGTTCATTTCTTTCACCAAATGGCAAATGCCAAAAACTATGCAAATGCAAATGGCAAATGCTAGATTTGCTAAATAAATAAAACAAACAAAGGCAGATTTAGTAGAGAAAAAATAAATACCTCTAGCCTCTAGCTTCCTCTAACTCAATGTTGCTCCAAAGCTTGCCAATTTGCTCCTCACTGCTGCTCCAAAACTTGCCCAAGAAGCTCCTCACTGCTGCTCCAAAACGAACTCCACAATCTTCAGCAAACACTCACAAATGCTCAAACAAATTGCACAAGATAGATGTGAGCTCAATAGAGGGGGTGGGTTAGTTTTATAGCATTGGGAGGGCTTAGGGATGCATAAAAAACCCTAACAGCAAATAAAAATCGGTTTTAAAGTCCGCAAATGAGCAATTTTTGGGCCCACCGGCCGCCGGCATTGACCAAGCCTGGTTGACTCGGGCTCGGCCTGGTCGGCCGGTTTATTACCGAGCCGGCCTGGTCATTACAAAAACCGGCCAGCCTGGCTGGTCATGGACCTGGTCGGACCGGCCGCCCAACCGGCTCGGTCGACCAGGCCGGTTTTTAAAACAGAGGCTCTAACAGATATGCCATGTTGCACACTGCTCTGGCTCTGAAGCAATGCCCTCTGCGTTGATGATGTCTGACATGTTGTCCATCAATCGTTGCGCTGTTGTTGCAACTGTACTGCTGTTGACCGTGCCATGATCAACACTGCATCCATACTGCAACTCCCTCTCAAATACTACATCTACTGCTAGCACTGCCACTGCTAACACTGCGCTGCAACTCAGCTACTGAGAGAAACAACTGAAAAACATCCATGAATCTGAACAAGTGTTCAGGATGCATCTCGATGCTGAAACACTGATTGCTGCTAGTCCCACACTCTCCCTCTGAAGCACTGCGCTGTTGCTGCTCTGCACTGTGTCCCTCTGCACTGTCGCAACTCTGCTTTGCGCTGTTGCTGCTCTGCACTGTGTCCCTCTGCACCGACTGAAGACTCCTCTGGCCTAATACTGCTGATCTTGGGCACCCGTAGAAATGTATGATCCGAGAGGTGGACTCCTCAGGGATCCTGCCCAACTGAAGTTCTTGCGAACTTACGGCTCAATATCGCCCCATCTCCCTCTTGGAGATGCGTGGGCACTCATGGCGTACTCATCCTCATCAATCTTCGTGGTCGCAACCTTCGGATCGTGCTTCTCATCCTTGTCCTTTTGCTTCAAAGGACACTGGGAAGCGTAGTGACCAAGTTCACCACATTAGAAGCACTTGATCTTCGAAAAGTCTTTCTTACATCTTCGTTGCTACTGCTGCCCTTTAGATGCAAGGGCTGCATTTTCTTTCTCCTACTACTTCACCTTCAATCCACTGCCACTGTTGACATCAAGTTTGCACTTGACCAAGTCTCTCCTTATCTCTTCTTGTTCAAGAGAAACCCACATCTCTTCCCATCCTGGCAAGGTTGCTCTGCCCAGGATGCTTTAGACAAATACCTGTCAATCATCAGTGACTGCATTCAATACTAGTCTCCCCATTGTTGTAGGAGAAGGGGTAGACCCCACTGCTACAAGTTGGTCACGAATCTCCTGAAGTCTCGATCAGATCTGGAACTGTGTCACCCCTTCTGCGTGATCTTTCTGAAATCGGACTTTTCTGTTGAAGAACTGTGTTGCCTCTGTGTGGGGCCTGCGTCACTCACTCTTGGCTCTGCGTGGCCTCCTTTTTGTCTTCCTCTGCCTCTCTATTGTTGATCCTTGGCCCGGAGAAGATCCTACTGCCAAAAACTGTCTCTGATCCTCAACTACGCTGAAGAATCACTTAAATCGAAGTTTTTGTCCAAGCACTACTTGGTCAGAAAATTTGACCACTTGATCCTTTCGGTGTATCTTACAAATGACCCTCAAGTCTTCCTTTATAGTCTTCTCGGTGAGACTTCAAAGACCGAGATTAGATCTCCAATCAACAGCTAAGATTATATTAGACTTGATCTGCTTTTTTCTACAAGTTTCACCCACAGTTTACATTAATACTCATTAATTATTTTAGTTTCCTAAGTTAGACTTACGGTCCTTGTCAAAAATAATTATTTTTTCCTATAAAATTGTTTATGGGTGGAATTTCCCAAAACAATTTCTGGTTAACTGTAATGCATGTGTCTAAGCCTCTCCACAAAATTTGAGACTTACAGCACATTCGATGCTACCACAAATCAACACGTCACCCTCACTGGGCACTGCGTTGCCTCCTCTGCGTATCTCTTTGCCTCTCTGCTGCGTATTCTTGGCTCCGAAGAATATCCTCTGACCAAAAATTGTCTTTGACCCTCTTTGCGTGATCACTACAAAATCATTCCACTGCACTAGCTTTAGCAATTCGATCTAACTGATCAACTCTTGGTGTTTTTCCAAATGGCCCTCAAGCCTTCCATAAATAATCTTCTCATTGACATTCAACGGCCCACATTAGAAGTTAATCAATGGCTAAGATCATTTTGACTTGATCATCGTCTTCTTCTAGAAGTTACATCCACAGTTTAGATTAATACCCATTAATTATTTTAATTTCCTATGTTTAAACTTGGGGTCTCATTTAAAATAATTAATTTATTAAATAAAATTGTCTCCAAGTGGAATTTCCCCAAACAATTTATGAGTTATCTGGAATACATGTGTCTATACCTCTCCACAAAATTTGAGACTTACAGCACATTTGATGCTACCCCAAAGCAACACTCCCTCTTAGCAAGGAATGTGCTCTAACAATATACCTTGTTGCATACTGCTCTGACTCTGATGCATCTCCCTTTGCGATGTTGATGTCTGACATGCTATCCACCAACTACTGCACTGCTGTTGCAACTGTACTGTTGCTGACACTGCCACTGTCAACACTACATCCATACTACAGCTCCCTCTCAAGTGTTGCATCTATGCTGCTGCTATGTAATATTCCCATTTAGCAGCAGCTAATTGGAAATATTAATTTTGACTAATTTTGCCTTTACAAAGTTAAAATATAAATAAAGTGGGTGAAGGAGCACTTAGCTCACACTTAGGATAAAGTCACTAAGGAGACATATCGAATTAGCAAGGTGGGGCCTAGTGGCCAAGTGGCAGCGTAGGGATTGGTGGCGCCTAGGTGAGGGAGAGGCTCACCAAGCATAAAAGGAGGAAGGGTCTCCTCATTCTCATTCATTTTGATTATGCATTTTGAGAATTGTCTTCTTGACATTGAGCATGCTTGTTGTTTAGCAAACTCTGCACATACTGTTCAGTACACCGCGTGTCTCCATTCGGAGATCCCAACCTCAGCCCCGGGGGACTTCGAGTGCCTACTCGGGTGAGGAGTTCCATCCTTATTTTGTCAGTGGGAGTTGCAGCTATCACGGGAGGAGCACCCACGCAAAGAGAGTGCAGTCAGTGAGAGGGAGGATGCAGTGTTGTGGAGAGGTTGTTTCGGATTGGGAGTTTCAGGTGGATTCAACCCGGGATAGTGGATAAGGGGCCAGCCCTTTCCTATTCCAGTGTTTTGGTGGAGTTACGGACCAACTTTTGGAGTCGTTCATTCAGAGCCAGCATCCCTCCTTGAGGAGCAGTGCAAAGAATCAAGGGAGCTATTTTCGGGGTTCTGCCATTTCTGAAAATCTTTCTGGGTTTTTCTAGGTTTTGGGAGTAGAGGCCATTCCCAAATTTTCAGAATTTTCCGAGGTGGGGAGCAGCCCTAAAGATTCAGTCCATTCCAGCAGTAGCAGCAGCACGACAACAGCACCAACAGCTTGGAGATTACGCAGTAATTGAGGGAGCAGCCATTTCACGATATACTCTAAGAGTATTTCTACGCTTGCCTAGTGCAAGCCAAGGTGCCATCATTCTGATCACCTTTGGATTCATTTTATCTTTCAGTACTTAATAAAATGGCTCAGCGTTCTCCATATTGTGTCTGGTTCATGCGATGCCTCTCTAGTTGCTGTAGTTTCTTGTTTATGTGCTTTATGTTACTGTTTATTTCTATTCGGAATATTACATGCTAGCACTACCACTGCTAAATCCACGCTGCAACTCGGTTGCTGAGAGAAGCAACTGAAAGACATCCCAAACCTGAACAAGTGTTTAGGATGCATCTCGATATTGAAGCTCTGGTTGCTGCATATCCCACGTTGTCCCTCTGAAAGCACTGCGTGTTGGGAATCACGATTGTCGTTAGACCAAAACCCGCAGGTGTTAGTGAATGATCACATCGCCAAAGATAATGATCCACAAGAGGCAGTTAGTCAATGTCACGAAACACACGGGGATTGTTGGTTTATCCAATGTCCAACAATCTCACCCCCAAAACGAGTCGGGTGAGATTCGAACTCATGATCTATGCTCTAATACCACTTGTTGGGAATCACGATTGTCGTTAGACCAAAACCCGCAAGTGTTAGTCAACGATCGCATCGCCAGAGATAAGGATCCACGAGAGGCGTTTATTCCATGTCACAAAACACATGGGGAGTGTTGGTTTATCCAATGTCCAGCATTGCATTGTTATTGCTACTGCATTGTGCCTCTCCGCATGCTGCAACTCTGCACTGCGGTGCTCAGACTTAGCACTCTAGCCACTGCATTTTTCGCTCCAACACTCCTTTGCACCAACTGAAAAACTCCTCTAACCTACTACTACTAATCTTGGGCACCCGTAGCAAGGTCATGATCCAAGAGGTGGGCTTCTCAAGTATCCTACCCAACTGAAGTTCTTGGAGATGCGTGGGCACGCATGGCATACTCGTCTTCTTCGATCTTTGCGGGCACAGCCTTCGGATCATGCTTCTTGTCCTTGTCCTTTTTCTTCAAAGGACACTGCATCACGTAGTGACCGAGTTCACCACACCTAAAGCATTTAATCTTCGAGACGTCCTTCCGTCTCCGCTGCTCTTGTTGTCCCTTAGATGACAGGGCTACATTATCCTCCTCCTTTGTCTTCGACCCATTGTCGTCGCCGCCATCAAGTTTACACTTGACTAGCTCCCTCCTTAGCTCTTTTTGCTGAAGAACAGCCCACATCTCCTCCCAGCTTGGCAGTCTTTCTCTGCCCATAATACTCTGGACGAAGACCTACCATTCCTCTGAGACTGCGTTGCGAGCGAGCCTTACCATCACAGTAGAGAGAGGTGTGGACCCCATGGCTGCTAGCTAATCACGAGTTTCCTGAAGTCTCGAGAGAAACGAATCTATAAGCTCCCCTTTCTGCATTTGTGTCTGTCGCAGTTTTTGCTCTAAGTACATCTTTCACTGCTCGGAAGATCCTTCATATAGCGATGTTAAGGCTTCCCACATCTGCCTAGTTGTGTCCTTGCTGGCTACATGGGACACTATGTGATCCTTGACTCCATCTAGGAGCAGTCCCTTAGCCTTCACCATATCAGCCTTGTACTTCTTAAGTGGATCTGGATCTGTAGACACAACTACTGTACTCTCCACGGAAAGCTTGAGATTGTATTCATCTAGAAGGCATGAAATTCTCGCCTTCCAGATCACGTAGTTGGAGGCTCCCTCCAACCAATCCTGATCTTGTAGCCCGTGAGCTGCCATTTCTATCGTCTAGAAAATGTCGAATCTGCTCCTCTTTCTCGTCTGCGCAGCGCTAGACTAGCTTATGCATTCCTTGCTGGAGATGGTAGATTTTCCACCTAGATTTGTTGCTCAAGTCTCAAAAAATAGAATTCCCCAACTAGAAATTCCCTAAGGAAGAAGATTCCCTCACTATCCTTCTTTTCTTCCTTCAGCAAAAAATCTGCCTGTGGAAAATTGTGTCCCACTAACGCTGAGGCTCTACGTTGCTCCCTTTGCCACGAAAAAACTTTGATTTGAAAGCCCTTCCTCTCTGTCGACTCACTCAAAGAGAGAGTTTCCTTGAAAATTCAGCCCTCCTAGCCTGGACTGCGCAATCCCTCTGGGGATTCGAACTATGGCCTCTTGCATTTATTCGACCTCCTCCCTAGCACAGGCTCTGCTCTTCTTGTTTCACCTGCAACGCTCTAATACCATGTGAAATTCCATGTATGGAATCCTACTGCAGCTAACTGAAATTACTTCACCTACTTTTTATTAAATGAACAAGTATTTAAAGTGTTCTACTGAAAATACTGAAGCAAATTATTACTGCACCCTTCACTTAATTAATTAAATATGCCGAAACAAGAAACTGAGCAATAAAGAAAAACATCACATAGGACACCGTTGTTTTTGGACAGATGTCGCTGAAAAAACCCAATGCAGGAAAACCAATGCAGCAGATCTGAGGGTTTTATTATTAAGCAGCTGTTATTTCTGAATACACTCTTTGGATGCCTTTCTAGCAATCTAGTACAGAGAATATCACTCAGCAGAAGAAATTAGTGAGATTACCTCACTCTACACTTCAAGTCCCCGCTGATCCAGTAGCTAAAATGATTTATGGGTTATCTGGAATGCATTTGTCTAAGCCTCTCCACAATTTGAGATTTAAAGCACATCTAACGCTACCCCAAATCAACATTGTTGACCCTACATACTATTGTCAATTGTATCTGCACTACAACTTTGTTGTTGTTGCAGCCAAAAAAATCCAAAACATTGAACTAAGTGCTCAGCATGATGCATCTGATACTGAAAATCTGACTATTGCTGGTCTCTACGCTGACCCTCTGAAGTTGATGCGTTGTGCCTTACTGCACTGCTGCCAACTCTACTCTGCGTTGCTCAAACTCTGGCATTCTCTAGCCACTACATTGTCACTCTGACACTCCTTTGCACCAACTGACATTGGTCCATCCTGCTACTTCTGATATGGACTCCTGTAGCAAGGTATTGATCCAAGAGCTGGACTCCTCAAGGATCCTGCTCAACCGCAGCTCTTTCGAACTACAGTTCTAGATCACCCCAATTCTCCCCTAGAGATATGTGGGCAGTCATGGCGAACTCCTCCTTCTCGATCCTTGCAGTTGCAACTTGCGGATCATGTTTCTCATCCTTGTCCTTCTTCTTCAGAGGACACTGAGTAGCGTAGTGACCCATCTCACCACACCGGAAACACTTGATCTTCGAGACGTCCTTTTTCCGTCTTCGCTACTCCTGTTGCCCCGTAGATGCAAGGGTTGCATTCTCTTCCTCCTCCTTGGGCTTCCACCCACTGCTGCTGTTGCCATCAAGTTTGCACTTGATCATATCTCGCCTCATCTCTTCTTGTTGAAGAGGGACCCACATCGATTCCCAATTAGGCAACCTTTCTCCGCCCAGGATGCTCTGGAAAAAGACTTGTCATTCTTCTAAAATTGAATTCAAGGCCAGTCTTACCATCTCGGTTCCTTGAGGCTCTGATCCGACAGCCGCCAACTGATCTCGAGTTTCCTAAAGCTTCGCAAGCGTCTAAGTGATCTCGAGCCTCTCTGCTTCAGCTCTGCACTTCGATCTCGGCCATCCGTTTTTCCTTTTGCGCCTCCTCCGAGACTCTTAAGTTTTTAAGGGAAATGCACCCCTTCTTCGCCTTTGGAAAATTTGTTCATTTGCTCCCCGGCGTAACCCTCCTGAGCTTATGAATGAGCCCGACTCGACACTGTCCAGTGTGCAATGTTCTGAACATGCCCATCGGTCTGGTTCTCGAACTGTCCTACACGTGAATGAGCCCGACTCGACCCACCTTCACATCTCATCACGTAATGTTAATGTATCGACATATAAATCAAAATTCTTCTATGACACACAAACATTTACATTTTCTAACATATATGCTTTTTTTTGTGTGTTTTGAAACATATTTCAAAGGTAAATGCAAATGAGCCACAACAATCCCAGTCAATTTGGATTTCTTTCCTTGATCTGGAGGGAAAATTCGCATTCCATGATAAAGCCATTTTTTCTTGGTTCAAAAAGTAATATTTTGAACTTTTAACCTCAAAAAATCTCCTTTGACTTAACCATCATGGTCTAGAGGGTCAATTTTTCTTGAAATTTTGATTTTTCCCTTGATGGATGACCCCAGAAAATTAATTTCTTTTGGACCCACGAATTTTTTAGGTATTTTTGATAAGTTCCACTTGGAGAGAATTCAATTTCTCTCAAATTAATTTTTGACACAATTTCATTAATTTTTTGGCTAATTATTTTCTTTTAATTTTTGTGAGAAAAATTAATTAAAAGACTCTAGAGGGGAATAAATATTTTCCTCCATCTAAGTGGGTCTAAAAATTAATTTAGCCATGGTGTCTAATTATGAGCAACCATGCACTAAATTATTCCTAGACACACTTTTACATCAAAACATTATATTAAACATTTATAGAAGGGGAATTTACAAATTAAACAACCCCTTAAGACTTAACCCAATTTTGTGACACAAGACACATGATCTAGTATGATAAAATACAACAACTCGAAAACAGTAGGCCTCACCTGAGACCTTGTCACTGAATTTCACCCTAGCTTTGGGGTATATCCGGGAGAAAAACTCCGCCAATTATCCATGTTTACATACACGAATAATTGGGGAGGTTAAAAAACTCTCTAGAGTGAAACCCTTCGACAAAAATCAGAGGCTTACCTAGGCGTTGTTACATGGCTTAATAGTCATACTGGAATCATTTTTACAATACAATAGTAGAATTTGGAATTACATTGATGATAATGCCTCAAAATTTTATCCACTGCTTTGCACATTACTTCTTGGAATTGTTGACACATGCGTGGTCAACAGGCCCATTAATGGCAGACTAGGATTATTAGGCAATTGTTAATGACCCATTCAGGGATTGGGATTTTTGGGTTATTGAATATTTTGTTGTCCATTGCCCAATAACGGTTGGCTAGCATTATTGGGTTGTTGTTGATGATTCATTAAGTTCGGGCAAGGATTATCCAGTGGCTAAAGTTGTTGTAGATGATGACCTGTTAAGGATTGATTGGAAATATTGGATTGTTGATGACCCATTCACAGCTAACTGTGCGAAGCTCCTTGCAATGTTCGATGATGTAATTGTTGAAGAATTGGTGACTAATTATTGTTATTCACCCCCTGTTGTTCACCCAAACTAGCCATGAATCCTTCTTTATTACTTTCTAGTGTTTGCAATGAACTTTAAATATAATTGATATATGCATCCAACTTAAGAGTGATCTCACATTGTATCTCTTCAAATTCAGTCTCATATGTACCTTCTACATCTTCAAGTGTTGTATTTCCTATAATTTCATCCTCTTTGACATTAATGTTAAGTTTCAATTCTAGGTGTTTAATTCAGTGTTTTAATATTCTCCAACGATGTTATAATTGATTTTTTCACTTCCCTTAGTGATTCTAGAATCTTACTTAATTCATTGAAATATGTGTACATGATTCAAGACGTAAGAATATAGTGGGACGGACTCTGCAATGGTAGAACGAACAGAGGGTCTAATAGCTTTGATACCACTGTAGTAAACAAACAATCATTGTTTGTACTGAAAATGTGTTGTATACAAATATACTGTAAAATATTCATATTGATATGACGATAGAATAACATAATTGAATGTTACAATGAGGGGCGTCGTTATAAATATCAGGCAAGGTGCCCTTTCATATGAAGAGATGTGTCTCTTTGATAAGACACAACTTTACACCTTTTCATTAATTATTATTTATTTTTATGTTTGTTACACTGTCCAAAGGGAGTTATTCTTGACTAAACAAGGGTCACCGAGATTAGAGAGGGAAGTCTTTATAGGTTACGAGGGAAGCTAGTACAAGCCTTGGTACACAACAGTGACAACCTGTGTGAGCTATGGCACAAGAGGATGGGACACTTGCACTACAGGGCATTGCTTATTTTGAGAGAGATTATGATTGGTCTCCCAAAGTTCAGTATTGAGCAGAAGGGCATGTGCAAAGGGTGTGCATTTGGAAAGAATGCCAAGGTTGCTTTTTCAAGAGCCAAGAACAAGTCCAAGTGGATGTTGGATCTTGTTCATTCAAATGTATGCCAGTGGCATCAATACCTAAGCCACTCTACTATCTCATATTCACTGATGATTATTCCAAGAAAACCCAAATCTTCTTCATGAAGACAAAGGATGAAGTCACTAGTCAGTTCAAGGATTTCAAGGCTCAAGTGGAGAACCAAACAAAGAGAAGGATCAAGGTCTTGAGGTCAAATAACGGGGAAGAGTACACCTCCAATGACTTCAAGGAATTCTGCAAGGAGGCAGAGATCAAGAGGGGGTTTACAGTCTCATACAACCCTCAATAGAATGAGGTTTCAAAGAGAAAGAACCAATCCATTGTAGGAGTTGCCAAGGCAATGATTCTTGACCAGGTTCAACATATGTTTATTTGGGCAAAGGCATGCAACACAACAGTTTATGTTGAAAACGGGAGTCCTCACGAGATCTTGGGGGACAATAAACCTAAGGAAACATTCAAAGTGATGACGCCAAAGATAGGGCAGTTTTGCTTCTTTGGTTGTCTGGTATATATCCATGTTCCTATAGAGAAGAGGACAAAACTACAACCTCAAGAGGGAACGGTATATTTGTGGGATGTGAAACTTTGAGAGCATGCATGATTTTCTTCCCATGATCTCTTGGAGTAGGCTGACTTCACCTTTCTAGAATAATCCTTCCATTGTAGGTCAACTTGAGTGAAGGCTAGTGACAAGGTCTTGGAGGGTTACTTATAAAGACAAATATGACTCTTTACAATGTGTAACATGCCTTCATTACATGACAATGACTCTTTAGACTTTTATGACTAGATGACAATATCCCTAAGGGCTCTCAATGGGAGCCTTAACTAAAAATAAAAATATCTTGCTCATGAAACCCATGATGCAAGCATTACAATAATTTTATTTTTCTTCTTTACACCTCTCACATAAAATCACAATTTCATGTCATTATGAAGACCGAACCTAGTTACACTCTTCAGCACTCCCTCTTAACTAAGGATGTATTCATAATGGTACTTGGTCATTCTCAATCTGAAGAATCTCTCATAAGAAGAATCACATTGGTAATCCTTCTGTATAGCATCATATCAACCAGCATTGTCACATAGCAAGGCCTTGACTAACAACTCTATCTCTCCACAAGATCTGAGCTCAATGCTGGCGAGACCAATGATTTATAGACACTCTCATCATTGTCTCTCTCGGAACATACCCCACCTGGGTTCTCAAGGTGAGTTCCATCAGGACTATTCTTATCTTGGATTCCCAGTCCTCAAAGAATATCGGTCCTTTACGACTACTCTTATCTTGGATGCCCTATCTCATCCTCAAAGAACATTGGATGCCAAATGATTACCCAACCCTCCATTTTGTCTTCCCAAGTGAAAACCATAATGATGTGTCTCTCCCCCTCTCAATTAGGGAGGACATATGTATTCCAATAAAGGAATGTACCAAAGCTCCTTCTTGGCTTAGGAATTTCCAAGTTTCTTCCAAGTAAGAAACTTGTTTTCAGACTCCCTCTTAATTAGGGACCTACAACAACTCCTCAAGTGGAGATCATGGGACTTCTTCCCTCGATGTCATGAATTTATTTGTCACGGAGCCTTCATCTCTTGGGACATCTTCATAGGGCACAGACCATCCATCACTTTCATCCATGAGTTAGTCATGTCATCATTCCTTTCATCAGAAAGCGATCCATCAATCTATATTTGGCCTCGCTTCATGCGATGTTGCTTTCTTCATGTCATGTTTACTTAAGGATCTTTCATCTTACTACATGTGCATTGGTGGTGGAAGACATCCATAGATCTTCCCTTGGCAGCTCTGCATAAACCCATCCAGATATAAAAATAATGGAATGAACATTAAAATCAACATTACCTTTGTGATGGTATTTCATCATGACATCTTCTAGTTTGCATCAGCATCTTGCACACATATCGACACATCTCCCAAAGTTATATATTATCAAGGATCTCTTTCTTTTTCATACTTCATCAGAGTCTTCATATCTTCCATGGAGATATCCTAGTCAAATCTTCTTGGTCTTTCGGATGTTGATTGCCTTTACCATGGTTGCATATTCCATGATCTCTTCCTCCCTTTTTTCGCACATTATATTCCCAGGAGCTTCCAATCAGAGTTGCTCAATTGTAGTCAACCACCTCATACTTCATATCAAGACATTTTATGTTGATTTCATCTAGTCAATATGTGACCCATGCATTCATGCATTCCTTTGTGGGAGAAGATCCTTACTTTTGATCATGCTCTTCAAGATACAGCATTGATCCATGTTACCTGCAACCATATGACATGACTTCCACAATATCAAATGTAAGCATACCTACCTCATCTTTCCTTTGGGTCATCCAGACTTCCTGCAACAACTTCCTTTGAATGAATAAGCTTCATTCTCTTGATCTGCTTCTCTGTTATATCATCATATCATCATCCCATGAATTCCACAAGTTTGGAATCCTTCATGAAACATTTGTTTCCCCTCATGATCCGTGAACCTTAAAATGAAGATTTCATCAAAGAATCTTGAGGATCTTGCATATCTTATCCTGCAGTTGTTACCTTTTGAGTCTTGACTGATGTATGATGAGCCTTGTTCTAAATGACTTCTTAATTTTTCCATATATCACTTGAGCTTTCAATGAGGTTTACATAGTTGACTGTAATAGATTTTGTTCCAGACATCCTGTGTCACGAGCTCTTACTTCTAATGCTTTTACCATGATGCCATTTTCTAATATGATGCATCCTAACTTATTTACCATGCTTCCTACCTAGATAGCTATAATTTACACAACTGAATAGTACTTGAAGGAGATTATCTTAGTCATAGTAGAGATCTCTAACTTCTTCTTTCTTAGGGTTCATTGTATCAGGTTCTTCCACTTCTTCGATAATATGGGCTTCTTCCTTATTTCTCTTGTTATTGCCCCTTTTAAGTTTGGGACAATCTCTTCTATAGTGCCCATATTCTTGACATCCATAGCACTGAACCTTAGCCATGTTCTTCCTTTTCTTCTAAGGACCAAATTTACCAAACTTTCCTTTTCCTTTTGTCATAGTAGCATATGCTTGATTTTTCTCATTTGATTCTTTAGTTTTTTCCTTCAGTTTGGTTTCTTCGATCTTGCACAATGATTGTAAATCCTGTAAAGGAGTGGCTTCTTTCTTCCCATAAATACATTAAGTGAAGTTGCCCCATTCTTCTAGAAGTGCATTTAATACTACAGTGGTCATTTCTTTGTCAGACATTATTTCACCCAGATCTTGAAGTTGATCTCTTATTTCTGAAATCCTCATGAAATATGAGGTTATTCCTTCTTCCTTTGAAATCTTCAATTTGCAGAGTTCTTGCCTTTGAGAGATAACTTCTCCTGTAGTACTTACAGAAAACAACTCTACCAATTTGTCATATATATCCTTTGAAGTGTTTAATTTTGATACATATGGGATGAGAGAGTCTTTGATGGGTTCTATTGTTGATTTTTGTAGCAATGGAAAGTGTTCCAAGTCACAAATTTTGTGAGGAGGCTTGGACATCAGTATTCCAAAGAACCCAGAAACCGTTCGTGGAAATTCCACTCAGTTCATGTTTATTAAAATAATTAATTATTTTAATGAGGACCCTAAATCTAAACTTATGGAAATTAAATAATTAAAGGGTATTAATAAAACAGAGTGAGAATCTTCTAGAGACCGAAGATCAAGTCATGTTTTAATCTCAGCCATTTAATAGAGATCCAATCTGGGCCATTGATTCATCAACGAGAAGATTATAAGAGAAGGCTTGAGGGTCATTTGGAAATCAAGTCGGGCACACACTCAGTACCCAAAGGAAATCGATTCTAAAGGAATAGCATTCGATCTCAGAGGGAGAGTTGTAAAGACAGAAGTAGGAAGGGGAAGTCAGCAATGACAGAGAAAGGCAAGAGGAGGACGCAAAGGGCCACAGAGGACAGCGTTGAGCAGCAGCACTGAGTGCCCATGCAGAGTGACGCAGTCCAGCGTAGGGACTGCGCAGAAGATCACACAGAGTGACGCAGTCCAGCATAGGGACTGCGCAAAAGATCACGCAGAGTGACGCGGAGGGAGCTAGGGTGTCTCCTAGGTGTCAGAAATTCTCCAAGAGAATTGGGGGAATTTATCTCAGGTGTATTCTTAAGAGATTTGCTCGTCTATTTCTTTTAAAATATTTTCATGGTTGAAGAATAATACAAACCCTCATCTGCTGCACTGATTTTCCCACATTGGGTATTTTCGGGGACAATTGTCCAAAAATAATTGAGTACATTATATGTGTTTTGTTCTATTCTCTCCTTATGGTTAAGTGATTACTGCAGTTGTATATATTTCAGAATTTACTGAAAGAAATTCGTAAATAATTTATCATAAATAAGTAGGCGAAATAAATCTATCACTGCAATAGTATTTCAGATTTGAAATTTTCACATCTATGAGAATCCTCTAGGCCCTCACTTCCCCTTTCATGTATTTAGCAAGTGCTTGAGTATCTTCTTTGGGATGGGTTATTGACCCGTTGATGTGATCCATGAATTCATTCTCAATAAGGTTTAGATTTGTTCTTTTATTCCATGCAAGAAAATTTAAAGCCCCATCTAATTTGTTACTTTCCTTGCAAAAAGAAATTTTGATAGATTTAGATGAATTCATATGCTTACTTGAGTAGATGTTGCTCTCTCCACTTGCTTCCTCCTTAATCTTGATGATGATATAAATAGTAGAAGACTACTCCTTGATAGATTCTTTCTACAAGAGTAATCCTTGATCTCTTTGAGAGAGAGGTCACTTTAATGAGAGAGAGCTTACTTCAAAAACCCCTTTGAAGATAATGACAATGTTCTTCGATCTAGCCTTCCTTAGTCTTTGAAAAAGCTTCCACTCCTTACATGATGGATTGAGTGATGATCTCGGAAATGCTTCTAGGGTTTTGGTCTTTCTTTCTGCTTCCCCCTTGATGATGATTCCAAGACTCTTGTTCAAGTGGATTTCTTTTGGTTTCGATATGATGTAGATCTTGAACTTTCGCTTTGGTATACTTTGTCTCGCTTTAATCCCTTTCTTGAAACTCGATCCTTGTGTGTCTCCTTGTTTAGAGGCCCTTACTTGACTTTAGCACCTTGGCTCTGATACCATGTTGAGAAATCTAGGGCATCAATAGTTAGGTAATTTCTCTACTTGTGATAATTGCTTATTTTAGTATTTTTACTTCTTGAATACAATCTTCCCTTCTTGAGTTATTATTGTGTTCTTTTGATCAAGACAATTACCAAATTATGAACAATAAGGAGACAAGAGACACAGTATATAGGCTTGTCAGCCAAGGCCAAAACCTCTCACTCTTTGAGAGGAAAATCCAAACGAAATTATTCTTATAGAACCTTCAATTGACGAATACCAAGACCATGACAAAGACTCTTGATACTAGAGCCCTCCCAAACCAATTCACTAGCCTCCTCTTCAACGTTGCTCTTCCTCTTCTTCTTCTCGGATTCCTTCATAATTTTGGCCTCTTCTTGTAGGTATGTAATCCTTTTGCTTCACAACAGAAACGCTAGATCAGTTTTGCCTCTTGAATAGACTCCTCCTTGAGAGAGCCTCTTCTCTCTCCTACTCGGCTTCCTTCCGCAAAGTTCTTCACCCAAACAAGGTCACCTTTATGTGACTGTAATCTTCGATCTTCCTTAGCCAACTTCGAACCTGCAATTCTCGCACATGTGAGGGTAGACTAGCCCAAAACAATCCTCAATGATCACACTCTCCTTCGCAATCCTTCCTTCTTTCTTCAATATCCTTAAGGCTCCTTTTAACATGAATTTCGCACTTGCTATGAGAGACTTACTTCACCGAATTGATTGCCTTCAAATGAGGCCAAGCGTTGGTATATATATAGTCCCTTGTCCATGACAGTTAGGCCGACATGATCTCTTGGAGTAGGTCGACTAATCCTTCCATTGTAGGTCGACTTGAGTGAAGGCTAGTGACAAGGCCTTGGAGGGTTACTTATATAAAGACAAATATGACTCTTTACAATATGTGACATGCCTTATTTACATACAATGACTCTCCAGACTTTTATGACTAGATGACAATATCCCTAAGGGCTCTCAATGGGATCCTTAACTAAAAATAAAAATATCTTGCTCATGAAACCCATGATGCAAGCATTACAATAATCTTTATTTTTCTTCTTTACACCTCTTACATAAAATCACGATTATATGTCATTATGAAGACCAAACCTAGTTACACTCTTCAACACACCATGCCCAAGCTGCTCTACACATGAGCCATACACTTAGCAGATGTTCCAGGGTCCAGACTCTAGAGGATGTCTCCTGCTGCAAAGGGAGGGCTTATGTCATCATCCTAGCCCTTACAGTTGGTCTGCAGACATTTTCGATCCATTTGGAAACCCGTGAGGATGTCCTTATGCCCCCACACTCACTTGTAGAAATTTTATAACCCACTCCAGTTTTCAATTTCTCCTTATTTCTCCCATAAAGTTAAATGCCCATTCCCATAACCATACATTCAACAAGCTGGAAAAATAAATATTTTCTGAAAACACAAATTCTGGAAATTTCAAAACGCTGGAAATTGCAGAAATAAAAACACAGAAATATTTTCAGCCACACAGAGAAATTTGACACCCTGATTTTTGGTCAATATGACCCTGGAAAAACCCCCTACAACTCTTGGGGAAAACCAGTTCAAAAACTCTTCTTTATTTAGATAAATAGCTTTTACAGTGAGAGAGAAATACTCAGAAAATTTCAGCAACCAAACAAATACAACTTATCTCGTTTTCTGTGCTTAACCACTACCTCGGAAAATGTGCAGACAGCAAAACAGGAACAGCAATAAATGTTGTATGGACTTCCTTGAATTTTGTGCCCAGAAATACAGCAATAAATGCTGCTATACGACCTCCTCGATTTGCGTGAAAACAACAATAAATGTTGATGTACGGCCTCCTCGAAATGCGTGCATAGGGATAGCAATAAATGTTGTACAGATTCTGCCTCGTTTTATGTGCACATGGACAACATCAAATTGTACGGTCTGCCTCGAAAACTGTGCCACAAAAACAGCAAAACTGCTCCTCGAAATTTGTGCCAAAACTGTTGTACTGCCTCCTAGAAATACGTGCCCTAGCTGTTGTACGATTTTGCCTTGAAACTTGTGCCCAAACTGCCTTGAACTGTGTGCCAATCCTTGATATATGGATTTGCTGAATGTTGCCTCGGTATGCGTGCCAAAATTCTGCTCTCCTTCACCTCATTGCTCAAAAATCTCCTTTGCTCTCTTCTTCTCCTTCTCTCAATCTACTCATGAAAGACTAAATGATCTTTTCCCTCTTTTCCTCCGTTAACCTAACACTACGTGACTTTTGGGGAATCCCTAAATCCAATGGCTGAGATAGTTTTAGATCTAGGGCTGAGATTAAATGTGCATTTAAATCTCACTTTATATTTTTTAATTCACCCCACTTTAATAAAGACCCTCTTAGTCATTTTTTTCCAAAGTCACTTTTCACTTTCTAATTTCACATTGACTTTATTAAAGTCACTTTAAAATTAGACTTAGTAACTTTATCACTTAAAGTCACTTTTAAATTAGATTTGACTTTATAACTTATAAAGTCACTTTAGGAGAAAAAGTTAAATACATTTGGACACTTTCCCTAGGCCAAAGATCAAAGCCTTATGGAACCACGTGTCCTCTGGTAGCCAAATTTCAACACTCCCTCTTACCGAGGAAGGTGTTCCTCACCACACCCATCTTGTCTCTGAAGTAGGCATGCTTGCCCCGTGGTAAGGCTTTGGTAAATATATCTGCTACCTTCTCATCTGTGGGAATATACTCAAGCTTCACAGCTCCCTTCTGAACATATTCTCTGATGAAATGAAATCTAATGCTGATATGCTTTGACCTGTCATGAAATACTAGATTCTCCGTGAGTTTAATGCAACTCTGATTATCACAGTAAATCACTGAAAGTCTCAATGGCTGACCAAATAAGCCAAACAACATCTTGCAAAGCCATATGGCCTCACAACTAGCAAAATTGGCTGCCATGTACTCTGCTTCCGCTGAACTCAATGCTATTGACTGCTTCTTTCGGCTTAACCACGACACCACTGCCGAACCCAACCCAAAACAGCACCCTGAAGTGCTCTACCTAACAGAAGCACAACCTGCCCAATCAGAATTAGTGTAACCTGCCAATCTCACTCCATCTCCCTGCCTATAATCCAGACCATACTCCACTGTCCCCTGCAAGTACCACAAAATGTGTTTTGCAGCAACCCAGTGCACCCTCTTGGGCTCACACATGAACTAGCTCATCGTGTTGACTGCAAAACATATTTCTGGTCTAGTGTTGACCAAATACATCAAGGAACCAATCAGTTGTCTATACAATGTGAGATCCACCACTCGGAATTTGAAGCATGAAGCTTCTTCCAATTGGTGATCATAGGTGTCGACATGGGTCTACAATCCTCCATGTGGAATCTGTTAAGGATGTCCACAATATACTTCCCCTGTCCCAGGAATAAATGCCCCTCCTCCTGCCACACCTCCAAACCCAAAAAGTAATGCATCAAGCCAATGTCCTTCATCTCGAACTCCGACGCAAGATCTCTCTTGCAACACTCTATGAGTCTCTCTGCACCCGTAATGACCAAGTCATCCACATACAACACCAGAATGAGAGGCTCCTCACCTATCACAATAAATTATAGGTTCGGATCTGCATCACTCTTTGTGAAACCCATCTCCTGCAAGTACGTATCAATCCTGGAGTACCAAGCTCTAGGAGCCAGCTTCAGGCCATAAAGGGCCTTCTTCAGTCTGCATACATGGGACTCCTTCCCATGCGCCTCAAAGCCCTGTGGCTGCTCAATGTACACCTCCTCTTGTATGAAGCCATTGAGAAATGCAGTCTTCACATCCATCTGGTGGATCTTCCAACCCATCTCTGTTGCTATCGATATAATGGAGCGAATCGAAGTATATCGAGCCACAAGAGCGAAGGTCTCCTCATAATCTACTCCCTCTACCTGGGGAGAACCCTCTAGCCACAAACCTTGCCTTGAATTTCTCAATGCTGCCATCTACAGCATGCTTTACCTTGTAAAGCCATCTGGAAGTAACCACGGATTTTCCCTCAGGCCTTGGCACCACCTCCCAAACATCATTCTTCATGATAGAAGAATACTCCTCCTGCATGGCCTCTCTCCAGAACTGTTGGCTAGCTGCCTCCTCATAGCTAGAAGGCTCAGAGTCAACAATGTTGGAAACCATTGCCATATAGCTACAGAACCTCTCAGGTGGTCTGCTCCCTTTGACCGGTCTCTTCAGCCCAGCAACAGATGTGGCCTCTCTCAAGGTGTCCTAAAGCCACTTGGGCTTCCTCTTCCCTAAGCACACTTCTCCCACCGGAGAGTGAAACTCCTCATCCTCATCAGGAGCCTGAACTCCTGAATGTCTATCTATTGTCCTCCTGCCTGAACCTGAACCTGTAGATGTTGAAGTACCGTGTGAACTGTCCATCAGTGGAATACCTAGTGAACTGCTATGCGGACTACTCTACATATTGCCCGAAGCACCACCCCTTTGACTCTGTGAGCCACTGCTCACTGATGAACCTGACACCGTAATCAATGTACCTCTTCATCCCTACCCACTGGATCCTTGTGACTGACTCAGTTGCTCCTGAGGGTCTAGCTGATCCAGATACTCTAACTTCCGTGACCTCCTGAAAGCCCTGTCCTCCTCAAACTTCACATCCCACCTGACAACAACTCTTCTTTGTGCAGGAATATAAATCTGAAAGGCTTTCGAGGTCTCGCAGCCCACAAAGATACCCTTCTCTGCGATGGGCTATAGCTTGGTCCTCTTCTCCTTGGGTACATAGGAGTATGCAATACACCCAAAGATACGAAAATGACCAATATCAAGCTTCTTCCCAAAAAAAGCCTCCTCCGGAGTCACATGCCCCAAGGCACGATGTGGACTTTTGTTCTGCAAATACACAGTAGTGTTGCAGGCCCCTGCCCACAAAAACAATGGTAACCCCTGATCATGTAGCATGGCTATGGCAGCCCCAACGATGGATCTGTTCTTCCTCTCTGCAACCCCGTTCTGCTAGGGGTTGTAAAGAACTGTCAACTCCCTCTTGATGTCTGCCTCCGCGCAATAATCAACAAAGTCGCCAAGGGTGTACTCTAAGTCTCCACAGGAGCTCTGAACTCCTGAAACTGCTTGAAGAGCTCACTCTTGGTCTTCAAGAAATAAATCCAGGTCCTCGTGGAGTGATCATCAATGAATAAAACATAGTACTCATATCCACTCAAGGAAACATGAGACATCTAACCGCTCACATTGGTATGAATCAAATCAAGTATCCCAGTCGATCTATTCTCGCTGCTGGGAAAAGGGGATTTGGAAAACTTGCCCATAGCACATCCTCTACATGTATCTAGGTCATCAGAACTGAAATCTGGCACACCTGTAGTGATCTCCCGTAATGCCCTCAAGGCTCCATGATACATGTGCCCCATCCTGCGGTGCCAAATCTCACACAGCTCTAAACTACTAGCTCTGCTGCCGGTACTACTGCTCAATGCCAAAAGGGGCTGAAACGCAAACTCATACACCTTTGCATGGCGTGCACCAATCACTCTAGTTGAATCAGCTGGAGCGCCCTTGGGATATATAAGCACTTATCCTCTCCTGAGCAATAACTCATACCCTCTGTCCTCCAATGCTAAGACGGATATAAGGTTCTTCCTCATCCTTGGCACATATAGAACATCTCACATTTTCAAAGGAGTTTTGGGTTCCCTATCAAATGTCAATGTCCCCACACTGACGGCTCTAACAATGTTGTCGTCTCCGAGTACTACCTCTATATCAGTGCCACTCTTTGAAAGCTCCGAGAAGTACTCATGCACTCCTGTCATATGACGTAAAGCCCCACTGTTAACATACCAAATCCCTGAAGATGCTCCGCTAGTGGAGGGAAATGCACACTCCCTCTCAATCTCTGTGGCGGGTGATCCTGCACTAGTGGACTCACAAGCAATGAACCCAAACTCCCGGTCAAAGCTCTCCAAAAAGTCCTCTATCTCTGTTAATGCTACCATGGTCTTGTTCTTCCCCTTCTTCTTCTTCTCTGGACACACAACTGCATAGTGTCCTATCCTCTAACAATTCCAACACTTCACCTTGGAATAGTCCTTCTCCTTGTTCACCTGCTGCTTCCCTTTACCTTTGCCTTTGCCCCCACCACCACTTGTGGAAGCTTGCTTCTTTCCCTTACCCTTATTGCCCCTTGCTAACAATGCTACACCCTCATCCTCCTCAACTGGTTTGGCTGCCCCAAGCTGGTTCTTTCTGATTTCATTTGGTATGCAATCATCCCACAACCTCTCCCAAGAGGGAAGGGTCTCACGTGCAACAATCCCATCAGCAAAACTCAGCCATGAACTAGGAAGGCCATTCACTGCAATCCGCACCAACTCAGTGGGTGGAATGACCTCTCCCACTGCTGCCAACTCATCTCTCACATTAGTGATCTTTGTGAGGTATGCACTAGCACTATCAGTCTTTGCCATCTTAATGGCCTTTAGCTTCTCACTTAGGACCATTTTTCTGTTCTCATTGGTACTCTGGAAGAGATTGGTCAAGCTTGTCCACATCTCATGAGCAAGTCTCTTTCCTCTCACATGAGGAATGCAATGGTCTTTAACACCATCCAGAATCAGTCTCTTACCCTTGTTATTCTTCTGTTAAATTATGTCAATTGAATAGCATCTGTAGGCACATTCACAGGGTGTTGTTGGGTATTTAACATTATACCCCACACTTCTGCCTCCTCAAAGATGCTCTGCATTCTTTCCTTCCATATACTGTAATTGTTATGCCCATCCAACCTATCCTCCACCCTCAAGCCCAAAGACATGCTTGTTGTCCTAGTAAACTGAAAATGACACTGCTATGGTAAAGGTTCAGTTTTCTGTGTGTAAAATCAGCTTACTGTAATTTTTTTCTTTGTTGTCCCAAACTGCAATTTTTAGCAAACTAACTCTGATACCATGTAGAAATTTTATAACCCACTCCAGCTTTTAGTTTCTCCTTATTTCTCCCATAAAATTAAATGCCCATTTCCATAACCATACATTCAACAAGCTAGAAAAATAAATATTTTCTGAAAGCACAAATTTTGGAAATTTCAAAATGTTGGAAATTGCAAATAAGATAAGATAAGATAATTTTATTAATGTCCAACAAATGACCACAAAAAGGTCAATGGGACTGCTGGTTACAATGATTACAACATGCCTAGCCGGTGGGCCAAACGGTCCCCTTCCTTTATAAAAGCAAGAAATACAAAACTACAAAGAGTGCAAATGTAAAGTAAAAGCTAGGTGACTAAAGCATCTTGACAATGAGCTGTGATGAAGAAGTCCTGGAGGAGAAAGAGGAGCCTCCTAAAGGGGGGGGGCAGGGGGTGGGAGACTCCTTTTCCTAGCATCCGAGGCCGATAGAAGAGGACTGAAGGAAACTTGTCAATGTTTGTTGCCCTGAGGAGGAACTGGACTGTTGCAGTTGCCGTCTGGAGGGTTTGGGAGCGTCCCCTAGAGGGGGGTCTGGTCCTGGATCACTGATGGGGTCTAGTGGGACGGGATCCCCGGATCCGCACTGCTCTGGAATCAAGGTCTATGGACCGATCGGTGGTTCTCTTGGTGCCCCGCGATGCTGGGAGTACTCTGTAGAAATCTGTGATCCTCTATGTAGAGGCCGAGACGGACGGATGCTGGAGAAAAATCGAGCGGTGTCTGAAGGTCTCCTGAAGGTAAAGTGCCAGGCATCTCTAGTTAGTGTATCTAAGGAAGCTGGCCAGGCTCTGGGGGCCACTGAATAGGCAATGAAAATGCCCTCGGATCTCATAGTAGACCAGGCATCTGAAGATGAAGTGTGACTCAGTCTCCACCTCCTGTAAGTGACAAAGCTGACCCCCTACAAAGCAGAAATAAAAACACAAAAATATTTTCAGGCACACGCAAAAATTTGACACGCTGATTTTTGGTCAATATGACCCTGGAAAAACCCCCTACAACTCTTAGGGAAAACCAATTCGAATGCTCTTCTATATTTCTGATAAATAGCTTGTACAGTGTGAGAGAAATACTCATAAAATTTCAACAACCAAACAAATACAACTTATCTCATTTTTCGTGCTTAACCACTGCCTCGAAAAATGTGCAAACAGCAATAAATGTTGTACGGACTTCCTTGAATTTTGTGCCCAGAAATATAACAATAAATGTTGTTGTGCGGCCTCCTCTACTTGCGTGAAAACAACAATAAATGCTATTGTATGGCCTCCTCAAAATGAGTGCAAAGGGGCAACAATAAATGATGTACGAATTCTGCCTCGTTTTCTATGCACAGGGACAACAACAAACTATACAGTCTGCCTCAAAAACTGTGCCACAAAAAACATCAAAACTGCTCCTCGAAATATGTGCCAAAACTATTGTACGTATACCGAGGAATGCGTGCCAAAGCTATTGTACAGTTCTACCTTGAAACTCGTGCCCAAAACTACCTTGAACTGTGTGCCAACCTTGCTGTACGGATTTGTTGAATGATGCCTCAGTATGCCTGCCAAGGTTCTGCTCTCCTTCACCTCACTGCTCATAAAATCTCCTTGCTCTCTTCTCCTCCTCTCTCAATCTGCTCATGAAAGAATGAATGATCTTTTCTTTTCTTTTCCTCCTTTAACCTAACCCTAAGTGACTTTTGGGTAATCCCTAAATCCAATGGCTGAGATAGCTTCAGATCTAGGGCTGAAATTAAATGTACATTTAAATCTCACTTCCTATTTTTTAATTCACCCCACTTTAATAAAGACCCTCTTAGTCTTTTATTTCCAAAGTCACTTTTCACTTTATAATTTCACATTGACTTTATTAAAGTCACTTTAAAATTAGACTTGTAATTTTATCACTTATAAAGTCACTTTTAAATTAGATTTGACTTTACCACTTATAAAGTCACTTTAGGAGAAAAAGTTAAATACTTTTGGACACTTTTCCCTAGGCCAAAGATCAAAGCTTTAGGGAACCACTAGTCCTCTGGTAACCAAATTTTAACACTCCCTCTTATCGAGGAAAGTGTTCCTCACCACACCCATCTTGTCTCTGAAGTAGACATGCTTGCCCCGTGGTAAGGCTTTGGTGAATATATCTGCTACCTACTCATCTGTGGTAATATACTCAAGCTTCACAGGTCCCTTCTGAACATAGTCTCTAATGAAATGATATCTGATCCCGATATGCTTTGACCTGTCATGAAATACTGGATTCTCCGTGAGTTTAATGCAACTCTGATTATCACAGTAAATCACTGAAGGTCTCAACGGTTGACCAAATAAGCCAAACAATATCTTGCGAAGCCATAGGGCCTCACAACTAGCTAGACTGGATGCCATGTACTTTGCTTCCGCTGAACTCAATGCTACTGACTATTGCTTTCGGTTGAACCATGACACAACTGTCGAATCCAACCCAAAACAACACACTGAAGTGCTCTTCCTATCAGAAGCACAACCTGCCTAATCAAAATCAGTGTACCCTGCCAATCTCACTCCATCTCCCTGTCTATAATCTAGACCATAATCCATTGTCCCCTGCAAGTACCGCAATATGTGTTTTGCAGCAATCCTGTGCACTCTCCTGGGCTCACACATGAACTGGCTCATCGTGTTGACTGCAAAACATATATCTGGTTTAGTGTTGACCAAATACATCAAGGAACCAATTAGCTATCTATATAATGTGGGATCCACCAACTCGAAATCTGAAGTGTGAAGCTTCTTCCAGTTAGTGATCATAGGTGTCGACATGGGTTTACAATCATCCATGTGAAATCTCCTAAGGATGTCCACAATATACTTCCCCAATCCCAGGAAGAAATGCCCCTCCTCCTGCCACACCACCAAACCCAAAAAGTAATGCATCAATCCAATGTCCTTCATCTCTAACTCCAAAGCAAGATCTCTCTTGCAACCCTCTATGAGTCTCTCTACACCCATAATGACCAAGTCATCCACATACAGCACCAGAATGAGAGGCTCTTCACCTATCACAGTAAAGTATAGGTTCGGATCTGCATCACTCTTTGTGAAACCCATCTCCTACAAGTACGTATCAGTCCTAGAGTACCAAGCTCTAGGAGCTTGCTTCAGGCCATAAAGTGCCTTCTTCAGTTTGCATACATGGGACTCCTTCCCATGCACCTCAAAGCCCTGTGGCTGCTCAATGTACACCTCCTGTATGAAGCCATTGAGAAATGTGGTCTTCACATCCATCTGGTGGATCTTCCAACCCATCTCTGCTACTATCGATATAATGGATCGAATGGAAGTATATCGAGCCACGTGAACGCAGGTCTTCTCATAATCAACTCCCTCTACCTGGGAGAACCCTCTAGCCACAAATCTAGCCTTAAACTTCTCGATGCTGCCATCTGCAGCGTGCTTTACCTTGTAAAGCCATATGGAAGTAACCCACGGATTTTCCCTCAGGCCTCGGCACCACCTTCCAAACATCATTCTTCATGATCGAAGAAGACTCCTCCTGCATGGCCTCTCTCCAGGCCTGCTGGCTAGCTGCCTCCTCATAGCTAGAAGGCTCGGAGTCAACGATGCTGGCAACCATTGCCATATAGCTATAGAACCGCTCAGGTGGTCTGCTCTCTTTGACCTGTCTCTTCAGCCCAGCAACAAATGTGGCCTCTCTCAAGGTATCCTGAAGCCACTTGGGCTTCCTCTTCCCTGAGCACACCTCTCCCACCAGAGAGTGAAACTCCTCATCCTCATCAGAAGCCTAAACTCCTGAATGTTTGTCTGTTGTCCTCCTGCCTGAACCTATGCTTGTAGATGCTGAAGTATCGTGTGAACTGTCCATCAGTGGGCTACCCAGTGAACTGCTCTGCGGACTACTCTGCATGTTGCCCGAAGCACCACCCCTCTGACTCTAGAGCTACTGGTCAATGACGGACCTAACACCGTAATCGATGTACCTCCTGATCTCTGCCGACTAGATCATTGTGACTGACTCAGCTGCTCCTGAGGGTCTGGTGAATCCAGTTACTCTAACTCACGTGACCTCCTGAAAGCCCTGTCCTCCTCGAACTTCACATCCCACCTGACAACAACTCTCCTTTGTGTAGGAATATAAATCCAAAAGGCTTTCGAGGTCTCACTGTAGCCCACAAAGATACCCTTCTCTACGGTGGGCTCTAGCTTGGTCATTTTCTCCTTGGGTACATAGGAGTATGCAATACACCCAAAGATATGGAAGTGACCAACATCAGGCTTCTTCCCAGAAAAAAGCCTCCTCCGAAGTCACATGCCCCAAGGCACGATGTGGACTCATGTTCTCCAAATACACAGCAATGTTGCAGGCCTCTGCCGACAAGAATAATGGTAACCCCTGATCATGTAGCATGGCTTTGGCAGCCCCAACGATGGATCTGTTCTTCCTCTCCGCAACCCTGTTCTGATGGGGGTTGTAAGGAACTGTGAACTCCCTCCTGATGCCTGCCCCCGCACAATAATCAACAAACTCACCAAGGGTGTACTCCCCTCCATTGTCTGACCTGAGGGACTTGATCTTCCGACCTATCCGAGTCTCCACAAGAGCTCTGAACTCCTGAAACCGCTTGAAGACCTCACTCTTGGTCTTCAAGAAATAAATCCAAGTCTTCCTAGAGTGATCATCAATGAATAAAACATAGTACTCATATCCACTCAAGGAAACATGAGACATCTGACTGCTCACATCGGTATGAATCAAATCAAGAATCCCAGTCGATCTGTTGTCACTACTGGGAAAAGGGGATTTGGCAAACTTCCCCATAGCACATCCTCTACATGTATCTAGGTGATCAGAACTAAAATCTGGCACACCTGTAGTGATCTCCCACAATGTCCTCAAGGCCCCATGATACATGTGCCCCATCCTGTGGTGCCAAATCTCGCACAACTCTGAACTGCTAGCTCTGCTGCCGGTACTACTGCTCAATGCCATAAGGGGCTGAAATGAAAACTTCTACACCTTGGCATGGTGTACACCAATCACTCTAGCTGAATCAGCTGAAGCACCCCTGGGATATATAAGCACTTGTCCTCTCCTGAACAATACTTCATACCCTTTGTCCTCCAATGTTGAGACAGATATAAGGTTCTTCCTCATCCCTGGCACATATAGAACATCCGACACTTTCAAGGGAAGTTTGGGTTTCCTATCATATGTCAATGTCCCCACACCGACTGCTCTAACAATGTTGTCGTCTCCGAGTAGTACCTCTATATCAGTGCCACTCTCTGAAAGCTCTGAGTAGTACTCACGGACTCATGTCATATAACATGAAGCCCCATTATCAACATACCAAATACCTGAAGATGCTCTGCTAGTGGAGGGAAATGCACACTCCCTCTCAACCTCTGTGGCAGGTGATCCTGCACTAGTGGACTCACAAGCAATGAACCCAAACTCCCAGTCAAAGCTCTCCGAAAAGCCATCTATCTCTGCTGATGCTGCCATGGTCCTGTCCTTTCCCTGCTTCTCCTTCTCCGGACACACAACTGCATAGTGTCCCAACTTCTGACAATTCCAACACTTCACCTTGGAATAGTCCTTCTCCTTGTTCACCTGCTGCTTACCTTTACCTTTGCCCCCACCACCACTTGTGGAAGCTTGCTTCTTTCCCTTGCCCTTCTTGCCTCTTGCTAACAATGCTACATTGTCATCCTCCTCAACTGGTTTGGCTGCCCCAAGATGGTTCTTTCTGATTTCATTTTGAATGCAATCATCCCACAACCTCTCCCAAGTGGGAAAGGTCTCCCGTGCAACAATCCCATCAGCAAAATTTAGCCATGTATTGGGAAGACCATTCATTGTAATCCGCACCAACTCAGTGGGTGGAATGGCCTCTCCAACAGCTGCCAACTCATCTCTCACATTAGTGATCTTTGTGAGGTATGCAGTAACACTATCAGTCTTTGCCATCTTAATGGCCTTCAGCTTCTCCCTTGGGACCATTTTTCTGTTTTCATTGGTACTCTGGTAGAGATTGGTCAAGGTTGTCCACATCTCATGTGCAAATCTCTTTCCTCTCACATGAGGAACGACATGGTCTTTAATACCATCCAGAATCAGTCTCCTTCCCTTGGCATTCTTCTTATTAAAATCTGCCACCTGAACAAGATCAGCAGGCACTGCTACTTGGTGTCGTGAGGTATGTACTGTTATCGCTTGCCGCCTACACCTACCTACAGTTAGTGGGAAAAGCCTTCAACCCCACAGGTGTGGTTAATGGCAAGGAACTCAGAGAAGGGACTGTCACCTATTCCCAACTCTCTCCGTTTAAGCTATCTCCTAAGTTAGCTAAGGGGGGTGGTCCCTAAAGGAAAACTAAGTTAAAGATGTGAGATTTCTAGGAGAATTGATTAGAAGGAATTACTATCAAAGATGACTTGATTTCTAATATGTAAACAAACATATAAGTATATGAGCAATATTCAATGACGTGTTCAAAATATAGACCAGTGCTTTAAAGTAGATAACAAATGCTTGCTCAAAAATAAAAATCAAGATATAATGACAATAATCCCACAAAGGAAGTGTTAGACCAAGATCACAATATGCAATTAAATTTGCAACACCAAATAGGGGTATTTGCCAATGAAACGAGATATATCAATTATCCATAAGCATAATGATCATTAAAATGACAACATGCACTGAAATTGTATGTAGAAGCAAATTTCCAAGTACCATAGAATTAAATTTGTTGCAAAATTTAAGGAATTTAAAAATGCTTGCATCAAAGTGCTTCTTGAGATAATATTTGCACGTGAATCTTTAGACCGTCAAGATAGCAAAAGAAAATTTGGGAACTTTGCAATGTAAATGTGATGAGATAGTGCTCTTGGTTTATTTTATTAATTAGTTCTCAAGCAATGTTACAATTGAACTCCTGTCCCCAGACCTCACCCTCGCCCGAAATTCGGATCTCACAATGAGGAGTCCATAGGGGTGGAGGGTCCCTAATGTCTATACAACCAACTTAAGTTGGAGGTTAATTTTTAGAGACGCAAGTCTAGCATGCAAAGTGAAATGCCTAAATGATATGGAAATGAGTTTGCAAAGTGCTGTGTAAAAGATGGAGATGATTCAATTAAATATGCTTCATAGTTAGAACAATAAGTCAAGTTGCCATAAATTGAAATGCTATGCTTCTTTACTTGTAGTATGTTGTGAAACTTATCCAAATGAGGAGTAGATCACAAAACATAAGTAAGTGATGGCAAATGAGATTGCAAATTAGGAAATTTAAATGACTATGTGATCTAAGCAATTAACGAAATGAACATATGAGTTATTCACATGCAACTAGACTAGATTAGCAAACGAAATGATAAATGCAAGTGATTTAGTTTGAGAAAATTAAAAGAAAAACTAAGCAAAAGAAAGTTACCCACTCAAGAAGATTTCCTCCCTCTAAATGAGTAGGTGAGATACCATGGGAAAAACTTCCCAAGCTCCCTCAAGAACAGTTAGCTCTTTATTAATGAAAATGAGGCCCTCTTATAGAAATGAGGGGATTGGGAAGAGCTTACAATATGCATTTTAAAATTGCTCCTTCCCAAAATTACAAGCGTAAGGTTTAAAAAAAAATCTACTTGTGAGATGTTTACAAAGTAAAGGCTTAAAGCCTTGAGGTGAATGGCGGTTACAATTCCTCAAAAGAACGAGGCTTTAGAAGTAGAGGTGAAGTGATAAGGCGGAACTTGGATTTGAGGTTCCAAACAGAAGAGTGTTCCTTAGCCTATGCTTTAGTTCCCTTTCTCCAAACTTAGATTGCTTCCAAGAACACCTACAGGCAAACAAGCAACAGAGTTAGCATGAAAAAGAAATATCGCTGAAATATGTGAGAGGAAATCACATGCATGCGAAGGAAAAAGTTAGAAACTCAATGCAAGTATAAAATACACTTTATGTTACAAATTCCCTCACTAAGAACAACTTGAAAAAGTTGATTTAGTGAGTGAGAATTAGGATTTAAACCCAACAACTTAGTCTCAAATGCTAGATAAAATAGATATGTGCACAAATGAGAGAAGAAATATATGAGATTTTTTTTAGAGATGGAATAGAAGCAAAAGGCTCATGAAACCCCCTTTTAGATAAATCTCTTGATGTCTTATGAGATTGTTGGCTTGAACAACTTATGAGACCTCTGATATCCTTGGAGCTGACTTATTCGAATCGAAAAAAGTCTTCACACTCTAATGGACTTGGCAATCTGTCCTTTGAACACACCAATTTTTGCAAACCAATTGTTAGTGCAAAAGAAACTTGGCATATAGAGGCCACGTTGAGCTTGTCATTTCATCGAAAATAACAAGCTACAACAAGAGCGCAAAACATACCAAGTCCAAAGGAGATCTGAGATAGCTACAAATCTCCCCTCCCTAGACAATAGTGCCTTCAGGCAAATGCAAAGAAAATAAAATCAACTAGATTGCAATAAATAACAACATCAAATGAAACAAGTATACCTCATCAACCAAAGAATGCACCACAAGAGAAGCTAGTAACCCCAAAGACTTTCTTTTATTTAGCTCAATAACAATTTCGGCATAGTAACAATAAGCACAAGCTTCAAAAATCCACTCCTACAATGAGAGCCCAAGGCTCATTTAAATAGAGCTATGGGAGCAAATCCCAATGAAAAATCAAATGACAAGTGTAGCAATGGTGAAGATCTCAATGCTAAAACGAATTTGCACAAGTGGCTGCTTGCTTTCTGTAGATTGCCAACGAACTGCTGTAAGTGGTGAAGACTGGCTGTGCAAATCTCCTCTAAATCTGATGCATATATCTCCTGGCTGCCACCTCTATTAATTTGAACCAAATACTGCCAACCAACTGCGTGTAGGAGCTGCCAGCAAAAAGGAAAATCTGTTGTGCGTAATCTGTTGAAGGGGACAGCGTACAAGTGCTACAGGAAGTCCAGATTGGTGGAGACATACTCCTTAATTTATGCGTTGATTGGATCTTCTAATCTGTCCCACAGATCTGCGTGTTATGCCTTTGACAACTGCGTATCTAACAGGAGAAATTTGCCATCGTGGAGTGATGACTGTCTGCCCACAAATTTGCGTGTTATCTCTTGCTGGCACCTCTAACTGCTGTGTAAAACTGCCCACATAAAACTGCCCACGAATTCCACGTAACACTGTTGCTGCATGGACGTTGTTGACTACGTGTTGTTGAAATACAGTTCCCTTTGTTCATATGGCAGCGTATTTATCTCCTCAAATATAATGTTGATGTGTTATGTTAAAACTGGCCAGCGTGTACACCTTTAACATGTGCACAATTCCTTTCGTTGGCTGTATGTAGAGCTTTTATTTTGGCATGTGCACTTTAATTTGTTTTAATCCATATACTATGGAAAGTGAGTGGGGTCCACTCCCTTTCACTAACTTTGCCTTTGCACCTCTATAACTTTCAATTAAATGAAACGTTGAAACTTTGGCCATACTCAATACTTCATGACTTCATCATGAAACAATTTCACTGCCTTCGACTTGGCATTTGACTTTGACTTGAGTTGCACCTTATGTGGTGGGCCCCACATAGGTGCCACATCACCTTTTACCTCTCCACATAATTGCCATGTCAAAATTTGACTTATTTTGACTTTGGAAAATTTTCCAAATTTTTCCAATTATGAATTTTTTTTGAATTTTTTCTCATTTTTTCCACTGACATTAGGAAAATCGGCTTTTGAGGGACCATAAGTCGTTTTTTGACCCTCAAAGTGGGTCCTCGGATAATGCTGGGTCTCTGAGGATGAATTTTGACTGGTCAGACACCCCAGACATTTCCGAAGACCACTTATTTACATCATTACATAGAAAATAATTAAAAAATCCCATTTTGCGGGAAATTTTTAATTATTAAAAAATCCTACTTAGACCTAGTCAAATTCCGCGAAATTTCAGAGATGACCTAGCATGGTAATATACATTGACTCTAGACACTAAGATGTGTTAGGGACTCAACCTTCAAGCCGTCACCCCAGCTTTGGGGTAATGCAATGAGTGAAAAAACCTAGAAAATTATTCGCCGCTAAAAAGAAGGAATTATTAACCAAGTAAAAAAAACACTCCAAGGTGTACTCGCTTGTTGATCGAGTCCCAACATCCTAGGCCTGTTACATGGCTTTATTCATCATGCTAGTGACATTTATACAATATCCCCGCAGGGCTGCAGAATCTGAAGACTGAAGAAGAAAATGATGAGAAGAAGACGTAGAGTTTAAAAACTCTGTTGAACATGATGATATCTGATGGTACAAATGTCTTCTGGTTCATCCTTGGGCATGGAGTCTTTTCATTGTCATCAAGTGCCACTCCAGTGGTCAACATGTACCATTATGCCCCAGACTTCTGCCTCCTCAAAAATGCTCTGGCTTTTCTCCTTCCATGTATTGTAGTTGTTATGCCCCTCCAACCTATCCTCCACCCTCGAGTCCAAAGACATACTTGTTGTCCTAACAAACTGAAAATTTCAATGATGTGGTAAAGGTTCAGTTTTCTGTGTGAAATATAAGCTTGCTGTAATTTTTCACTTGCTGTCCCAAACTGCACTTTTCAACCACCCAAGCTCTGATATCATGTAAAAAAATTTAGCCCAACCCCGATTATCAGTTTCTCTTTATAACTCCCATGTAGTTAAATGCCCATTCCTATAAACATACATTCAACAAGCTGGAAATAATAAATATTTCTGAAAACACAAATTCTGGAAATTTCAAAGTGCTGAAAAATGCAGAAATAAAACTCAGAAATAATTACAATCACACACACAAAAAATGACACACTGATTTTTTGTCAATTTGACTCTGGAAAAACCCCCTACAAGTCTTGAGGAAAACTAGTTTGAAAACTCCTCTTTATTTCTGAATATTGCTTTTACAGTGAGATAGAAATATGCAGAAAATTTTAGCAACCAAACAAATACAACTTATCTTATTTTCCATGCTTAACCACCGCCTCGAAAATTGTGCAAATAGTAAAACAGGAACAGCGATAAATGTTGTACGGACTTCCTTGAATTTCGTGCCCAAAAACACAACAATAAATGTTGTTGTACAGCCTCCTCGATTTGCGTGCAAAACGGCAATAAATGTTGTTGTACAACCTCCTCGAAATGCATGCAAAGGGACAGCAATAAATTTTGTATGAATTCTGCCTCGTTTTCTATGCACATGGACAACAGCAAACTGTACGGTCTACCTCGAAAATTGTGCCACAAAAACAATAAACTCCTCACCTTGAAATCTGTGCCAAAATGTTGTACAGTTGCCTAGGAATGTGTGCCAACGTTGTTGTACGATTCTGTCTTGAAGCTCGTGCCCAAAACTGCCTTAAACAGTGTGCCAATCTTCTTGTACGGATTTGCTGAATGTTGCCTCGATATGCGTGCCAAGATTTTGCTCTCCTTCACCTCACTGCTCATAAAATCTCCTTGCTCTCTTCTCGTCCTCTCTCAATCTGCTCATTAAAGAATAAATGATATTTTCTCTTCTTTTCCTCCTTTAACTTAACCCTAAGTGACTTTTGGGAAATCCCTAAATCCAATGGCTGAGATAGCTTTAGATCTAGGGCTGAAATTATATGTGCATTTAAATCTCACTTTCTATTTTTTAGTTCACCCCACTTTAATAAAGACCCTCCTAGTCTTTTATTTCCAAAGTCACTTTTCACTTTCTAATTTCACATTGACTTTATTAAAGTCACTTTAAAATTAGACTTAGTAACTTTATCACTTATAAAGTCACTTTTAAATTAGATTTGACTTTACCACTTATAAAGTCACTTTAGGAGAAAAAGTTAAATACTTTTGGACACTTTTCCCTAGGCCAAAGATCAAAGCATTAGGGAACCACTTGTCCTCTGGTACCCAAATTTTAACATCTCTCTCATGTAAGTCGAAATTTTGATGTTATTCTTGTTATCGTATTTGTCAAATTCATGAATATTGTTATCATTATTCTTTGATGGGTTAATGTAATGCGAAATTCTTCTGGGACCATGAATAAATGATTTAATGCATGCGTTGCTCTTTGAGGGATTGGGTGAATGTTCCTAGAGGCACCTCTTAGGTTGAAAGACCTCGAAACTTCATCTCTTTGGCAAATTTGAAGTATAAATCCCTATTGACCTAGTTGTTGCCCATGGAGAGGCTACCAAAAATCAATTAAGGCTCCTTAGCTCATGAAAATTCATGATTTATGTGTATCTTGACTCCATTAAACCCAAGCAATAAGGCCTTGATCCTCGTATCCCTTTAGTGGTCAAATTTACCTCTCTTTCCTTCACCTCTCCAAATTCTAGGCCTAACTCTCGTAGGTTAACTAGGGCATGACATAAATTTCATTATAGCCATCCAAAATCTTTGATTTTTGGTCCACTACTGCATTGGGCTTTTCTCTAAAGGTCCCCCAAATTTCAAGCAGTGCCGATGGTGGAATCCTAAGATATAGCAAGCCCTAGCCACAAGAAAATTGGGCCTTTAATCCTATTCTCTTCCCAATTAGGTCAAGCCCCTCCTTGAGTGATCAACTCCATACCCTTGACCTAGCTTGAGTCCACTTGGTCCTTTGTGGTCCCGCAACTTTATAACTCTGAATTCACAAATATCACATAAAAACCAATTCTCCATAAGGATTTTCCAGCCTAGGAATCATCTTTATAAGATATATTCCCAAACCTTAGCCTCGAGAATCCTCTTAGCCCTTCCTAGAGAGCATATCATCTTGCTTCTCGAGCAAGAAAACCATATAATTGAGTCTTTCTTGTGAATAGGCCTTAGAAATCACTCCTTATTCTCTTATTGATCCATTCATCTAGTGATTCCCCTTATATCGAGTCTCCTCCCATCGGTGAAAGTTTGTAAAGAGCAAGGAGCCTTAGCTGAAGTGACAGTGGGCTATTGCTCCATTCTTGACCCTTGACCTAATAGTTGCTTTGTAAGATCCCCTCCTAGGATTCATGCTAGTTTTAGCGGTAATAGTACCGACACTCTTTGAGGATAGGACAGGAATCCAAGAGAAGAGTGGTCGAAGAGGACCGATATTCTTTGAGGACTCGGGTTTGGAGATCCAAGATAAGAATAATCCTATAAGAGCATACCTTGTAGACATTCGGATGGGGTATGTGCCTTGTAGAGGTAGTGCGGTATCACACGTAAATCCTCCCAACATAATGCTCTTGATTAAAGAAGAGCTTGTTTAGTTAAGCCTCAGAGACAGTGTTGGTCATAATGATGATGCTTATAGTATGACTTATCAATTGACTCTTCTTGTGAGAACTCTTCAGTTTGAGATATGATGTTGTATTAGTTGTACAATTATGAATACCCCCTAGTTAAGAGAGAGTGTTGAGAAATGTAACTAGTTTCGGTCTTCATAATTGTCGTATTCATTTCAATATTTATCCTATGTAACAAACAAGAAAAATAAAAGAAAACTATTATTATTAATGCATGGATTTCATGCTCATTATGATGGTCTTCTAAAAGTATGTTCTTCGTGCTTATAGGGTTTTTTAGGTCTTAGGATTTATTGTCATGAGTCAAAAGAGTCAACATCATGCTTATAAGACCCCTCCGAGCAATTTGTAATTGTAAAAAGAATTATTTTTTAATCTAGAAAGTCCTGGAATCTCCAAGAGTACAAGTCGGCCCTGGGAACATCAAGTCGACCTAAAGGAGGGAACTTGACCCCTTGAGAAGGGTATATAAAGGCTCAGTTCAACCTCATTTATAGACACTTGCTCACAAGTTCAATCTATCAAGAAAGAGCTTGATCTATAGCTGGGAAGTTGGAAGAAGGAGAGCGAAGATCAAGAAGAAAGGACGAAATTTCTTTATTTTTGGGCTCTATCTCTCTCACACGTGTGAAATTCTAGGGTTTATGGGTTCTAGTAAGAGGTTGAAGTTGCAGGACTGAGTTGCAGTAGGGCGAGGAGCAACATTTTGTAGCTGGGAGGAAGGAAACTCTGTCTAGATCTCGTTGACCTTAGGAAGAGCTAACTTCCCCTTGGAAGGTCTTAGGAGGAGGCTGAATTAGGGTTTTCTCAGAAGTTGCAAGACCAAAATTGTAGAGTTGAAGTTGCAGGTCGAGTTGCAATATTGAAGCTGGCAAGTTGAAGGTGCAGTGTGTAGCAGTGTTGTGCAGAATCAGGGAAGGACGAGAGGAAGGGTTGTCTTGGTACTAGGAGAAGGACTTGGTCTAGGGATTGGGTCTTTGTATCTCATTTGAAGCAGATTCTAAGAAAAGAAGAGATTTTGGGTTTTCTCTTTGGGGGGTTTTCCCTAGCTAAGAGCCTGTGTCCTCTATTGTTGTTGTTCTTGATATGTTTTGATGAAAAGATCTAACTAAAAAACAAAAGAAGATAATAAATGTTCACAAGCAAATATCAAGGTTAAAGAAAATAAGATTAATAAGTTGCCACTTTACATTTTCTAACAGAAATCTCAATTTGATGGATGAAAGAAGAATCTCTAAACAATTTTCATCACAAAAGCCTTAGTTCATAAATTTTGAATCATATTCTCTGAAAATCCAGTGTTCCGTGACAGGTCCAAGCATATTGAGATCAAATATCAGTTCAACAGAGACAAGATCTAGAATGTGGCACAGTGGCAGTGAAGCTTCAGTGTATCTCCGCAAATGAACAAATTGCAAACATTATCACCAAACCCATGGTGAAAGGGAAGTTTGTGTTTTACAAGGACAAGCTAAGAGTGGTGCAGAATACCTTCCTCGCTATGAGGGAGTGTTGATGTTTGTAGCTTAGGCGAGTATTTCTGCACAGCACTAGGTGTCGATGCATGTGGATGTTGCCTGATTGACTCTTAAGCTGAGTGATTACTTTATTTATTAAAGTAAATCCCTTGTATAAGATAAAGTGAGTTAATCTAATGAGAAGCAAAGGTTATTCACATGAGTGAATTAGATGAATATCAGCCATTGATCTCAATTTAAGTTGAGATTTAATCTCAACCATCAATCACTTTGGAGATTAGGGTTGTCGATTTGGTCATAACTCAAACTTATAAAAAGAAGGTTGGACTAAGAGAAATGACAAATTTGAGAGAAGAAAATCTAAATGATTGGATGAAGAAGGATTTTCTTCCAAAGTGCCAGAGAAAACAAGTGATTATCCTGCAGCAAGTAATCATTCCCAGCAGACAGCAGACAGCAGAAGCAAATTCACACAGTGAGTCTGAGATCACATGTGTGAGTTCCAAGAGGCGCAGAAGGGCAAAGCAGCCTCATATGTGACGCAGATCCAGCATGCAGGTCACTCGTGCATGAGCAGGGAGACAGAACCACGTGTACGGAATCCTGATTGCACGTGTGGGCCATACAGCCACATGTGTGTGGTCTTACAGCTGCTGTAGCAGTTCAGCAGAGCAAGGGGTCAATCCAGCATTTTTTCAGAGGAATGAACGGCCAGTTCAGGTACCCAGAATTTCTTCAGAAATTTTCTGAATATTGTTGTAGCTTGTATTTTCTTCGTGGGCAGATTTTCCCAGGTTGGGAAAGCCTTTGTAAGCTTGGAAGAAGCTTGCAAATGAAAAATTGAATTTGATGGGCAAAACTTTGTGTATTTCTGCAATTGAAATTGGCTGTTTATTTTTGCTTCTGCTGGAAATTAAATTTACCAGTTGAAATCCCAGTAGTACATGTTGTCCAGCAGGATGAAAAATTAATTAAAAATCAGAAAGCAAATTTGTGAGGAAATAATTTGTCAATTACTGGAGTTAGAAATTTGACAAAAACTTGTATTTCCGGAATGAATTTTGTTGCGTTTTTGAAATATTGTACCTAGAACACCTTTGCTGGAAAGTATCTATGGTCTCTCATGTCACACCAAGCAAGATGAACTGTTTGAGAGGTTTCTGTCAATAATATAGTACGAATAGGAGTATAATTGCAGCCGCCAGTGTTGTTTTAGCCTCTTTGCTGTGACTTTACGATAATCACTCAGGAGTCAGGCCTACTTTGATGCACCAGTACCAGATATATTTCTGTCGTTCCAGTATATGTTCGGAAGATATCTTCTGTCACAGATTTGGAAGAAGATTACTAGCAGCAGCAGCTGTAGGATATACTTGTGCCAGCAGCTACATTCTTGACACAATCTTTCGAAAACACCTAGTCTAAAATAAGGCTTAATCATCATCAAAGGATTATAACATGACAAACCTGTATAGTTGCTGTTAGAAGTTCATGGTCAAAGAAGGTCCCAAAACCCCTGCACACATTCCCAAAAAGGCAGATTTGATTCTTCAGCCGTAAGATCAGGGACTGCTCCCTGTACAATAGGTTGTGACAGCTGCAAGGAACATTTTGAAATAGTGAAGAATAGCATGCCCTTCTGAAAATTACATTAAATATTTTTTCGAGGATAGGGGTTATCAAGGAGTGCTCTACTTCTTTGCGAGTTTGTTAAACATGATATCCTCAAAGAGTATCCATGATCCACATTTCAAAAAGTAGATTAGAATGATTCAAGGATCACCCTTGTTTTAGGGGAAGCATATAACAGCCAGTTTAAAAGAGGTTCAATAACAACTTTGGTGCAGATTTCAAGATGGTTGGTTAGAGAAGCATTCCTCATTTTGAGAGTTGATTGGTCCTTGGAGAAAGAGTGACTACCGCCTTAAGAAATTTTTGCAGTTATTAATTTGTGGATCTAAAACTATCAAACTTATTTTATTATTACTCCTTGGAAAGAGTGTGAGTGGATCTACGAGCAAATTGTGGATCTGGGACATAATGTTATCATCTTATTTTAAAGGAAGTTGAGCTAAACTATATATAAAGAGTAGCCCTGCCTTGCTTGTACTCAAGGTTGGATTCTTGGAGTTTCTCCTCCTTGGAGTTTCACGGGTATATCTTTCTTGGAGCATATGTGATGTGTATGGATTCTCTATTTCAATGTGTGGCTGAATATTTTGGTTCTTCAAGCTTGAAGTGGTGTAGATTGTTTCACATAGCAAAGGTTAAGTGACATGATCCATTTTAAGAGTATACTTACTACCTGGAAGGAATCTAGTGTGGTAACATCTCTTTTCTCCTTTTCTATCTTGGTTTGGGGGCTTAATAACTTGTTTGATTTCTCTTAAGAATACTTGTAAACTTGTTGACTTCAATTCTAGGGTGAAGTTAAGAGCTAGTTGAAGAAACCTCCTTTGGAGCCTGCCCTTGTGAAATTTTTGCATTAATTTAAGTGGATCCATTGGGCTTTCATGCCTCATTTCCAGCCCTGATTGCACAAGAAATCAAGCCCTCTAAGATGGCTCCTTGACTACATTGTTGCATTGCCCTCATCGGATTGGCACTCATCTCTAGATCACTCTTTTACTTAAAATACAAAAGATGTTGTTCTCTAAATCTACTCTCTTATCACCATGTGCCTCATTGTTTATCTTTACTGATCCTACTTAGAAATACCCCCACTTCTTTTGAGCCAGAGGACGGTGTTGGTTTTTGGTAGCATCGGATGTGCTCTAAGTCTCAAATTTTGCACGGAGACTTAGACATATGTATTCCAAAATACCCAGAAAGAGTTTTGGGAAATTCCACCCGGATGGGGTTTTATTAAAATAATTAATTATTTTTAATAGGAGCCTAAGTCTAAACTTAGGAAATTAAAATAATTAAAGTATATTAATAGAACTAGATGTGAAACTTCTAGAAAAAGAAGGAGATCGAGTCAATATGATCTAAGCCGTTGATTATTGTTAAATTTGGACAACTAGGTCCAAACTCCATCTTGTGATGCTCAGATGAAGATTCCAATATTTGTATTGGATTCCTCTTTCGGAGAGGTGTAAAATCGATATAAAATTGATTTTAATCTGATGAGCAGAACATTTATTTTGAATTTACTATTTATAATAAATTTAAGTGCAGGTCGGCCTTAAGGTTTTACACCCCCAACAGATGTGTCACACACCTCAATGATGGATATAAATACAGTCAACGTTGGAGAGCTTTTCACTCATCTCATCACACATCTTCTCCTTTGATTATCTACAAGCATTTGAGAAGCAGTTTCATCTCCCACGTGAGAAGAAGGACGAAATCTACTGCAGCTAAAGGACGAAATTTACCGCAGCAAATTTTCTGCAGTTAGGGTTTCTGGGCAAGTTTGACCAGCGTTGACTTTGGTCAACGCATGGTCCGTTTGAGCTGAAATTTTGTGGAGAGTTCGATTTTTGAAGGTCGTACTCATTGGCACAAAAATCGAGGTCAAAAGGTTGACCGAAGTTGGAGCTGCGTTGACTTTATTATTGCTGCCCTACGTTGACTTTTTTTTTTCCTGGATTGCGTTGACTTTTCTGGGGTTGACTTTGAGTTGACTGGATGATTGACTTGAGGACTGTTGTGACACATTTTGGGTTGGCCGACCAAGAAGACTTTGCTGGTTGAAGCATCCTGCTGACCGCCGTAACGCACCAACACATTCTCCTGTTTCTGGTTTGTCTTCTATAGATCCACTGGTATGTTATATCAACATTTTTACTTAATTGTTTATGTGATTGCTGTTATAAAAGTAAAGTTGCATCAAGCATAGAACATCTTCAAAAATTTACATGGTATCAGAGCTGAGGTGAAGACAAGCCCTAACTTATAGCAATCACCAAAAGAGAAAAATGAGTTCCACAAGTTATGGCTTCAAGGAGGATGACAAGCTAACTGGAAGAGATGACTTCCATGCTTGGAAGATGATATTAGATCTCAAATTAGAAGACCATGATCTCATGGACTATGTACTGGGTAAGATACAAGAACCTCTATCCACTGCTACTGCTGCTACTAAAACCAAGTATAAGAAGGGGGAGATCAAAGCAAAGCTAATGATCAGGGAATCCATATATAAAAGTCGGGTTGCCTACATATCTGAGCTAGGCACATCTAAAGAGATGTATGATAAGCTCATACAAATGTTCAGAGTAAACAATGCAAACCAGGTGCTATTCTTCAAGAATCAATTGAAGAATTTGAAGAAAGGCAGGGATGAATCTGTCCAAACATACTTTCTGAATCAGAGCTCGAAATCTCCACAGTTCATGACTGAAAAATGAGAACTGTGGAGATTCCGAGCTCTGATTCTGAAAATCTACACCACAGAAATCTACAATCCATTATACTTTCTGAAACTGACCGAGAACAGGAACAGTTTGCTGGCTATTGGGGAGACAATAGCTGATCGTGAGATGGTACTCACCGCACTTGGAGGGCTCCCATATGAATGGCAAGTATTCAACACTACCATTCTCAATAACAATACAATTCCTAACTTTGACAAGCTACTGTCAAGATGCATGCAAGAAGAGACAAGAATGAAGGAATACGAAAATGACAGAAATGCTGCCTACGCTGCTCATTCTAGAAAGAAGAACTTTGGTGGTCCAAAGAACAAAGGAAGAGCAAGGGCCCAAGGAAATAAGGGCAAGTGTTTCACTTGTCATAGGCCTGGTCACTATGCTAGAGAATGTCCTTTCAAGAAGGATTCTCCCGATAGTGAAGACAACAACAACAACCGGAGGAATGGAAATCAAAGAAACAACAGGTCCAAAGGAAAGAGGAAGGCTCCCTCTGGCGGAAACAATCAACCTTTCAAAAGGTCTAGAAACTCCAAGTATGAGGAGTCAAATGTTGTTGATAAAAGAAATGAATACATTCTTGTATTTGCCCTCTCTGCTGCATCCCCGCTCGACACTATGGATGTCTGGTTGATAGATAGTGGTGCCTCAAGACACATCACTGGGTTCAAGGAAGCACTATCTGACATGGTTGAGAAGGATACTAATCTGGAAATTATCCTTGGAGATAATGCCACATATCCCGTGAAAGGGACAGGGACTATGACCTTCCACTTGTCTCAAGGACAAGTCCTACATTTGCAGGATGTACTCTATGTACCAAAATTGAAGAAGAACCTTGTGTCTATATCAGCCATGGAAGACAAAGGTTTCAATGTGGCATTCATTGATGGAAAGGTGCGCATGTGGAAAAAGAATCTCAAGGAAGCTATCGTGATTGGTTTTAGAGTGGGAAAACTCTACCAGGTTGAAGGAAGTCCACTGGGAGCTATGACATGTGATACTATCCAACAAACTGAACTATGGCACCGGAGGTTTGGACACCTTCATTACAAGGCCCTTCCCAAAGCAAGGAAGGTGGTGACAGGGATGCCCGATTTTGGAAATAATCATGAAGGTGTATGTAAGGGTTGTGCCGAAGGAAAGCATACAAGGGGACCTTTCCCCTCAAGTGTCACAAAGACATCTGATATTTTGCAACTAGTCCATTCTGATCTATCTGGTATGCTACCCGTGACATCCTTGGGAGGATGTTCTTACTATATGACATTCACTGATGACTTCTCCCGCAAAACCTGGATATACTTCTTGAAGAAGAAGGATGAGGCTTTCATGTGGTTTCGTACCTTCAAAGCCTTGGTGGAAAATATGACAGGGAAGAAGATCAAGATTTTGAGGACCGACAATGGCACTGAATATGAGTCAAATGAGTTCAAGGACTTTTGCAGAGAAGCTGGCATTAAGAGGGAGACTACTACTGCCTATACTCTTGAGCAGAATGGCGTTGATGAACGAAAGAACAGGACCATTGTGGAAGCTGCTCGTGCCATGCTATGTGACCAAGGTCTACCGAAGTTTCTGTGGGGAGAGGCTGCGAATACTATTGTATACATTCAAAACCGATGCCCTCATTCTGCCCTGGACTCCAAAACTCCCGAAGAGGTTTTCACTGGTAAGAAACCTGACGTCTCACATTTTAGAATTTTTGGATGTCCTGTTTATTTCCATGTGCCAAAAGAAGAGAGAAGTAAGCGGGATGCTTCTGGAAAGAAAGGAATGTTTGTGGGCTACAGCGAAACCTCTAAGGCCTATAGAGTCTATGTACCTGGTCAAAGGAAGTAGAGATATGCCATGATGTCACTTTTGACGAAGATGCTTCCCTGAAGAAAGTAGTAGATCTTCCGAGATCTGAGGAAAATCATGAAGCAAGGCCTAGAAATCAAGAAGAACTGCAGGATGAGACAATGCCTGATGTTGAAGGACCAATGGACCCAATCGATCCATCTCCTTCACTGAGAAAGAGACCATCATGGCTCAGGGACACTCTCGAAGATGCCGAGGGACATGCTGCCCCGAGGGGGACATTCCGAGAAAGCAAGAAGGCGTGTAGATACCAAGGGTATCTGGCTGCCATGAGTACGATTGTACAATCTGAACCTGGATCTTTTGAGGAAGCTGTAAAGCATCAAGTCTGGAAGGATTCTATGCACGAAGAATATGAGTCCATAATGAAGAATGATGTCTGGGATGTGGTTCCAAGACCGAAGGACAAATCAGTTGTCACCGCAAAATGGCTCTACAAGATCAAGCATGGATCCGATGGAAGTGCTGAAAAGTTCAAGGCAAGATTTGTTGCCCGTGGCTTCTCTCAAAAGGAAGGAATAGACTATGATGACATATTTGCACCTGTGGCACGATATACCACCATTCGATCAATCATAGCCCTTGTTGCTACACAAGGATGGAGTCTTCATCAGATGGATGTCAAGACCGCTTTTCTGCATGGTGCAATAAAAGAAGAGGTGTATGTAGAACAACCTCTGGGGTTTAAAGTCCAAGATCGGGACACACATGTCTGCAGGTTGAAGAAAGCCCTCTATGAGTTGAAGCAAGCACCCAGAGCTTGGTACGAGAGGATAGATAGCTACTTGATGAAGTTGGGCTTCACTCGAAGTAATGCTGATCCGAACCTTTACTTCAAGGTTGTCCAGGGGAAGCCTCTCATTCTGGTGCTGTATGTGGACGACCTCTTCTTGACAGGTGCTGACCCTCTCATTCATCAATGCAAGAGGGAGCTTGCTGCTGAGTTCGAGATGAAGGACCTAGGACTGATGCACTACTTCCTAGGCCTGGAGGTCTGGCAGAGACCTGGAGAGATTTTCCTTTCTCAAGGAAAATATATTGTGAAACTTCTGGAAAGATTTGGTATGGTGGATTGCAAGTCTGTGACAACACCAATGGAACTCAATTTCAAGAAGTTGAGTGGCAACGCTGCTGGGCCCGTATTGGCAAATCCTACTGAGTATCGTCAACTCATAGGGGCTCTGATGTTCTTAGTGAACACCCGTCCAAATATATGTTTTGCAGTGAACACTTTGAGTCAACAGATGGTTGAGCCTCATCACTTTCACTGGGTTGGTGCCAGGAATCTTCTGAGATACCTTCGGGGCACGATAAACCATGGGCTGAGATACACTACCGAGAGTGTGACACTCCTTGGATATACTGATGCCGATTGGGCTGGCAGTGTGGTGGATCGTAAGAGCACATCGGGATGCTGCTTCAATCTTGGTTCTGCTTCGATCTCATGGATGAGCAGGAAGCAGAAGTCGGTGGCTTTGAGCACCGCCGAGGCCGAATACATTGCAGCAAGTATGGCCTGTTGTGAAGCAGTTTGGTTGCGAAAGCTCTTTAGTGAGCTGTTTGGACATGTGCTAGATACCACCGTGATACTCTGTGATAACCAGAGTGGGATTCGCTTGACCGAGAATCCTGTGTTCCACGACCGATCCAAGCATATTGATATCAAGTACCATTTCATCCGAGATATGGTACAGCGAGGCGTCGTAAGGCTCGATCATATAGGAACTAATGAGTAGGTTGCGGTTATTCTCACTAAGCCCCTAGGGAAGGTCAAGTTCCTAACCTTCCGTGAGAGACTTGGTATCGTGAAACGACCCTATGATGTGGGTCCTGTTGGACAATGAGCTCGAGGAGCTCTGGGGGGCTTTGGGGACAGCTTCTCGGAGCTATGAGCAACCACAAGGCTAGGCTTGCCAAACCTTGTTGGTGTGCTTGGACCCCACCGTTGTGATTATTGAGTTGGTTCACCTCTCATTATCTATGCCCCGTATGCATCCTACCCATTGAGTTGAGGGCTCATGGGAAGTACCTCTCATTTGGCCAATGAGATGGGAAAAGCTAGAGACCAGTAGCAAAGACTGATGGACGCATCAGAGATTGCCGTACTCTCTATCTAGGATGGCACGGTCCAACCACTTGATCTGGGATCAAGTCTAGTGAGGTCTCGGACCTCCGCCTGACTTCGGGTCAGATGAACCAACTTCAGGGTTGGTTGGAGACTCTTTGTGAGTCCAATAGAGGTTTCGGACCTCTGGGCTGAATTTGTCAGCCGAGGGATGATGTCTTTGTGACTGACCCACTTCTGTTCTGAAATAAAGAGGCCAGCAAAGCAAGTTACGGCGGGATGACGCACGATGTTTGATTGCACTGGTGGATGGAGTTCTCCCTAGCTGAGAGGGAGTGTTAAATTTGGACAACTAGGTCCAAACTCCATCTTGTGATGCTCAAATGAAGATTCCAATATTTGTATTGGATTCCTCTTTCGGAGAGGTGTAAAATCGATATAAAATTGATTTTAATCTGATGAGCATAACATTTATTTTTGAATTTATTATTTATAATAAATTTAAGTGCAGGTTGGCCTTAAGGTTTTACACCCCCAACAGATGTGTCACACACCTCAATGATGGATATAAATACAGTCAACGTTGGAGAGCATTTCACTCACTCAACATCACATATCTTCTCCTCTGATTATCTACGAGCATCTGAGAAGCAGTTTCATCTCCCACGTGAGAAGAAGGACGAAATCTACTGCAGCAAAAGAACGAAATTTACCGCAGCAAATTTTCTGCAGTTAGGGTTTCTGGGGAAGTTTGACCAGCGTTGACTTTGGTCAACGCATGGTCCTTTTGAGCTGAAATTTTGTGGAGAGTTCGATTTTTTAAGGCCGTACTCATTGGCACAAAAATCGAGGTCAAAAGGTTGACCGAAGTTGAAGTTGAGTTGACTTTATTGTTGCTGCCCTGTGTTGACTTTTTCTGGACTGCGTTGACTTTCCTGGGGTTGACTTTGAGTTGACTGGATAATTGATTTGAGAACTGTTGTGACACATTTTGGGTTGGCCGACCAAGAAGACTTTGTTGGTTAAAGCATCCTGCTGACCGCCGTAACGCACCAACACATTCCCCTGTTTCTAGTTTGTCTTCTATAGATCCACTGGTATGTTCTATCAGCATTTTTACTTAACTGTTTATGTGATTGCTGTTATAAAAATAAAGTTGCATCAAGCATAGAACATCTTCAAAAATTTACAATTATGTTTTAATCTAGGCCGTTGGTTATCCAACGAGAAGATTATAAGAAGGACTTTGATGGGCATTTGGAAAACACACCGATGGAGTCTAGAGATCGATTTCTCAAGTGAGCAGCGCAGAGCAGCCAGAGAGGTCATCGAGTTGATTCGACTGCAATGAGGGGCAATGATAGTTCCGGTTGGAAGATATTTTCTTGAGCCGGGAATACATTGTAGAGAAGACAGAGAAGAGGACACATAAGAGACAAATAGGGGCTACGTTGGGCAGCGCAGAGCCATGTAGAGGCAGTGCTGAGCCTCTGAGGCTCGGCAATTTTTTTGAGGATTAGTCAGATCCAGTGAGGGAGTGTCAGGGTGTGAGAACAGAGGGGCGGAAGATCAGCATCCAACCAGCAGAACGACCAGCAGAAGGAGGCGACGCAGTCCCCAGCTAGAGTGACGCAGATCTGTGCAGAGGCAACGTGGGGTTGTCCAATTCAGTATTGGGTCAGTGTCGGATCTCCAGTGTTAGTGTGAGGTAATCCTCACTAATTCTCTGTCAATCATTCTCTATGGATAGCCAGATTTGGGCATCCTATTGTATTCAGAAAAACTTCTGCTTAATAATACAAACCCTCAATTGTTGCACTAGTTTTCCCACATTGGGATTTTCCGGGGACTTAGTCCAAAAATAATGGTGTCATGTGTGTTTAATTCTCTTGCTCAGATTTTGTTTCCGCATTTATTTTCCGCAATTTATTTAGTAAAGGCTGCAGTGTATTTGCTTCAGTATTTACTTGTAGAACACAGTAAATAACTTGTATAATTTATCAAGTAGGAGAAGTAATATCAGTTGTTGCAATAGGATTCCGGGAGTAGGAATTTTCACATGGTATCAGAGTTGTCATTAGTTTCAGAGTAGCGCGGGTGAAGCAAGAAAGCAGAACGGAAGCACTCAGTGTTAAAGAGAAAGAGGGAGATCAATTAGTTGCGTAGGCAGCAGATCGAATTCCTAAGGGATTGCGCAATCCAGGCCAGGAGGGCAAGATTCTCGAGGAAAATCTCTCTCCGAGTGAGTCAACAGAGAGGTAAGATTTACAGCTCGTGATTTGACAACGGCAGAGGGAGCTGCGCAGCAAAAGATTCAGTGCAGAGCAATCTACTGGTAGGACGCAGTTTTTCTACAACATTTGCTTGGGCAAAAAAGCATCAAAAGAAGAAGACACTTTTTGAGGGAATTTCTTCCTCAGTGAATTCCGAGAAAAGGAATTCTATTTCTCAGTTGTAGAGCAGTTGTAGCAAGGAGCATATCTACATACTTCAGCAGGGAGTGCATAGACCAGCGTTGCAGCTGCGCAGAGGAGAGAGGGAGCAGTTCGACTTTTGTTGGCAGAGATGGCAGCTAATGGGCTAAGAGATCAAGATCGGTTGGAGGGAGCCTCCAACTATGTGATATGGCAGGCAAGGATCAGATGTCTGCTAGATGAGCATGATCTCAAAGCTTTCATCGATGGTGTAGTAGTTGTCCCCGTAGATGCAGATCCATTAAAAGCTTACAAGAAGGATATGGCGAAAGCCAAGCGTTTGATCATCGACGCAGTGAAGGATCATGTAGTATGCCACATCGTTGGCAAAGGGATTCCCAAAGAGATGTGGAATTCCTTGGAGGCGTTGTATCAAGGATCTTCCGAGCAGCGGAAGATGTTCTTGCAAGAGAAGATGCGATCTACAAGGATGCAGAAGGGAGAATGCATTGATCCATTCCTTGCAAAGCTTCAGGAAACCAGAGATCAATTCCCAGCTTTCGGATCTACGCCTCAAGGAACCGAGATGGTTAGACTGGCCCTGAAATCAGTTTCAGATGAATGGCAAGTCTTTGTCTAGAGCATCCTGGGAAGAGAAAGGTTGCCTGATTGGGAACAGATGTGGGCCACTCTTCAGCGGGAAGAGATGAGGCGAGATATGATCAAGTGCAAACTTGATGGCAGCAGTAGCAGTGGGTCGAAGCCCAAGGAGGAGGAAGAGAATGCAGGCCTTGCATCTAAGGGGCAGCAGGAGCAGCAGAGGCGAAAAAAGGACGTCTCAAAGATTAAGTGTTTCCGGTGTGGTGAGATGGGTCACTACACTACTCAGTGTGCTCTCAAGAAGAAGGACAAGGACGAGAAACCTGATCCACGGGCTGCAACTGTGAGGATAGAGGAGGAGGAGTTCGCCGTGATTGCCCACATATCTCCAGGGGAGAATTGGGGTGATCTAGAATTGTAGTTTGAAAAAACTGCAATTGGGCAGGATCCTTGAGGAGTCCACCTCTAGGATCAATACCTCGCTACGGGAGCCCATATCAGAAGTAGCAGGATGGACCAGCGTCAGTTGGTGCAGAGGAGTGTTGGAGTGACAGTGCAGTGGCCAGAGAACGCCAGATTCTAAGCAACGCAGAGCAGAGATGGCAACAATGTAGTAAGGCACAGCGCAGAGTCAGCAGCAGCTTCAGAGGGTCAGCGCAGAGACTAGCAGCAATCAAATCTTCAGTATCAGATGCATAATGTTGAACACTTCGTTTAGTAATTTTGGATGTTTTTTCTGCTACAGCAGCAGCAGTAGAGTTGCAGTGCAGACGTAGTTGGCAGCAATATGCAGGGTCAGCAGAAAATAGATGCAACAACGCATCAGTTAATGGGCAGCAATGTCAAGCATCAGCAGCACAGAGGGAGATGTTACAGAGTAAGTGAAATGCTTCAACAGGAAGTATTACTAGAGCACATTCCTCGCTAAGGGGGAGTGTTAATTTCTGGTAGCATCGAATGTGCTCAAGTCTCAAATTTTGAGGGAGGCTTAGACACGTGTATTCCAAAATACCCATAAAGCGTTTTGGGAAATTCCACCCGAATGGGGTTTTATTAAAATAATTAATTATTTTTAATGGGAGCCTAAGTCTAAACTTAGGGAATTAAAATTTAATAGAACTGGGTGAGAAACTTCTAGAAAAATACGGAGATCGAGTCAATATGATCTAAGTCGTTGATTATGTTTTAATATGGGTTGTTGATTATACAATGAGAAAAATATAAGAAGTACTTCGATGGGCATTTGGAAAACACACCAAGGGAGTCTAGAGATCGATTTCTCAAGTGAGCAGAGCAGAGCAACCGGAGAGATCATCGAGTTGATTAGATTGCAGTGAGGGGCAGTGATAGTGCTAGTTGGAAAATATTTTCCTAAGCCGGGAATACATTGCAGAGAAGAGGACGCAGAAGAGACAGTGTAGGGGTTATGTTGGGCAACGCAGAGCCACGCAGAGGCACCGCTGAGCCTCTAAAGAGATCTGCAATTTTGTTGAGGATCAGTCAGATCTAGTGCCATAGTGCCGAGGTGTGAAACCGGAGGGGCAGAAGATCAGCATCCAACCAACAAAACAACCAGCAAGAGGTGACGCAGTCCCCAGCCAAAGTGACGCAGATCTGCGCTGAGGCTGTGTGGGGCTGTCCAATTCAGTGTTGGGTCAGTGTCGAATCTCCAGTGTTAGTGTGAGGTAATCCTCACAAATTCTCTAACAGTCAGATTCTCTATGGATAGCCAGATTTGAGCATCCAATTGTATTCAGAAAAACTTTTTCTTAAAAATACAAACCCTCAATTGTTGCACCGATTTTCCTGCATTGGGTTTTTCTGGGACTTAGTCCAAAAATAACGATGTCATGTGTGTTTAATTTTCTTGCTCAGATCTTGTTTTCGCATTTATTTTCCGCGGTTTATTTAGTGAAGGTTGCAGTGTATTTGCTTCAGTATTGACTTGTAGAACACAGTAAATAAGTTGTATAATTTATCAAGTAGGAGAAGTAATATCAGTTGCTTCAATAGTATTTCGAGAATAGGAATTTTCACAGAGGGCCCACCTAGAGTGAACAGGATAGATTGCTTAGGTGACAGTGGTAACTGTCCTAGTAGTTCTTTATTGGGTTGCACCTTGCGGATTAGGGCTTTTATCATTAAGTACAAGTTGGGGAGGTAACAGGAGGAATTCTACAAGGTTTCCATATACAATTTTGGATTAAGTGTACATGCTACCATGTGCAAAGATGTCTTCGTTCAATCCCACCTACGTTGAATAATGGGTCGAATCTGGTTAGAACAAAACTCTAAGGAGGGATCCTTTTGACAAATGACTACCTTTACTTTACCCAACATGTTATCAAAAGTATCATAGATTTCTCCAAGACTAGAAGCATCTATGTTGTTGTAGAAAATGGCATTCAGTATAGGGTCTACAACATCAAATAATTGCAATCTGCCCATAATTCATTATCCAGTTCCTTAAACCTAATCTCCTTCCCCTCATCTGTCTTGGATTATGTCTACTCGCTCCAATCTAGAATCACAACCATGGTCTGGAATGGTGATTGCACCTCTAACATCCTCTCCAATAAGAGATGGTGAGCTTGCAGAATTCCTTCCTCGAGTGAGCCCTATACATGGCTAAGGAGGTGTCGTGGCAACAAATAAACATCTACACACCTCTCAGAGCTCGCACCAAGTTTAATACCCACTGCACTTTGCTAATGTCTTTCGCTGCATTTTTTAGTCAATGCTCACAACAAAGGGTCCAAATATATGCTTGTATTTACTCTGAGCTAGTAACCTACAGTCTACCTGATAAGCTCAATATTGTTACATCTATCACAACTTGCAAGGCATTGGTAAGCTTCCTCTGTAGCATCCTAAAGAAGTTCAGATTGGAATGTTGCATCTTTTCACTTATCTGAACAATCAATAGCTCTAAGAAAGAAAGGCCCTACTACAGATGTAACTATGATGTTGATAATTGGATGTTTGGTAATGTCTGTCCACCCATCCATAATAATAGAGCAACTTGTCTTCACTTATTTCTGCCCCATCTGCTCTTCTTGCACGTCAATACTAGACACTTCCGTTTCTAAAAACATTGTCCCCGACTTATGTTTTCATAGGGACAAATCTGAGGGTATCGATTCTGCAATTGGCATGGACCATCTTTGTATAACAGAAATTGCCAAAAGCATCATCTATATCATCACACATTGAAATGCATTATATATCCTTGTGATAGTGCCACCAATTGCACAAGAACAAGAAACCTTCTGTCTAGATGAAGTCATCCCAATAGGTGCCGGTGGAGGTATAAGGATGAATGGACCAACTTTCCCTCGGGGACTCAATCCCAAATTGTGATCATGTTCAGACATGAAATTTTAACTAGAGAAAGTACCCTTTGCATCCACTGCCATTTGCAACCTCAAAAGAGTGGATCTTTGCATCATGGTTAGCTTCACACCTACATTAACCCCTTTTCCACCCATGCCCAAAAGGTACTCCCTAATCCGACTATAAATCCCAACCCAAGGATGGCCACAAATATTGCATGTCCACATGCATGACCCACCACTTCACTTTCCCACTTTTCTGTTGGTTGGGGATGTAAGTACCTTTGCTGCACATAGAAAAAGGGGTTTTCTTAGGATCAAATATCCCATCTGAATATTCAGACAAAGCCTTTGATGAGCAGAGATTACATAGCATACTTACCCTTAATGAGGTAGCCGCTCTACTCCCACTTCCAATCTCTGTCCCAACAAGACCTGCTGCCCCAACATGACCCTTTGTCACAATATCAGAATCACCGTCACTGCAGTTGATCTCAGTCGAGTTAATTGCCACTGGTTTGTTTTAAATGTGCAGACTTTTACATTTTGGCAACCTGCAGCAAGGGTTTATATTTAAAACTTGACTGCATTGTTTTTAAATTTACAGGTTTATGCTTTAACCAAAGGCTGATTTTTAAGCTTGAAATGTTACACATGAAACAGAAATAAAAACACTAGAAGAAAAACACAAAAATAAAATGATACAGTCCCTCCTCCCAGAAGCAAACATCCTTGGCAAATTGGCTATAGCTTTCTTCTGTCTGTAGCTATGTCCTAGCACTGATGAATGGTACTTCCACTGTGCTGTAGCAACATCTACCTAACAGTGAACACCTGGCTGTAGATTTTTGTGGCTGCCTTCACCCTAAAAACAACTGCAAACACAAAGTACCCCTTGCTTTAGCTTAAACATTGCACACTCTTGCTGTAGCAGCCTCCTCTTCACATTTGACAGTCAACCAGCACTCGAGACAAACAGAATAAACAGCCTCCTCCTCACAGTCATGTGCACTGTTTTTTCTCAGTCTATTCAAGGATCAAGGGCAAATGTGAAATCAGAGACAAACTTACTGAAAGGGAGGACTGGTTATTAAAGAATTAAGTTTAGGTTCTTTTTCTTCATTTTTTTGAATTCTTATACGTTTTCCAAAAAACAGAGGAAAATATGGACAGCCATGCATCCTGTATCAACGCATCACATTTCCCAGTAAATTTTGCAAAAGGGGGAAATGCAGCAAAAGATTTCACAGGGTGCTCTTTGCATTTTACATAAAGAATTCTGGCAATATCAGCTAATAAATAGTTCTAGTGTTGGCATCTTGTCAAAGGCACTGTGTAATAAACAAAACAGCTTAAAAATATGAAAAGAGCATTTTGCTTTATACTATAACAAGATATTATACCTCAGAAACAAAACAAAATAAAAAACTCTAGAACATGACTATTTCCTCAAACCGCTGCCTCAATTGTTAGGTACTTATCTGAAGCATCAAAGTATCTTAAACAGCAATTCATAGTTAAAAACGTGCCAAAGAAAAAGATTAATATTATGTCACTGAATGAGGTGCAAATCTTACTCGCAAATAAGTTCTTGGTGTTGAATAATATATTTCAGAAAGATTCGCAGTAACTGTCTTCGTTGCTTGAAACTACTTTTGGCCCACACCTTTTGTGCCTCTCTTGCTTGCCTAACATGTTCCCTGACCTGATTTAATATTACATTTAAGAAGGAAAAGTAATCAGATCAAAAATTAAGAGTAAGCATCGTCAGAAAAGAAATTTTGAAGATAGCTACTCGTCACCTGAACGACTCCAGGGTCGTTGTCAAAATTCCCATTTAGTCTAGAGAAATATAAAATCTCACTTTTGGTACTTGTCAGTCAACTTCTGCAATCATGTGATGCTTCCTGCTTAGTTGATGATGTTTACACAAATTGATGATGATTTGATGTAGTTTACTCCAATTCTAATGATGATTTCATATGGTTATGATATTATATCACTACAAGCTTGTGAAATAGTGCTCTTGATTATGAACTAGAGAAGTTTCGTGATATTATTATTTGAAAATTGATATATAGCCTTGATGATGATATTGGTAGACATTATACTGTGTTGCCCATGGCACCTTTGTTGAAAGCATGCATTGAAATATATGAGTTTGTTTTCTGTGCCTGATTCACACCAGGACCCACAAACTGTGATCAAAAGTTGGGAGCAGCCAGGTTGCTCTTAATACTATCGTGAGATGTCACTCCTCAGCGACAACAGATCTCAAGCGACCCTTTGACTCTTTCCTTCACACTCTCGGAAACCTTATTGTGAACCTTGGGGTGAATTAATTCGACAAACCTCTTTTAAGCCTAACCTAAATCTAAGCCCTAGGGGCTAGGCATATGACCTGGGGAGTGTTGATAGTAGTACTTGAGGCCATAACCTAAAAATCCTAACCACCCTATCTCCTTAAAGACGTATTTAAGGGTAGAGTAGGAATCCCCCTGGACACTTTCAGCGCACAGCTATTACCATGATGCTGCTGGTTTAGGATTGAGTGCTACGCATTCTCCACTTAGACTCTGTCAAATTGAGCCCTTGAGTGACGGAAAGTTTGGGACTAGTTAGTTGACTGGGAAAAGCTGGACACTGCCCGTTGTTACTAACTTACTACTGAGAGGCAACAGGAAGAGTACTCCTGAATCATGTGTGTAAGGAGGGAACATTATACAAATCACAGATTTCCAGCATGCTTTGGTTGCAGCAGATGGTGAGATGTGACCAGTCCAGTTTCACCCTTAGACTGGGGTACCATTTTATGCTGAGATTAGAGTCTACCGAAATCCCAACCTTTGGTTACAAGGCTTCAGAACCCCATGGGGAGTGTTCTTGATAATTGAGGAAAGGTTGGCTGCAAGGAAAAATGTTGCCTGAGGAGAGTGTCCCCAACATCAAATGCTCAGCCAGACTGTACAATAAGTGGGAGACAACAACTAAGTTATCACCCTTCCTTTCAATTAAATTTGGTGTATGGTTTAATGATTGGATTTATTGAGTTGTTTACCCCCTCAAATTGTAATAGCACCAGCAATCTTGCTAGGTGGGCAGTTAAAATTGTTATCAAAGCAAGGGAAAGTTCACCGCTATGGGCCTCTGGCTTGTCTGTGAACCAAGGGTCAAATTGTGTTCTATTTTTTTGACATTTTTTAGGATGTTTTACTCTGTTGCACGGGAACAGCTCCCAAGAAATGGGAAACCCGTTTCAGAGGTTCCTGCGTTCCCGGGAGCTTTGGATCGGTGTGGGAACTTATCATTTTCGGCAAGAGCTGCGACCAGAGCTGGGGCATGTTTCAGAATGGTTGACCACTATGATGATTTAAGCCCGAGTTTCTAACAAAAAATGCCACCAAAACAAAATTTCCTTAAACGTTTCCAGTAAGTTTTACCCGAAAAGAAACTTCATTTCTGTAAATTTTCTCCAAAATCCGCCCAAAAAAACTTCCCTTCTCAAATTACACGCAAAAAAAATCTTTTTCCCGCCAAACTCACTCACAATCTTGCATAAAGTTTGTCCTCCATTCTCTCCATCACTGTAATTGTTAACTTGTTTAAGAGAGCAACCTTGTATTCATGTGCAAATAGTGCCGGAAGCAGAGAACCCCAGTAACCTAGTGAGTTTCCAAATACTCTGTTTTTTCTAAACATTTAAACTCCAATAGTGAGGGCTTTAACTTTTCAAGGATTTCTTCTTTTCCGTCATTTCTATTTGTGAGCTCTTCTATGGGGCCATTTCATTTTTCAGTTCCATTTTATGTGATGCCTAAACTCTGGTTTCTTTCTTCCTTTATGTGAAATTCCTCTTGCCATTAGTATGTTAGTTCCGTTTCCTTTCAGTTTCGGAGAGACTCTCTGGACTGGTTCTTGTAAAGATATTATATTTTTTCACACTAAAAAAATATATTAAATTAGTAAATGCATCAATGATGTGTCTAGCATTTCTAGAATTAGTAACATTGACGCTCCTTTGACAGGTACAAAGTATCAAACCCATATGCCACATTACAACATTCCATAGATAAATTATGTAATTAAAAAAACATTTTTAATTTTTTTTATTATATAATATTACCGCTCCCAATTAGCCGTTTCCTGTAATTTTTAGGGAAACCTCTAGCCGTTCCGGACACCCATACCCAAGTTCCCAACATTTCCACGTTCCAGAAACTCATGCAACATAGCGTAGCATGAAAAGGAATTCTTTGAAGCCAGCTGATCAAGAATGCCTGACCACTAGCACAAGGGCTTAGCTCAACCAATTGTTGCAAATGTTGCTGGGCTTTGCTAGTTCCATGCCAGCAGGTGCCTACTTCAAATCCCCCTTATCTATCCCAGCAGGTTTTACTAGGGACTCCATCCACAAATATGAGGAAGCATCCCTTGTGTTTCCCTGCAAGGTTTTCCTTCGGGAAAAAAAAAGACCCACCACATTTGTCGGTTTCCATTAGTAAGGATTGTAAAGACTCTTGTACCAAATGTGTATGTAGAGTCTAGACACCCCCAAACAAGGGCAGACCAACTTGATGAATGTATAAAATATTAGACAATTTCTGGCATTAATTTAAGAAGCATCTAGATTTTAGTTTTCCTGTTCCACCACTTCATAATTCATCAAAACACAAAAACAGTGGCAAACAGATATAAACAAAAGAGATCTCACTTCATCTGGTGTCAATGCTGGGAAGAATCCAAGGTACTTCATTGTAGCAGGTTCATAGCATTGGACCCTTTCTGCTTGTGCCCCTTTCCCCTTTCTTGGTATCTGCATATAAGTCACACAGTACAACAAACGTTTTTGAAATCCTTTTCACAGGGGAGAATAGAATCTGAAATAGTTGGCAGTTAATGTTTATAAATCAAATTAGAAAAGATAAACCTACCCCAGAATGAAAACACAATAATATTTTATATGTATTCCTTGACTATTGTAGAAAACCTAATCCCATTGGGTCTGTTGGACTTGCCCACTATTGTAACCCTCATTAATCGTGCCCCAAGTCTTTAAAAGAATGGTGCTATGCATGAACATGAAATTCTGAGAAATCATAGATAAATGCTAGTACAGATACACTTCCGGGAATGTAATTATTCAAATGCACAATTTGAAAATTAAGTGTTGGTTAAATGCACAATTTGAGACGTAAACATCGGAAATAAATCGCACTTGTGAGCTTAGGTACATATAATATATACAATAATTTGTAAGGAGTATGGAATTGATGCTAATTGCCCTGAGGCTTTAAAACCATAGCTATATTCATAAACATGAAATTCCAAGAAACCATAGAGAAGTTTTAGTTCAAAATTCAAATGAACAATTCCAAACCGAAGTGTTAGTTCGGATGCTTAATTTGAACTGTCACCGTCAGAAACATATTGTACTGTTATATTATCAGCTTGAATACCAAAACAACAATGGTATGGAGAACGGCATTGAAACTACGTATCCGTGCTGTATACTAATGGCATGATCCAGTAGTCCTGAGTAGTTTTTTGACCCAGAAATCATTCATCCAAGTACTGCTGCTACCAAATAAGAGGGAGTGTATGCGGCCTGTTAAACATATGCAGGTTGACCTAGAAGTCCTGATCAGGTTTTGCTAGACTGGCAACCAACCCAATCCCATATGGCAGTAGCATTTCCACACGTACAACTACATAGGGATCAATTTTCATTCAACTAGAGACACGTGATTTCCAAGCATAGCACCGCATACGTCCATAGACCGCAGACTGTGGATCACCAAGACATGTTGCATTTAAAATGATTTCATTTGCTAGAAGCTAGATATTGGATTTATTTAACCTAACATCAGATGTTATGCAGTGAAGGACCTGTATTCAGAGAGACCCTGAAGGTGGCATTATCTGTTCATAAGGAGGCCTTGTGGTGATCTAACGAGCGAGTTCCAGAAATTGTGTGTATTTAAACATGCAGAAAATTAACATATAACTAAAGCAAAAGGCAAAAATCAATAGTGTATCAATTGAAGCGAAAACTGAGAAAGAGTCAAGACAATGGAGCTACTTACATAAATGTAGCCCTCCCCCGTTGTCTGGCTACCATCGTCCAAAACTGCAACAGGGTTTATTTTATTTTAATTAATTACTCACGAATTTGCCTTAAAAAGGCTCAATGGACGTATTCAAGAACAGATACCCAGTACTCCCTGGCCACTGAGGCCCTCAAAAACCACAAATGAAGAATGAAAACCTGATTCTTTAAGCTCGAATTAGAAAAATACATACCATCAGATGCATCAACGTCCATTGCAGGCACTACGGGAGGTATGAGCATCAACAGAAGACGACATAATGCAATCGCGCTGCCAATAACCAGCATAGCCCACCACAGCTCCATAATTAACCCTCGAGATCACAACACCTTATGAAGGTCTAAATATAATCATAACCTTAGCAGAGCAAATATCGACCACTCTGCGCCGAAAGACCGCCATTATTCATTAGAAAAACGGCCATTGTTATTTATTTTCATGCAATGGAACTTCCGAGGAAAACAAGTGAGCGAAGAATACTGGGCATGAACAGAGCACGTAAGCCTGCAACCAGGTTTTTAAAAGAAAAAGGAACTGAACGCTATTGCGCAGAGCTGGCAATATATGTCCACGCGCGGACAGATTCCCTCTGCAGGAAACTAATGTTTAATTCGAAAAACTGGACCACTTTTTTTCTTAGTTATGAGGTGTATCAACTCGGGTTATTCTTAGCAATTATTGCTAAGTTGGCATGACATTCCATATTGCATGAGTTAATATAATTCTTCATCTGATTCTTCAAATCCCACTAGTCGTGGAAAGTTCTCTTCATTTGGATGTTGCTTTTCTTTTTGCTTTATATGTGGTTATGGTCTTATGCTCAATGAATTAAATTTTATTATTTTTTTTGGTTGAGATTTTATTTTATTAAATTTTTTAAGTAATTTATTTATCGTAGGCGATCTTATTTCAAGTCACGTGCTGTTGTCTCGTCGTTGATTTTTATTTTCTTTTTGAATAAATGGATAGGATTTTATGTAATTGAAATGTTATTCATTTAAGAGATTTATCCATAAAGAAAGAAAGAAATATTAATGTTCACAAAGCTAAAAATAGTTTATGGGACAGATTGTTTATCTATCTAGTTTTTGTATTTGGTCATTTTCTTGTGAAGTTTTACAATAACCGCTTCTAGCTTCTCGACAAACTCTTTGTTGAATAGATTATCCCAATAACTAGATCTCAGAATACCTGCATAATTTTTCCTATTGCTTTTGAAGGCATCGCATTCTAAAATGAAATGTTTTTTTGTTTCCACTTTTCCGGAAGAGCAAAAAATACATACTCTTTCCTCCCACATTTCTTTTGGCCTTTTCCAGCACTATGTTTCACAATGGAGTTGATGAGAATTAGTCCTTAATTGAGCAATAAGAATTTTAGATTTCCAAGAAATATTGGCCCCTATGTACACTTTTTGCTGATGATTATGAGTGGGGTTAAACTCTTCAATGTATATTTCTTCTTTCTCCCTAGCTCTTTCTCCCAAGTACGTTTGTGGAACTTATCCATAACAAAGGTTTTTATCTCTTTACTGTTTGTAGGACACATGCTCAATAAAATACCCCATTTACTAAACAATTTGTTATTTTGACGCATCCAAGTCTTCTTTCTTTTGCACAATTTGTCATTAAACACAACCTCAGGCAATCTACCATCTTCCATTTGCTCAATTTTTTTCAAATATCTTATGACTTGCACCATAGCAATTGCTTCAATAGGAGTAGCCCTTATTTCACTTAACAAGATAGCATAAGGAACTGCACTTTTAATTTTGAACTTGTTTGTAATCAAACGCTTCTGAATTTTCTCAATTTGTTTCCACTGCATCTCAGTTGTGTTACTGGCCCACAGTTCACAACCGTAGAGAATCATCAGAATCACTAGAATCCCAAAAAGAGTTAGAGTGGTTTTCCAGTCCCACAACTCGGCCTCTCTACCCCTGTTTTGAAGAGCATCAAATGTTTTCCAACCCCCCAAAGTTCTTTTCTTTCTACAACCATCCCAACTTAAATTTTTGTTGAAGTCAATTTCGAAGTATTTGTAGTCTGCAACTTTTTCTAGAATGTTGCCTTCAAAGTAGAAATTATGTTGGTTATGCTTTCTTTTGTTAGATAAAACCACTACTTTTGTTTTGCTAACATTGACTTGCATCCCCACCTTTTTACAAAAATATTCAAGGGAACGTAAGTGCCCTTGCAAACCAAGAGTCGATTTAGCAATCAGTATAAGGTCATCTGCATAAAAAATAAGCCTTATAATGAACTTGCCCAAATGGATACCGTCGCCCCCTTGTGAATTTAGCCACTCTTCAAGCTTGTCAATATATAAACAAAAAAGGGTAGGAGACAATGGGCAACCTTGCTTTACCCCAATATCGCTTCTAAAACTTTTAGAAATGTCTATTGAAGTTCTAATTTTGACTTTCACATCTTCATACAGCTTATGCACCGCTGCTCTCAAATGCTTGGGAACCCCGAGTTCCTCCATTTTGTGCCAAAGTTTATCCCTAGAAACTGTGTCAAAGGCTTTTCTGAAATCAACAAAGCAACAAAAAACTTCTTACTTTTTTTTCCCAAACTTTTTCAATGATGTGCCTTAAAGTTATACAATGATCAACTATGGAATGTTTAGGTCTAAAACCTGCCTACCCTTTAGCACGTTTATCTCTTTCTTTAGCCCACTTGCTAATTTTCTTTTCTAACATGCTTCCAAATAACTTTGCGAACAAGGGGTTTATCATTATGGTTTTATAATTGGAGGGATTATTGACGTCACCACTCTTGAAAAGAGGTATTGCCATACTAGTTGTCCAATCTGTAGGGAACCCTTGTTGTATGATGTTGTTGAAAATTCTTGTGATGTGAGGTGAAAGAATTTTTAAGCCCCACTTTAGATACTCTGCTAGGAGTTTGGCTAAGTCTTTTGCTTTCCCAACACCCAACTTCTTCATACCCATCTCTACCTCTTGCACCGTGAAGAGTTTTGTGTCTGTGTTGACCAAGGGAGGAGGGTCAACCTTGGGATCCTGCTCATAAAGTTATCTTGCATAGTCAAACCATTTAAAAGCTGTAATGTTTTTTTTCAATTTGCACTTTTTTCGGTTGGAGCTCCTTCCATAATAATCTGGGGTTATTTTTCCCAAGGAAGATTAGTGCTTCTCTCCTCGAAACCATGAAATCGGCATTTTTCTTTCTCAATATCTGTTTGTAAGCTTTGAGATTTATGTTCTCCTTGTCTGATTTCCTCCTCATTCTCCTTGTCTTTTTGCATTCCTTGTCAAAACCAAGCATTAACCAAAAAGCAATTTGTTTCAGACTTCTTAATTTTTCTCTTTTGCGCTCAACAAGTGCGCTTTGAATTAAATGTGTTAATTCGTGACTATGAAGGCCATGAAATGAGATTTCCTCCTTCTCGAAGAGCCTCTCTAGTGTTATTTTGAAGGTATTACAATTCTCTGAAGTCAAAATAATTCTGCCCTTTGGGGGATTTTGTTGAACACACTAAGTTTTTGACCCTAATTGTTTATTTCCAATCCAAGAGAAACTTAAATAAATTGGCTTGTGATATGATTTTAAGTCTCGAATTTGATCTCCAATCAACACTACCTCCATTTTCTCACACAAACTATACGAGCAAATTACATAATCTACTACACTTGCTCCATTGTAAGTATTGCAAGTGAAATTATCGGACTTTTCCCATTTAGTCAAATCATTACAAATGACTAAATCGAAAGCCCCACATAGCGTAAGCAGTTGTTCTCCAAAGAGACTGCAGCCTTTATCCTCTGAAATTCTTTTTCACTGATGATTACTCTCTTCTTTAAGCCAGATAGGGTCACAGTCTTCTTTACAACAACGAATGCTAGCTTGTTCACCTGCAGTTCTAGCATTGAAATCCCCCACTACAAGGACTTCACCTAGCTCATAATATATTGCAATATTTGATTTTAGGGTTGCAAAGAGATCTTTGTGGCCAAGCCCTTTATTTTTGTAGATTTCTTAAACTTATGGCGCAAAATAGCAAGCTGCAATTCTGATGTGATTTCCATTTTTTGATATTTTAAGCCAGAGAAATTGCTTATTTGGGTCTTCATTTTCTAGCTGAATGAAATGACATTTTTTTTTCTCTCACTAATACCATGATACCCACGTGCCCTTTGCCATTCCCTGCTGCCTTGTTCCACACTGCTATCTTCCAGTACCCTTGAAACAAAGGTGTCTTGCACCCTTCATGCTCATGTGTTTCTATGATGCAGATTATGTCCTCGTCTCCATGGGTACCCCCCGCAGTGCCAACAAACTAATTATAAGGAAACCTGGGTATGATGTGATTGCTATTTGTTTTGGCATGCAAGACTCATAGTTGAGTCTTTGTCCCTGCTTGCTCATACTGACCTTGCTTCCTCATTTCTTGCTGAAGAGTTTGTTGTCTCTTCTTTGTTATTGTTTTGCTGCCTTGTTTTGGAAGGAGGTCCAAATTGCGTTATCACAGCTTTACCTTTATAAATCCATGCCCTCTTTCCCTCATCTCTTGTTGCCCTAACTTTTGTTGTTTCGTCCCTCCTTTCCTCTTGTTGTCTTATAGTTAAATCTTCTTCTAGAAAAAACCAAGAACCCCTAAAGAGTTGCTTCTTGCTTAGAATGATAACTTTATCACACAAGCTAAGCATGATGACTTTTATGGGTCTGGCTCTCTCACCGTTAAGCTTACCTACTCTCCATGCTTGGCATATTTGTCCTTGCCATTCCAACTTGTCTTTCAAGAAGTCTCTTGCAAGGTCAATAGTACATTCATTTTTCCCATAATCTTTCATCCCTTTAATAATTATGTTTGTTGCTCTATATTGTCTTTCCTTGCTTTCTCTATCTTGTATGTTGTCAACCTAAATGTTTGTTTCTCCTTCCCTCTTAGCAGAATTGTTAATAACTTGAGCTCAGGTTTTGAAGAGCTTTGCGGAATCTCCTTTCCTTTCTTCTCTTGATGTCTCTTCATGGTTGTTATTTGGGCAATGACTTTCCACTTATCTTGGGATGGTTTCGCATTCATCACCTCTGTATTCTCCAGTGCAAATTTCTTCATGTTTTTTCACATTTGCCTTCATACGTTGCCATTATGTCTTCCCTATCGGGAGAGCTCCCTGTAGCAATGTCACTTGCTCCTTCAGAACTTTATTGCTTTCTGCTAAAGCCTGGTTTTCAATTGTTATTATATGGATTGTATGATCTCTTTCTTGCTCTTTAGCTTCTACTACCTCCAACTTATGTTTTACATTTAAGAGTTCTTTCACATAAAGATCAGATGATCAAGTGAGAGGTGTGGATGTGAGACTATATAAGACATAATCATCAATGACTTTTCATTTTCCTTTGGACTTGTTGTTGTCACATGCTTGCAAAGAAGACTTGTTTGAATGTTGTTTCTTACGAAGGACTTGAGTACTTTCCCTTTGAGACCTTTTTTTCTTGTTTGCTCCCATTTTATCAGCTTTGGCTGATGGGGCAATTTTCACTTGCATTGTATCATTTGTTTCCCGATATTCTGAAGTTTCTTGTCCCATTATCATGATGATATTAAAAGAAATCAAAAGCTCTGTCTAAAACTAACCCTACAAAAACTATTTCAGCACTGAATTCCTGTGAAAAACTTACTATAGTGAAATAAGTCAAATCCCCAGATAATGAGAAGATAATGAGAAACATCAGTAGGAAAGCGCGACGAGGTCTGCACACATTTATACAACACATGACTCCTCATGTGATCAGATTTATCATCACGGAAGAGGATGTTTCCTGTGCACAGACTTAACCAATAAGCAACCCTGATTTACGAACGAGTCAATGGCTCCACGAATTTCATCTCCACTGAATGGATTCACAAATTTCATCCCCACTGGATGTGGCCCATAGAAATTATCACAGCGATAGTGGATTGTAGGGAAAGTCAATGCATGGCATCTCTGGCTGGATTGCAGTGTTAAACATTCCCAATATTATTTTTATGCCTGATAGAACAAAGTTTTTCAGGCAGGTAGTTCACCTGAGCTGCCAATTTGAAAGCATAAAGTCAGCGCAAAAGCTTGGCCTTTTGCATTTTCCATGCCATTTGAAAACATGTTATTCTCTCTATATATAAATTCGCATCTCCGTGACGTGTGACCATAGGGAACAAATTCTTTTACCATACCATGACCTTGGAGGTTGTGCATTCAGTAAGGTATCATGTTTGATGGATTGTCGTTTCAAATGAGTGATGGGTTGTTTCATTAGCCACAGATCGTTAATCTGACAGTGGGCGGAAAAGCGGAAGGTTACAGGGTAATTGTCTACCCCCTTTCGATGCTCAAAAGCTCATTCTTTCCTCTGCCTCACCGTATTTGGCTCTGCAAGAAGAGTGTCTACAGGAGGTTATGACGAAAAACCACGTCTTTTTGAGAATGTGCCCTTCATTCGAATTCTGAGATTAGAAGCCAAGTGACTGGAAAACATAATAAATAGTCAATATGATATTTTCAAATTCTGCATTACAGACACTGTAATCTATCTAGCCATTGCGGCAACCACCACCTCTCCTCCAAATTAACATCTTGGGCCAAATAATGAAGATGAAGGGAGTAAAAGCCCTGGTTGATGTTGGCATTCATGGCATCCCTGAAAATTACATAAGACCCCTCGAGCAGTGTCGAATTCTCATATGCAAGAGGAGGACCAATTACCCATGATCGATCTTGCTCACCTTCAGGACGATGGTGAAGGTTGAGCAGTAGTGGTGGAGGCCATTGGTCGAGCATGCCAACAATGGGGTTTCTTTCTGGTAATGCCTTTCTTTCTTTTTTTTCATTCTAACTTGAAGATTGATGGTTCTAGGGTTGCATGTGAAGAATCATGGTGTTTCGGAGTCCGCCATGGCATAAATGATGGGACTCACACGAGCGTTTTCCCGCTATCGTCTACTATATATTATGAGTTGCTTCTTGGTGGTTTTGTGTGAAATGTTTGTGAATGTGAAAACTTATTTGAACATCAAGGCGGTTGTCTATTTGAGAAGAGGCAACATCGATGGATACACCATTTCGTAAATCATAATGCCCTGCATCCTCTTATATAATAGGTAAGATTTCTCCAATAAATTTAGGAGATTCTAATATGGTTTGCCACTCACATATTATCGCATGGTTGAAAGTCAACAGTTTGAACTTTAACTGAAATCTCAAACCAAAATTCTCATGTTATGTCATTAACCTTTTATTAATCCCATTTTTATAGATTGATTCACATATAGCATCTCAAACTAATGTGCATTCTTATTATACACTGATTCCATATTTACATAGTTACACAGGTACCGCTTTGAGGTATTGGAGAGCACGTACTCCAAGTTTCTTTGCTTTTGGAAGCTTGGGAGCTTGCTGGAAACGTTCCAAAATTATTGGGAACTTTAATGGGTACTTTGGAGCTTTTCGGGAGCTTCATTGCTATGAATAAGTGCAAACTTAGATTTATTTGACATTGTTAGCTTGGGTGCTGCTTAAACTTATGGAACTGTGCGAAGGGAAGGGTATGTCGCTGGGTCTAGATCTGGATAAAAACCCGTTTATGGAAAGCCCTTCTATCCAAATGAAGATGAGGCGCTTGGCCAATCCTCAATGGCAAGATTTGAATGGAAATAAATAAATTATTTTATTTTTATTTTTAATATATTATATTATTACCACTCCTGACTTGAAGTTTCCTGTAAATTTGGGCAAAACTTCTAGCCGTGTCGAATACTCGTTTCCGCGTACTGGAAACTCGTGCAACATAGCGTATTTATCATCTGCGGCAAGATAGACTTCAGATATTGCAAAGTTCGATTGCACAAAAGTATTTTCATTGACATAATTTTATTCGCCTAGCTATACTCCTAACTTGAGAACTTGACGATGATCTCTCCTTAGGGTATTCAACATGGAAGAAGGATGGGATGGAAGAAATTGTTGATGTGTCGAACATGTACATATTAAACATTTCCTTGCTTGTATTGTTTCTACATAGTTTTCTCATCGAGTAAAATAAAATATTTAGATAACTTTTACTGTATTTTTTTTAAAGGAAATGAGATAACTAAACCAACTTCTATGTAGCCATTAGTACTAAACATAATAGAAAAGTGTATTGAAAAACTAGAAATAACAATTAAACTTTAAATATATGTAGAGGAACTTCATGGATAATGCTTAGAGATAGAAATGATAATCCATTTTATCAATGTCATCCAAAACACATAAGAGATTTAGAATACCATTAATATCACAATATTATGTTTAAGTATGGATCACTTTGCAATCAACTTATAGAGTATAGTTTATTGACTTTTCCATAAGAACTTATAAACTATATTATATTAAAAACTTTAGAAATAATTAAAAAATATTACTTTAATTAAATTAATTAATCTGATTAAACATAATATTTTAATTGAAAAAATTACTTATCTTTTTTTATTAGACAATTTAATTAATATTATAATTTAAAATAAAAAATATAACTACTTTTCAGGTTCAACCATATAACTACTTTTCATATTAAACCATTAAAAGATAATTAATAAAAACTAATCAATTATACTATATAAGTTATTTTAGAAATAGTTAAAAAACATTACTTTAATTAGTTTAATTAATTAAACATAATATTTTAATTGGAAAAATTACTTATTTTTTTTATTGGACAATTTCATTAATATTATAATTTAAAATAAAAAATATAACTATTTCTCATATTCAACCATCAAAAGGATAATTAATAAACATATACCTTTGTATATATTTATTTGATTTATCTTTAATATATCTCTTATATAAAAATTTGCAAATCATTTTTGAAATATAATATTAAAAAAATCATTTGAATTTAAAAAATGCAAAATTATAATATTTACTAATTGGTATAAATGAGGTTGGTATAAAAATATCAGGGCTTGGTTAAATTATTGGGAGATCGACCAAAATATTACATTGCAGAATATTAATAACATTAAAAATATTGTTACTTCTAAGTTTAAAGAGAAAATGTGGTGTGAGAAAGATTTAGAGGTTAAAAAAAAATTATGATATTATAAGGAGGTCATTAACCTTACTCTAGAAGATCAAAAGTATCTCTCTGTTTTAATAGCGAAAAGAAAAAAAAATTAATATAGTCAAGATAAGAATGAACTCTCATGAGCTCCATAGTGAAACAGGTCATTGGGCAGTTCCTAAAACACCATGGGTGGAAAGGTTATGCCATCTTTGTGAGAATATGAACATTGAGGATGAAAATCACTACCTGTTAAAGTGCCTTGCGTACAACCACAATAGATTTCAGTTTCATAATCTTTGTTGCAATACCAACCTTCCTAGCCTTTTAACATGTCAAAAGTATAGTGAGCTCGGGATGCTTCTCTCCAAACTCTTTGAGCATAGGAGTACAATTTTAAAGCAAACTAAATAATTCATTAACCACCACCACCATCATATTTTTATATTTATTTCTAATTATTAAAAAATATAATTATTATTATTATTTTCCTTTAAATTATATTAATTTTATTTTTCAAATTTAAAGTTTTTATAAATACAAGAAGCGTAAGTAATTGTAAATTTGATTTCGATTTGTAATAAACGTAAGTTTTTGAAATATAATATTAAAAATTCTTTCTAATTAAAAAAAACAAAATTATATATATATATATATATATATATATATATATATATATATATATATATATATATAATTTTTCTTTAAAATACATTAATTTTATTTTTTGAAAAGAAAAGAAAAACTAAATAAAGCTATTTAATTTAAAAAATACTACCTTAATTAATTTAATTAATTTTATTAAACATAATTTAATTAATCTTATTAAACATAATACTTTAATTAGAAAAAATACTTATATCTATTTTTTTTTGGATTATTTCATTAATATTATAATATATATAAGAGAAATTAATAACTAGCAATTGCACGGGGTGCAAGGGAACGTCGGAAGGAGGAGATGTGAATAATTTTGTGCTATATAAGAGGTAAAATGTGTAATAACTGAAGGAGCTGAATATTTTGTTCGTTTGTGACGATATGGAATATTGGATTTTATTTTTAATAAAAATAAAAATTATTAATTTAATATTATTAAATTTTAATTTATTTGATTTTATTTTTATTTAATTTAATTTGTTAATTTGTTTATTTATTTATTTTTATTTTTTTTAATCTTTATTTTATTTTATTTCTATTTATTTATTTATTTTTATGTTTTAATTAAAAAATTTATTTATCTATTTTATTTGTATTTTTAATTTTATCTTTATCTTTATTTTATTTCTATTTATTTATTTTATTTATTTATTTTTGTTTTTATTTATTTTTATCTTTTTTTATCATAGCATTTAATTATTAAAAATAAAACAAACAACATTATACCAAACGTTTAAAATCCACTTACCAATGCACAGCGGTGGGCCATACTTCCTTTAACCGTCACACATATACGCGCCTTTCACTTACTGTTATATCATACAAGGTTTGGCCTTGATTTTAAATACTCAACCATCACATATTTGAAACGGACTTGGGTCACACGTTGCCCTTGTTAACATTTCAACCTTGTAAGACTTCGACCAACTCATTCTATTCGACTTAATACCACATTCGATAGTTAAGACCCAATTATAACACGATAATTCACAACTGCCTTTAGAATTTCATTAACAACTCTTAACATGATTCTAATGTTTGAGACCAAGTATTTAACTTTAATATGCGCCCATCACCGGTGTATTTTGTTCAAGGTTCGACTTAACTGTATAACATATATATCAACGCACATAAGCGCTCCCAATCAAGCGTTAAGAATCATTTAAAAACCTTTATCACGAGCCTTTGATTATCGCATTCACCGTCAAATGTCAATGTCGATACATTAAAATGAAATCTCCCGGGCCCACATCAACTTATAACACATGCCTTGTTAACCTTCGGACATCGCGTGATATAGTGGCCGTTGGATTTCTTCCTCTGCCAGATCAGCGAGCCTAACGCATATCGTGTTCTTTGGGACCCCGAACGTTAATGCTGCAAAATCACGCGATGAGCCCGATTTTCGCATACCACCTTTTGCCACGCGTCAGGCAGCTGGTGGAATTGCGTTTTTTTTATCAACTCCACTTACTAGCCTTGGAGCTACGTGATACTGCCTGTTTTATATTTCAAACCCACCTCCACTGTTGATCGCTCATAGTTCCATCTTTTCACAATTTCGACCTCTTCAAGTTCCTCAATATGTTGTTCCTCGATAGCTCTCTTGCAATTGCGGATTCAATTCTACCTCCCCCAGTTGCTCGTAGTTCACTGCGATTTACCACGATTTCTCTGCGTTTCAATTTACCCACAGTTCTGTTCTTTTGTTGGCATTTCATATATATATAATATATTTTTATAACACTTAAAAAATAGAATATAATTCCTACTAAATGAAAATTTTAAATTCACTTCGCATAATTGACTCTCGGATTCACGGTGATTGTAATGATGAGCCCGGTTTCTGCATACCACATTTTGCCACGCGTCAGGCGGCTGGTGGAATCGCGTTTTTTTTTATCAACTCCACTTACCGGCCTTGGAGCTACGCGATATTGCCTGTTTTATATTTCAAACCCGCTTCCACTGTTGATCGCTCATAGTTCCGTCCTTTCACAATTCCGACCGCTTCAACTTCCTCAATATGTTGTTCCTCGATAGCATGTAAACAAAAATAACAAAATTATTGGTTAAAATTTCTTATTAGCTTTGTATGTTCTCTCAGATTTTCCTAATTAGAAACACTAAATGTATATTCTAGATAGAAAGATGTAAACCAAAATCACAAAGCAAAAGAAATCATGATGGATCAAACTTCACTAGTTAATTTTAAATTATTATTTGTGAAGTAAATTTATAGAGGAACTTTTCTTAAATTATGTATTATTGAGTAGTTTTTTTGTTATATAAATATGTAAATATGTATAAAAATTATAACTGGTCAAGAATAATTAATGGAGTTGTTTTTAGTGTTTTTTGGGTGTTTGAATTACACTTCGATTGTGTAAAGGTTATTCATCAAATTCTTGATTTTAATTAATTTTTTCCATATGATAGAAAAATTAAATCCACAAGAAAACTTGCAAAAAATCTAACTAAAAACAACTAAATAATTAAATTTATTTTATATTATTATAACTATACTAAAAATTTAAAATAACTTTACTATGAATTTCAATCCTATTTCAATATAAAATGGTTTTCAAATCTTATCATAATATTTATAAAATAACAACCTAATGAAAATTTATAAATCAATGTTGAATTTATATTGATTAAGTCCTTAAAATGAAACAAACTTTAAATAAAAATTTTATTATATATATATATATCATTTTTAATTTATTATATCCAATAATATAATAATACCCAACATTATCCCTAAGAATACACACAACCATCATATTATATCGAACCCCATCGATTATTTTTACATTGAAAATGCAGCTTCCCTACTTTGTGTGCTCTCTTTTCTTACGCGCATGCGCGAAAACGAGCAAGGAAAACCACGATCCAACTATCTCAATCGACGGTTGACCTGTTCTCTCACCCATCTTAACGATCCAACGATCCCAATCGAATCTCGCGCAGGCTATATGCACGAACGATAATGCGCAATGAGATTGGTATCGCGAAACCGCTTCCTCCACGTGTCACCCAACATATGGGATTGCTCCAAATTCTGAATTACAGCTTACCGCTTTTGTGCCACGCGATAACCTGCCGGTTTTAGCTTTCAACAAGGGCCGCATTTAGCTATGAATTCTAAGAAAATTGAATGGCTCTAAGTACCAACCTGCAGAGCGCAAGACCCTCTGACGCTTGTTGTTGCTATTGAGGGAGCTTGAGTCTGAATCACGGTCCCTCATCTTAGACCCTTCAGCGGAATGAATTATCTCCACTTCATTCGGAATTTTAATGGAATTCATCGCTGTACGACGCACTGTTTTTCCTCAATTCATCACCCAACTCTTACCAATGATGGAATTTTAATCGATCCAAGCGAATTTTGACATGGGTATGCATGGATTCATCATTAGGAATTACGCCATATTTAGAAAACTACTGCCGTTTTTGTTCTACAGGTTTTCTTGAGTGGTTTTGCCGTCTATCTATCCGTCTTCTGGGGGAGCCACTTGCAGTGATTTGCAGGTTTTGAAGACAGCAAGCTGGCATTTATAGCGTCAGGATATGGTACCATTCCCTTCCCATGCAAGCCCAGGCAGTGGTCTGGACAGCAGGAGGGGGTGTGTCAGTGAGCCCAAATTCTACATTTGAGCTCTCTGTCGATGGGAATCTAATTCTTTTTTATGATAGCATGGGTGTCCCTGTTTGGACTAGAAATACCAGCAATAGGGGTGTTGTGGGTGCATCCCTGCTTGACAATGACAATCTTGTTCTCAGTAATAATGGACAGGACATTGTATGGGATAGCTTTCAGACACGCACATATACGCTTCTTCTAGGGCAGAGGCTTGAGATGAATCACACTCTGAGAGCTTCTTCTAAGAATGCCATTGCAAGTTATTATAACTTGGATATAACGGAGACTGGCAATCTGGTGCTGAGATGGTGCAGTGAAGTGATTTACTGGGAAAGTGGAACTAAAGAGAAATTTTCTTCTTCAAAATCCAGTAACACCATTGGAGCAGTTTTACAAGGGATTGGAGTTTTTGGCCTCTTTGATAGATAGGGGACCATCATTTGGTCGAGACATAGTGAAGATTATACAGACCCAAATGTGAATTTGAGAATTTTGAGGTTGGATGTTGATGGGAACCTTAGAATGTATTCATGGATTGAGAAACTTCAGGTCTGGAAAGTGGCATGGCAGGCTCTGGAGAATCAATGTGATGTTTTTGGTCCCTATGGTTTGTATGGTGTCTGTAGCTTTAATTCCATAGGACCCTTTTGCAAATGCCCATTTGAGAGAGAAGGATCTAAGGCCAATGTTAGTTTGGAAATGGGGTCCGAAGGGGCCTGTAGGAAACTGATGAAGTTGGGCAGTTGCAACGAGGGCAACACCCTAATGGTGATGAATCATACTTTTTTATATGGAATCTTTCCTCCTCACGATGTGTATAACTATTCCAACACTAAGGCTTGCATGGAAAACTGGCTTTATGATTGTGTCCCAGGCCATTTAACAATGACAGAGTAGTCCTGCATCCCAGATCAAGAGGACTAGTCACTGCGACATTTACTATCCTCGCCCTAATCCTCATTTGTAAAGGTATGCCTTACACCAGAAGCAGTAAACAATCAGATTATTTCCATGTATCCTCAAACATCAAATTCAGACACATCTTCCTTCTCTTCATTACCTTCAGTTTCAAGCATACATGGTCGCATCTGCATTGTAAGAGCAGTCTTGCCAATTGTACTTATTTTTCTTGCCATACAAGTAGGGTTAAGTTGGTATGTTTTTAAAAGAAGAAGAAGAATGCAGGGGATGCTTTCAGCCAAGCATGGATTGATGGATCAAAATTTTAGAGTCCCCATCAGGTTGACTTACTTAGAAATACAAGAATTGACAGAGAGCTTTAGCCACAAGCTTAGTCCAATTGTTTTTCAAGGGAACTTTGTCCAGCATGAAACCTGTGATAATCAAGCAGCTAGATGTTGAAACTACCGAGAAGGAGTTTCGGAAGGTATTTTCCATTATAGGAATTCATCGCTGTACGGTGCACTGTTTTTCCTAAATTCATCACCCAACTCTTACCAATAATGGAATTTTAATCAATCCAAGCGAATTTTGACATGGGTATGCATGGATTCATCATTAGGAATTACACCATATTTAGAAAACTACTGCCGTTTTTGTTCTACAGGTTTTCTTGAGTGGTTTTTTCTGTCTATCTATCCGTCTTCTGGGGGAGCCACTTGCAGTGATTTGCAGGTTTTCAATTTAAATTCGGGATCTCCTTTTCTCTCAAGCACTGCAGATTGAATCCCTGCGCGGCGGTCCACAACGCCCATCTCCGCGACCTCGGACAGAGACAGACAGTAGGAAAACATTCGTAGAAATCATACTAACAAGCTAACCAATAGATGCCAAACACGTGGCAAAAATTGATTAGTGAGAAGGGCGGTACGGTATTTCTCCTATTGGCTGGGGTGAACAGTGTTTGCTCACCCCAAGCCCGCAAAGAAAACGCCTCCGGCATAAATATATGATGATATATAATTATAAAATTGATTTTCCTTTATAATATATCTTTTTCATAAATAATTGAAAATTATTTTTGAAATATAATATTAAAAAAATCTTTTTAATTTAAAAAACATAAAACAATTTTTTGTATTTATTTATAATTATAAAAAAAAATTATTTATTATTATTTTTCTTTATAATACGTTAATTTTGTTTTCAATTTCAAAATTTTATCAATATAATTAATATATATATATATATTATTCAATTTAAAAAATATTGCTTTAATTAATTTAATTAATCTTATTAAACATAATACTTTAATTAAAAAATTTACTTATCTCTATTTTATTGGACTATTTCATTAATACTATAATTTAAAATAAAAATATATAACAAATTCTCATATTGAACGATCAATATGACCATCAATCAATTCAATGAATATATATATATATATATATATATATATATATATATATATATATATATATATATACACACACAACTAATTTCTCTTTGTTATATATCTATACCAGTTGAGGCATCGTAGTTGGCGACGTTGGAGTTAGGGAGAACGTCGATTCAAGTCCTCAGTGGGTTGGGTTACAAAAGGTGTATGAAACGTATTCAAAAGTGATTAATGAAAAAAAAAAAATCTCTTCAATCAATATTTGTAAATCGTTCCCCAAATGCGGGTGTTTTCCAAGATTAATACGATAGTGGAGGTTTGGGGTGGCAAGTGGCGCAGCCATTCTGCTGCCCGTAAACTCACACTTATTAACATTCATAAATGTAATTCAATGCAGCACTTAAATCAACTCAACACCGCCATCCTGCATCAAAACTTCATAATGGCTCCCTCCGAAGCCTTCCGACCTGCATTCTCGAATGTTCAGGCTCCTCTGCCTCTGTAATGTCAAAGTCCCCATGTGGATGCAAAGCCAAGTTTCCGCACTGCAACTGGCAGGTGCTACCCAATTCTCTGTTGCATAGAGTTTGGGCCAGGTAACCACTATACACAAAGAATTTGTTGTAACATCATCCTCACTCCCGCATATCTCGCTACTTGCAGTGACCATTTCTTCACAATTTCCATTCCTCATAATTTCTAGTCCCTTTCTCCCGGTGAAGCTATGCCCAGGTTGCGTCAACAGATACGATGCAGAAGAGGCAACAGTAGAGGGAGAATGCCTCATTCCTTGCCCTCGCCTGATTCGAACTCCACTTCTTCGCCTTCATCTGATTATTTCTCGCCTCGCTACCCAAACATGAATAGCGGCAGAGGTCGCACTAGCATTACCAACTCTCAGCCTCCACAGTCCGGTCCTTTTGCTGCTACCTTCGCGTCCAGCTCACAATCTTCCTGTTACACAGCCCAATTTACTTACCAATATGCCATGGAAAAACCTACTATCAAAGCCACTATAACAGTCATGTTTCAGGAGGAGGAGCCTCAGGGCGAGCCTCCTGAAGATCCTCACACCAGTGTAATGGAGAAGCACCAATCAACTCAGGGCGAGCCTCCTGCTTGCAAACGCAGGTGGATTCACACTGATGAAGGCACTGTAGAGTAGACACAGGACAATCAGGAACAAGCTACTGGCAGAGAAAGGGAGAAGGATGACACGGGTGCAATGCAGGCTGAAAAGGAAGACCTCGACGCCTACAGTTGCCGAATTATTGAAGAATGCCCAGTGACACCAAATGACAGCTAAATCTACAAGCTTCTTCAGGAATCAGGTTCCCAGATCCCAATCATTTGGGTTCATTCCATTTTTTTTTTGAAAAGTTTAGTTAGTTTTGAAATGGTTGTAAACAGAACAGTTAATTATGCTCACATGTCGGTTTCCCATGCGTGAGCGGCACATCTATTTTGGACTAGACTGGTTTCCCACTATAGGGCAGTCTTTAACATGTTTTGGATGCAATATGCCATGAACCCTAGATGAGAACTGCTGAGGCTAGTGCCTCATTGTACCATTTTGTTACAGTAATAGATTATAGTCAAATTTAGAAAAGATATATATATATATATATATATATATATATATATATATATATATATATATATCGTTTTTTAAATATAATATAAAAAATATATGTTTTATTTTAAAAAGCATGAATATAGTATTCCAATTGTTTAGAACTTTATATATTTTTATATTTATTTATAATTGTTAAAAATATATTTATTATTATTATTATTTTTTATTTATATTAATTTCATTTTCAAATTTAAAATTATATATATATAATTATAGTAAAATTTAAATCAAGATATTAAATTTAGAAAATATTGAGTGTAAACTTCTGTGATCTATATCATATTATTTATAATTTTTTTGGGAAATCACATAAGAAATTATCGAACCGAGGCGTTTCGA